>JAJJWW010003636.1:0-122750 GCA_023531295.1 Papaver armeniacum
TTAAAATTACATATTGATATCTTGATATTACTAATTGCAACTACCAGTGTACGAGGAATTGCTACATTCTTAGAGGATATTTAGCATGTGGTAGAGTAGGCCTCAACTGGTGACCGATATGACAACACTAGTCCAAAGTGCTTCCCATTATAGTCCTGTGAATTTGAGAAGTTGGTGTGAGCGATTTTAATGCCAAGATTAGGAGGAGATCATAAAAAGAACGCAAAATTGGGGGATATGAGAAAAGGACAAAAATTGGATCCGGATATCAATTGGGGTCACCCCTTATCTAAGTATTTTTTAAATCCTAATCTACCCTCACTAATCGGGATTAGTGATAAATAATAATTAGTAAAATCATAAGATTTTTATAAATGATTAGTGTGTGTCTTATTTGAATTTGGGTTAGTGAGGTGATAGTTTAGGAGAGGGAAAAATATTTTGAGAGAGAAATTTTTTTGGGAAAAATGGAGGATGATTGTGAAGAAGAATTCTAACTGTCGAATCTTTAGCTCAACTACAACAAGGAGCATATCTTGAATCTTGATAACGACAACAACTCTCAATTGCAACTCTTTGTTGATCCAACACCCCTTGAATGATGATTTTGACGCAGTATGGAGAGTTTCTTGAAGAACCAACACAAGAAAGTAAACTTGTACACAACATACTAGCATCCCCAAACACAGTAAAGCCTCGCTAAGATGTCGAAAAATCGAATTTTTTCTTTAAACCATACATTTTCAAACTGAAAAACCTCGTGCCGGCATGGTAGTTGTATGAATTCCATGCTTTCGGTAGTCAAATACTTAAGATAGTATTCATACTACGACCATGCTTGGCATGTGGTCCCGACATGGTATTCATACTATTTACCATGCCGGTCACCGAAATATCCCCATTTTGAATATTGATCGGCATAGATTCTTCTAAACAACTAAGCCAGACGCGGTTAACCTTTTACCTATTACGTAATATTCAACTCACATGGTTGCATTGATAGGTTACTATAAGTCTTTGCATGAAAAACATACAGAAAACAAGACCATCCCAAACCGAAAATCGGCGTTGAAACTTAATAAACATCAACGCCTTAATCGATACAGTCGTGGTACCATCAATATCGATAATGCGGGACCAAAACCGGCGTTGTTCGATTACAACTTTTCAATGCCGGCACCTACAAAAAAAATGCGAGAAATAAATGTTTTCAAAGCCAAATTCAAGCATTCAATATCAAATTTTTTAATCTCGGAATTGTGTCTCAACTTGGGACAATAGATTACGAGGATGTAGGCAGTTGTGCTTAGGCATTGTTTTCTAATGAAAAATATATCTGGGAATAGGTTTCAAATTTGGTCATTTGTTTTGGTTAACTTAGACTGTCTTGAACAATGTCGGAGCATCAGTACGGGTTTCCGGCATAGTGTTTTAATTTTGTTTGGAACTAATATTCATTCGATCTTTAGGTGGTGACATATATTGATCCAACAGGTGAAAGCACGCTTTATCGGGGATACGTCGGAATACTATAAATCCCTCCGGTATGTGACCAAATAATACTTTTCACCTAGTATCTTGAACTTTACTAATGGATTGCTAGTAATGAACCTTGTAATGAATTCAAATTGTTCTTATGTAGGGAATAACAGATTGAAAGGAAGCAATCGCTTGGGCTAAAGAGACGGCTCTTAAGAACATGTATGTGTTGGTGAGGAATACCGAAGGTTAGAATAGGCGTTTTGAGATGGCCATGTTTTTTAGCATGTTTTAATTAAAAGTTTCAAATCCAATGTAATAGATTACTTAGGAATGAAATAAAAGAGCATTTGAAATGGATTTATATTCAAAACTAATGAATCTAGGCATGGAAGAAATCAAGATTACGGTGGGTTTAAGACTGTTAGGAAATTTGAAAATATCATAAAAACGGCATAGAAGTTAGAAAATACTAATTGTTCCGGGTACCTTCAAATATCTATAGGAACATGGAATTTTTAATCTTATTGTTCCTGATGGTTTTATACAATTTCATTAGGTATATAGGATGGCATTGATATGTAAATATCTTGCACGCCGGAATAGGAACCGGCATTGTTGAACCTAAACCTATCTCTATCGGACTATGTATAAATCTTGCAAGGATAACATGTTCAACATAAAAGAATCTTTAGAAACCAAAACATGTTCAACATAAACCAAACTGACTTTAGTTACGCTACCAAATGTTCTTAATCCAATTATCCTAAACCAAAAGCAAACCAAACAACTAAAGAGTTAACCACGAGGTACAAAACGAAAACAATTTCGGAATTGTTCAAGACGTGACAACCACCATCGAAAAAAGAAACACAACTAAAGAGTTAATCACTGGGGTCTTTTGCTTCTTTCGGGTTGGTTTCTTCTTAGTTTCCTTTAACAAAGCTTTTGCGCTGGGTCGGTTTCTTCAATTCTATCAAGCTTTTCCTCGACTTCCTTCATTTCTTCAAGGGATATCACCTCTCCTTCCTGGTAATTGCAACCCAACATCTTCTTTAACTTGCCAAGCCGACGTCGCTGATGTAATACATCAAACACATAATTAGTATACATATAAGATTATGTGTACATTAAACGACGAAGCAATTAACAATACTTACTAGCAATCCAACGGTCTTATTAAGTTGGGTCATCGTAAAGTGGTGCTGTGCGGGAGTTGAAACGGGAGGGTTTTTTCGGGGAGGAACTTGTCGTCATCAGAAGTGACGACATAAAGGATGTGACCATTCCAAGTAATCTTCCATGAAGGCAAAGATCAACTTCATAACTGTTTTCAGCAATCTCAACTTCTCCCACCGACTAATATCTACCAAAAACGACGTGGTTCCCTATCACTCAACTGCTGGGTCCGGTTTTTGAACATGCTCACATGCAACCCATTTGGAGTTGAATAGCACCGAGAAAGGTCAAGATCAAAACATTGAAAAGAGGCCGTATGGAAATGTGCTAATTGCTTATATCCAAGTGGCGCATCACACGTGTAGGATTAGCCATAACGTATCCTTTTGGGTGGAACAACGGCCCATGGTAAAATGTAACGTTACCAAACCTCCAAACTTGGCGGTTTCCTCTAGCCTCCTTGTAAGGTGGTCGAACACAACATCTTCGATACTCATTATGGGCCCGTAACCCAATCTCATATCGATCAGTCAACCTATATTAATAAAGCCGTGATAGGTGTAGAATACATCCTATTTACTATCTATTGTTTATGCTTTCTCTCTTTATTTTCTTGTAAATTATGTATTTTACGCTTGTTTTGAGTTTTATAGGTATTTTTGGAGTCATGCGAAAGAAAAAGAAGGTTAAAGAAACCATCCAAAGTTGTGCTAAAGGGCAAAATTATCATTTCATGAGTGAACACTATCCGGAGCCAACCAAGGTTAAGGGGCAACTCTTTTGGGAGGAGTACTAGTAGCGATCCAATTGAGGTTAAGGGGCTATAACTTGGTTACCCCTTTTACCGGAAGCGCCCGAGTACCAATATCCTTCCCAAAATCAATCCAACCCTAAATCGAGAAAGAGGGTTTTCTTTCTCTTATCAATCATTTTTCATTCATTCCTACAACGAAACCGAGAGAGGAGCGCCGATGTCGTTGAGTGGAGATCGAGAGATGAGAAGGGGATCCGATAGGCTACTTCGTTAAAAATCGAGATGAAGAACACTCAAAAATGGTGGTCGATGTTCAACCAAGAGATGAAGAAGAAGAGTTAATGGGTATGAGGGGTCGAGTCGAAGATCGAGATCGAGAAGTGGAAGATTCGTGAAGATAACAAACTGCTGCTAGCTGTATTAATTTGAAAGAAGAATTAAAGTCTTAGATGATGATTTAATCGGTGAGAAATGGAAAAGGAAGGATTGGGTTTGAATTTGTGATGGATATGGGTTTGATTTGTGGATTCAGAGTCGAGTTGTTGCTGCTGTGGTTCGAATCACAGATATTAAATGGGTTTTGTGGCCGGAGATGGTATTGATTGAGTTTGCACCGCAGGATGGAATTGTTGGTGGAGCAATTGGTATTGAATGGGTTTGTAGATTGAATCGGTGAAGTTAAAAAATGGGTCTACGTGGTTGAGAAGCATAAGAATGATGTTATGATGTTGAACAACAGAGAGAGGAAGAAGCAATGGGTTCTCCGAGTTCATCAGAAATGCGGGGGATAAATAGGTCTGTGGTTTGAGAACCGGTTTGTGGGCTATAATAGAATCGGAAAATGGGTTGTAATAGAGTGGAATTGGGCGGCTGGTATTGAGAATTGATTACGAGGTTCGATGTTGGGTGGTTATGGGTTTGTCATGTGGTCGCTAAACGAGGAATGGCATGTGAGCTTAACTGCCAGGATGTGGGTGGCATTGCGGGAAGGTAGGCAGTGAAGAACAAGTGAAGCTCTCACCTGTGAATGCAATAGATGTATGTTAGGTTTGTGAATGAATGTTACAGGTGAAGAAAATAATGGCTTGAATGTGGCACTTGAAATCCCCGAGGAGAAAGCAGTAGAAACTAAAGTGGGACTTTAGTTAAGCGAAGTAACTCAATGAGTCAGATGAACGATCCAACTCGGATGAGTTAGACACTAATCACCGAGTAAGAAAGGCTGACTCAAAGGACTGACTCACTCGCCCCTTTGACCATTGACTAACAACTTGACCATTTGACCATAACGGAATATTAAAATCGACAGAGAAGAAGATTGGTCTTGGGATTAAGCCAATTTAAACCATAATACCAGCTACGCGGACAATACATATGGGGAATTTTGTGAGAGTATTCTAGACTCATGGGTGTGAAGACTTGGACTTGGAATTGGATTGAGAATTTGGGTCAAATTTGGAAAGAGAAGATGGAGGATTTGAGAAAGACTTGAACTTGGAAATTGAATTGCTAAAGGAAAGGTTTTATTCCTTGGAAGATTTGGAGAGCATTGAAGCTTTATAAGTGAGAAGTTCTCTACACACTTTACATCTTTTTTACACTCTCCCTACACACACAACACTTGTGTTTTTGCTTGTTTTCTTCAAAATTCTTCTTTTAATTATTTTTGCTTTAACTTGAAAAATTCTCCCTTTAATTATTTATGGGAATTTCAAAAACATGAGAGTAGCTAATTTTATTATTGATTGAGGATGAATTCCTAGTTCTTAAATATGATTTGAGTTTTTGTTTTCAATTCTACCTTGAAGTTTTTCACATGATTATCGTTTGTTTTTACTAATAGGAATGTTTATACATTCATGGTTGATTGATAGATTGTTTAGGTGGCCAACTAAATTGATTTGTTAATTTGATCTAATGCTAGTGAAAGTTAGGGGATAAGTAATCGTTTCTTGACTTTTACATAAGTAGCAAACACGAGACCTTGCGGAGGGATTCCGTGGAGCAATTGTGTGTGAAAACAACGTTATGGTAGACCTTGATCTAAGAGTCTAACTACTAATATCAACCTAATAAGTTCATAAATCTTAATGCGTTTATTTAAATTACATCTTGAGTGATCTACTACTAGGTGATTTGGTAAATAGAATCCAAGTAGTGAGAACTTCCGTATCCGGTGATACAAGGGATTTAGGGTTTAGTGCTGATCTAGTCGCTTTACCTACGGTTGGTGATAATCATGTGACTAATAACATGTGGATGAAAAACATAATTTGAATCATTGTTTTGCCTTGAAGAAGGATTCCTTGGTCTGTGTATCTTATTGATTTCAACTTTATCTTTTAATTGCTTTGTTTATTTTCTTTTCGCTTTATACATCCCCCTTTTGTGACAATTTTTACAACTAAGAATCTCTTGCTCCTCGTGGGAACGAACTTGACTACACTATATTACTTGTTAATTAGGTGGAAAAATATTAATTAATTTGTTGTGGTTACGACACGCATCACTTCGGAGTATTGTTGAACTCGTATCTCTTAGCTAGAGGCGTATCGGGTTCGGTAAGGTCTATGATCTTTAAGGAGGGGTAGACCTTGAACAAGGTTGGGAAGTGTTCATAAGCCCACACCTATTCCACGGTGAAGCAATAAGTTTTGTTTCTAAGTTAACGATATGGGTACATGTGAACAATATACTAACATATGTTTAAAAACAAAATTACCTTGATGGAGAGCGAAATTCCAAAATAAATTGGTTGGTTTTAGCCTTGAGGCCCTTCTCATCTCCGTCATCAAATGTGCCTTATCTGGCAAGTGCCCAAAAAATAACTATAGACATCTTCCAACGGATCCAAGTCCCAAGGTAGTTCGCACTAACCTGTTGCCATTGGTGTCGTGGAATACCCTAGTGCCCAAGATGTATAACAGTATGCAAAAAAGATAACGAATTTGTTTAGGGTCCCATACATCATCCAAACTTCTTTTCTTTGTGTTTTAAAAATTCTTCTTAAGCAGCGTCAGCTTGATTGTCTTTGTCTTACCACACGTGGATTCATAAAAGCTCTCCACATAAGTTTTGTAGTCCAAACCAAACAGCTTGTTAGTCAGGTCATGCAACTTCGACCATTCTAGGTCCAGATACTCAACTCCTTCTTCAATTGATTTGCCGACAACATTCAAGCCTAGAATGTTCGAGCATCTTCGAGGGATAGGTCATCTCCCCAAAAAGGAAGTGCATGGTCCCGGTTTCACCATGATACCTTTTCGACGAAGCAATTGACGATGTGAGAATCAAGCCCACATAATTTTCAACCAAAGCATATAGACTTTAATCCTTTACTATTGTTTGCACATCATCATGCTCTGTGAGACAAATCCCAATCATCCGCGCTTGGTTTGACGCACACACGCACAACCTTCTTATGATCCTACAATTAGGAGAGACAATACAATTAAGAGATTTTACATAAATACACAACAATACATATGTACAAGATAGAAAATGCTTACATAGGTTTGATAGATAGATACTGAGCCACAGTGCTTGTATCCAAATAGTGTTTTTGGTTCGAGCTTCGCCTCAAATTCTACCACGTTCCGTGTCGTATCATGTCATTAACATGAGGAAGGTGGGAACCTTTAACTTTCACTTTGACGTTGCCCTTCTTGCCACTGCCTTGTGTTGTTGACTTGGGCCACCAACTTCGCTTTGGCTTGCTAATTGACTTTCCTCTTCGTCTTGCTCATCTTGCTCATCTTGATGATCGTGCTCACAAGCTTGCAAGTCGACTACGGTCAAGGACTCTCCCAAGTTACCCCTCTTGTACCACCCCAAACGTATCTTTACGACCTTCATCTATCCCTCGAGGAGGCGGTCGAGGAGTATCAAGAACGTCCTTCCTTCTTCTCTTAGTGACAACATCTTTAGTTTTTCTTTTGTTAGCTTCCTTTGCTTTTGACCTATATCGTAAGCACATGGAAAGCAATGAATATAAGACAACTCACCTCAGGTTTAGTACCGCATTGACTACCTAAAATTAAACCACGCTGGTTAAATGTTTATAGTGAAACATCGACTTCTCAGCGATTAGAGTAAAAAGTACAAGCATACAAATGCAACCTAAATTCTATAAATTATTCGTGTCAATTTTCCTCAGTATGTTTTAAGTCCACTACCAAAGATGTCGAATTATTACAAAAGAATCTTGAAGACACAAAACCGCATGATGCAATGAAATCAAACATCCAGCTATGCGAATCACAGTAACAAATTCATAAACTCTCATGTATGTTTAAGTCCACTACCGCATACATGAATTATTATCAAAGACCTCTTAGGTACTAAAAGCGCGGTGTATTCATCATATATTGAATGCCTAGGTAGAAATAACAGGTTCCTGGTGAACTTGGTGTTGAAACCACTTTATTCATCCTAGATTGAATACGGAATATAAACCAGACTGTGTTCATACAAATATCGTGATGTAGATCTTCGAAACTCATTTGTTTGAGTTACGGTTAAATTCTACCCTAAACCCATTGCTACAAATCGATTGAAACACTAATTAAACAGGTTTTAAATGACTTTACTTCTCCGAAGCCATATTTACGAGTAGTTGATCGTCGACAGAGAACGTTGCTTCTTAAATCTTCTTGCTCTTGAGCAATCTTAGCAATTCTTTGTTCGTGTTTTTGTTGAGATAATCGATTTTGAGTTCGATTGGGCAATTGCTTTCTTTCGTGGAGGCATTGTTTATGAACGGTAGGTTAATCATTTGAAGAAATTTTTGAATAAAGCGATTAATCGATGAAGAACAAAGGAATTTTTTTTCCGAACCTAACCTAGACAGGATCGTAAATGATTTAGGTAAATGGGGGATAAAGATTTTGGTTTTTAGATTTTAATGGTTTAGGAGAAAGGGTATAATGGTCTTTTCATAATGTTTTTAATTAACCAAAGGGTATTTTAGTATTTTCATACCCAAAAGTCACCCCTTAGAAGACACCATGGGTTGGGAGAAGTAATCAATATCCCCCAATTCCTTTTTATATCCCCCAATTTCGCGTTCATAAAAAAGCCCTGTAATTATCATTCAAGATTCGTCTCGTATCATTTGTTTATTTTTTTTAGCTTGTCATTTCATGTTTGCCATGCGTAAAGCACATGGTATACATTATAAATTTATATATATGGAGAGGTTTTTTTTTTTTCTTTTTTTTTTTTTTTTTTTTTTCTTTTCTTTTCTTTTCGAATGAAGAAGGTTATGTTAAAAAGAAAGAAAAGGCCAAGCCAAAATACATTAGAAACTGAGTTCAGTCATATTAATAAAGATAGAATCCCAGTTGTAGAAGATTAGACTAGAGTCTATAAATTTTAAAGTCTCTAAGTCGCAACTCCATAAGACAATGGTTTGTTTAACCAAGGTTATAATTTATGTGGAACCTTTATGTCTTGCACCAAAAACACGATCATTTCCTTAAGGATTGAGGAAATATCGAAAAATGAACTGGAGTTGGAATATAAATGTCGCATTTGTGGGATACCGAGGAAAACTAAAGAGATAATTTTTATGGATTAGATTCGTAAAAAGTGGATAAGAAATCATTCAAGGCGTGGCAAGTTATATTACTCAAGAATGCTTGGAACTTTAAAGTTAGCGGATAACCTCTTAGTAGTTTAAAAGAAAAATTAGTGTGAAAATTTTTGGAAAGTAATTTCAGAAAGAATATGTTTTCTTTCACAGCGTTTCGGACAGAGTATGAGATGTAATATTGCTAGGTAATAAAATTAAATAGTTAATCAAATTAAAATAAAAATCTAAGACTCCCATAAATTTTTCATTTGATTTTTTAAATAATATACATATTTAGGGATTTAATCTTCAAAAATTATTACAACCTGCAGTTTGTATCCTCGATCTTAGAAAATACATAATACTCCCTCTGTTTTTAGAAAAGAGATACTTTCACTTTTTCATTTTAGCCTAAAAATAGGCCAAATTAAAAAAATGAAAGTATATCTTTTCTAGAAACGGATAGAGTATTAATTTTATAATTAATTCTGAGAGTTAGCATGAAATTAAAACCGACGGGAATAACTCTCAAAGGCCATGGGATAAAATGTCAAATCATTCTCACTTTTGAATTAGTAGTGGCAAAATCTACTATGGTTCACTATAGACAGAAAAAAGCTAAATGGCATGTCTTCTGCCGCCCAAAATATTAACATTTTGTTATCAAGCCGCAAGTTATAACCCCAAAGGTGTCACTATCAATGCACAAAAACTCCACCAATACAAATTGTTCACAAAAACCCCATTTAACATAAACTTTCTATATTACCCTTCTACTATTTTAATCACTTCAATAAAACAAAAATCAACCTCATCTTTAAATTTCATTATATTATCACCACCAACAACCACCCACCAGTCAAGAATTCACTAAAACGTATCATTACCGCCACGACCACCACTAACGCCGCCATCACAAGCCACGCGCACCACTAATCACCGCTAGACCACCACCACCACCACCACCGCCACCACCAGAAAAAATGATGAAGCCAAAATTGGTTTCACACCAAATTAGATGAAACCAACAAAGGAAAAAACGATGAAACCAAATTTTGTTTTCATCAGAAGAAAAGGATAGAGAAAAAGAAGAAAGAAGAAAATGAACACAATAAGATGAAACCTACCACCGTCATCGCCGACGCTTCTATCATCACATACAACCATCATCACCACAACCACCAATACCATTACCTCCTCAACTAAGACTAGTTTCAACAATAAACAATTCTGTGTCTCACCATCAAAAATTGGTTTTCATAGAGATCAATATTCAACAAATCGAAAAAATACGATGAAAACTAATTAGGTTTCATCATTTTTCCACATAATTTCATTTCAAACAAACATAACTTCAATGATGAAACCAAACACGATTTACTTCCAAGTCGGTAGGAATAAAAACTAGGCAAATAAATCGGGTGAAACCAAAATTTGGTTTCATGATAAACTTAATTCTCATCGTTAAAATCTTTGGTTTCATGATAGAAAATATATAAGATTATGATGAAAACCAAATTTGGTTTCATCATAAGTTTATCTGTTTTCACCGCCTAAAGCTGTTAGAATTTGATGAAACCAATTTTGGTTTCATCATAACTGGCTCATTTCTCCAACACAATATTGATTTCGACGATGAAGGTGTATCATCATTTGCTAGTGATGATACGTCAAGGTGGTGTTGTTGGTGGTTGTAGAGGATTGAATGAGGTGGATCTGTAATTATTAGTTGATTGTAGAGGATAAAAGGAGAAGGAGGAGGTGTTGTTGGTGGCGAATTCAAGGTATTAATGGTTTTAGATGATAGAAGGAGGAGGTCAAGTAGTGATGATGATGTTAATGGAGGAGACAGAGATGTTGGTGGTGGCGGATCCGGACATAACAGTGGTGTTGGTGGTAGCCAAAGCTCTGTGGGTGATAAATATGAACAAAAGAGTAGAAGAAAAAGAGAAGGAGGTGTTCGTGGATGAGATAGAGGTGGTGTTGGTGACGAATGCTGGACATAGAGGCCGATTTGGTGGTGGCGGAGCTCATCACAGTGATAGACCTGAACAAAGATAGAAGAAAAGAGACGGAGGTGTTCGTGGAGGAGACGTAAGTGTTGCTGCTGGTGGTAACGGATGTGTTGCTGCTGGTGTTCGTGGAGTTTTATTGTTGCTGCTGATGGTGATGGTGGTGGGGAGAAGGAGATGGAGATGGAAGAAAGAAGAAAGAAAAATAGGAGAGGAGGAGAAGAAGAAGAAGAAGGTAAAAAGGGTATGTTTGGGTTTTTTAAGCAATAAAAAATTAAATTTACTCATTATTATTGACTTGGGGTTTTTGTGCCACTTTTTAATCAAATGGTTTTATTTATTAAAAATAATATGGCTGGATTTTTTGTACCACATGTTTGGTCACCTTGGTGTTTTGTGACTAGTTTTGTTATTATCATAATGCTACCTTGCAAAGGATTTTTTCTAAGGATTTTTTCTAAAGTGAATCAGGTAGAGCAAAGATAGGGACCAAGTGATGTCCCTTGGGCTGTGTCCGGGCGTTTTTGAAGCTTAGGAAAACCATTACATATATCTATATACTTGACATTTGCCATTGGCTGTGATACGCCTCAACAGAGGCTAGCTTATGTGATAGCAAGTACGTGTTTGTAAATGTGTTTTATTGTGGTGGTCATTTTGTGGTTGTTGTAAGTAATAGAGTAGTGATAGACTTCCCGTAAAATCTACCGATCCTCACGGACTTGTCAAGCCTGCAACCAGTGGGATTAACAGGGGCTATTTTTTTTTGGTGGGGGGTCTCACTAGTCTGTGAGGGTCGGTAGATCGTGAGGGGTCTATGATTTCAAAATTTCTGGATGAGTAGTGTGATTAAACCATCGAAATCGTTCTCACAGTTTTTTTTCTTCTTTTTGCTCGGTCCCAGTGCATTGAGTCGGGACCCACTATTGTATGAAAAGGGTTTTCCATTATCCTATTGGGAGCTATTTTGGGAAGAACGATTTTCGTGCAGTATTTCACAGTCTAAGAACTACTCTTATGATTTATCCCTCGGTCAAGTTAGCATTTCTCATTGTAATTCTATGAGTAGGACCGTAGGAGAACGCAAGAAGACTATTTTAAGCGTGACTTCTACAATAACGTAAGAAGACTATTTTAAGCATGATTTCTACAATTAATTTGTTAGTAGTTGAAGATTCATGTCGTATCATCTCTTTTATATTTTGATCGTTTTGCGCTTGTTGTGTTTTCTGTTTTTCTTTTTGTTATTCGTAAAGGGTAAAATTTATTAAAAAATTCAGTTCATCCAACAAGGAGATAACTGAAGCAATAGAAAAACAAATACATATTTGCTATAAATTATGCGAACCGAGTTTTGGGAAGGAAAAATGTAGAGGAAATCAAAGACAATAACAAATACTATCTATGATGATAATGATTTTGTTCTAAGGGTGAAACAAACGAGTACTATCGTTAGTGGAATGTTGGAGTAAACTAAAAATAGATCATGCATAATAGTCGGATGTGTGTTAAAATTCATAGGAAATTCACTTGGTTTTTTTCATCTTTCTTTCTGTGATAATCCAACTCCACTTTACTTGTGTAGAGTAAAGACATGGATAGTGGCAAAGACAACATGTATTTCCTATTATTCTTTCTAGATTTTAATTATAACATCTGTGAATTAGCTTAAAGAAATGTTAAACTTTGTATGAGCTTAGATGATGTAAGTCGTTTTTTGAGTCCAAAGTTTGTATGTTCTTTGTTCCACAAGACAATATACTTTTTTCCCAATAGATTTTGGGAAGATTTATCGGTAAAAAGTCACCCTACATGTAACACCACTGTAATACTTCACCAAAGTACAAATTGAATAAGAAAATACATTATGGAAGGGGAGAAACAAGATTAAGTTTAAAATATGTAGACTTAAGACCTGTAGAACCGTAAGTCTTATCGCGACAACACTCAAAGTGGGAAAGATGTCGCTGTAATATTAATGATTAGTCCCTGGGTGACGTTATTAATGATCTGAATTAGTAATTTGTTGTCATCAAATTCTTTATCAATTGGAAGCTCCCATATCAAACTAGTAATATTTGATAGGGTAAACTCCCAAGATGGATACGGATCGCATAATCCGGTGAGAAACGGAAGGTGCCCTCAATTTGGGTTGCACCTAACACACTGTCTGCATATCACGATCTCAAAAGTTATCCAGCGGTATTCACCATTCATGCGCCTTAGGTGCCTCCCAAGTGACGCTTATATGATAATGCATGTTCAAAGTGTTTCTAATCGACGTGTTTGTATGAATTGAGAAGTTGTTGTAAACAATTCAAATCCCATGAGTGGTAAATCATAAGAAGTTTATTCGGGGGTGACTTCTATAATAATCTAGTTAGACACTGAAATTTCATTTAGAATCATTTGTTTAATATTTACTTTATTTAGCATATTGCTTGACGTTCCCCCTACATATGGTCATATGGGATATACATATTTATTAAAAAATACCGCGATTGAAATGCAAAGAGAAACTATAATAAAAATTGAAACAAATATAATGGGATGTTGGAGGAAATTAAATAAAAAATGTGTAATAAATAAAATCATTGAAGGTATGTAACAAATCATCGTGACAACAAACGATTTCCCCAGATTCTTGTGTTTCATTGGCATTGTGGTCTTGTATAATTTGCTGATTGGATCTACATAAATTCAAACACTATTTAGGACTTTTATTAGGAATTGGTTATGTATTCATTTTTCGGTATAATATAATTTAGCTTCTCCTCTCTAATTCTTTTTTTTTTCCCTTAATATGCTATGTCATTATTCCTTCGATTTTGAAATAAGTTTAGGAGCCACTTCGGCAGCTTGGGCTGCGTGTGCAATTGCACATCATGCTATCAAACTGCCATACTACCAGTTTAGCTGCCATTTGCCATAAGCTATCGTTAATAAAAAACCACGAGGTCCACGACCAAACATAGGTTAATTAACCAGACAAATGAGCATATACTTATAAACATTTTTTAGCCTTTGGAGATAAACCTCTCAACTGGGAAATTAACTAAGACTAGTTTATCACCCGTGCTACGCACGGGTATAGTTATGGAATCATGGATTCATGTTTTAAAACTAACTTCATTACAAACAAAATAATTATAAAACTCAGTAAAAAATCAATAAGTGTTACAGGGCCTACAGCCCATAGATGTGCGGCCCAAAACAGATGTCTTTTGGTTTTCCCATCTCCATGTATATATACATATACTATATCCATGTAACCTAAGAACTCTCTTATCGATTGCATCTTCTCTTTTCCCATCCTCTTCTCTTTCCCTAATATTATACTGCAACACGTTATATGGGATGGATTGGTTTTTTTTTTTTCATCAACCGGAATCAAATAAGCTAAGTTGGATTTGTTTATTTATTTTTATTTTCTTTTTCGTTTCCCTTTTTTTTTTTTTTTGGGCACAAACGTTGGGATATTAAATCTATGGAGAAAATTGATTTAATCAGGATTAGGAATTATTTTGATTAATCATAATCAGGATTTTTTTTTTTTTTTGGTTATTATTTTCGTACTGATCGATTAGGGATTATTTTGATTATACTGATCAATTAGAGGTTATTTTGATTAATTCTAATCTGGAATTAATTTTTATTGTTATTATTGTTTTGTTTTTTGTGATTTTCGTATACTGTGTATGCCCTAATGAGGACTTATTTTGATTCACTCACGTTCATACGGTGTATGCACTAACCAGGGAAGATTGGGTTTTTGCTTGCGTATCAAATCAAAGGGAAGGAAAATTTGGGGAAGAAAAGCATCACGCGTTCCAAGGGGTATACCCTACCCCGATCCGACCCGCGACCCTATCCAGCTTAACTCTTTTCCGACCCGCGACCCCATCCGGGTCGACTCAGATCCGATCCCGGTCAGCCCAGTTAGGTTAATCCCGGCAGAGCCGGACACTGTTCAGAGCCTTGTCATCTTATTATGTTTTTGGGTTGTACGCGACCAATGGCGTTCGGGTTTTGTGTATATACGGTGGGAACCAAATTTTGAGGTATGTAAGTATAACGCGAGTTTTTATATTCTAGGCTTATTTACTCGCTAGCCTTATTTATTTGGTTTTAGAATATGCCTAGTTTTGTTTATTTTTGTCTTAAAATAAGTCAATAGGATATAAACGGTCAATTTAAATTATTTTTATAGATCTCAATCATTAAGAATTTATCTTAATGATATTTGTTCTCTTGAATATGATATTGGTTATAGTTGAATGGTGTATTTTGTTTAATTGGTTGTACCAACTCAATTCCAATGTATTTATTTGGGTTTAGAAGTACTTGAGCACCATTATTGTGTACTTGATATTTTCTTCCCAAATTTGAAATGTTCCGTGGGATGCCATCCGCTGGCTCGACTATTAAGAGTCGGTAGTTTCAAAAGATACATTACAAATAAAATCACATGTTTTCCAATATTTTGTGGAAGAACTCACAATTTTTTTTAATTTATTCTTGAGTCAGAAAATTTCCATTTCTCTACTTCATCCATGATACTAATGAAATAGTATATGTTGAAGTATGGCAACAAGAGAATTACCTTTAGTAATCTACTCAACCTAAAGTAAGTGGTTGACATGTGTAGTGAGAATCTCTTGGCCTATTGAGATAAAGAAATTTCTCAAATTAAGCTAAATGTAGCAAAAATTGAAATGGAAATAACCCCGAAGTAATGAGGGTTAGACGTACCGACTCATATAAAGCATGTGAAAAGGGACATATATATCATGAGAAAAAAAAATATATATATATATATATATATATTAATTTTTTTTTCCCCAGCAGTAATGACACCAAAGTATAGGTATCAATTGAACATGGGATCAGCTAAAATGTAATTCTAGCTCCCATCATAAATAAAAGAGTTGGAAATGCACCTGGTCATAGGTGTTGGTATATACAATATAATATGTATGTGTATCATAGTAACAACCAATTTTCACATCAACTTTAATGGAAACAAGAACTTTTCCTGGCCAATTGACTATCTTATCGAGCGCAGCATTGCTCATTTTTTTTTTCAAGATAGAACAAAGACGTCGCAAAATCTCTAGATGTACCAAGAGATAATCACACCTTGTTAAATTCCCAAGTAACCCGTGCAAATGGATATCATGTGGAACATCAAAATGATGAGAATGTAATTGATTGCATCTTTTATAGTCTCTAATATATTTGGAAGGAAATATATTTTAGAGAAACTAATGAGTCAATCTAGTGCAATGTAATTCACTATAATATTTGGATTATTGAATCATATTGACTCCGACGATGAAATGTTGGAAACTGACTCATACAGCTTTGGTCATAACCATAAAGAAACTTTGGTTGTGACATGATGATTGTTTTGAAAGAACTCATACAAATATCACTTTATTTGAGTGAACTAAAATGGGAAAAAGATTGACAGAATGCAAAGTGACGACATATATCTCTCAATAAGTGTTTTCTAAAGTACTAGATGCACAACTCCCTCCCCTCCTATTATGCTTTTAAGTAAGAAAGCATATCACTCATTTCACAAAGTCTTGAAGAAAACAGATTTGAGACCATCCTAAGATGCAAATGGTAAACAATCCATATTACAAAGAAAACAAGGTGAAATTTAGAAAAATATTCATGGAGAATGCGGACCATTAAAGTGACTTATGGATCTCGGTGAATGTTTTGACATTTTGGACTAAATGTAGTTCCCAAGAAATTTGCGTTTGGAAAACTACTAGCACATATTTTACATGTAAGGGCTCACCACCCCTTGTAAATGCTAGTGAGTGTACATCAAAAGGACTTGATGGTTATTGCATGTTTAATAGGATCAATGCGAGTATCCTATACCCCAAAGGTCTCGCAAAGGCTATCATCAAAGGTTATAGATGGTGCCTAAGGCATGGTTATGTGTACAAACCTACCTTTAACCGCTTGGGAATTTATAATATTAACGCATCTTTACTTAATTCGTATTAGAACCCAATATTAGTCAACCTTTTATGCGTATCAGCTTGGTAACGGATTTAAGCTCGACATTTGTGTTCTTACGCATTTTTGGTTGCACTATATATGTGCCATTACGACTCCACATCGTACTATGATGGGTATTCAAAATCACATAGTTATGTTGGAAATGAGTTCCCAACAATTATCCGCATTTTAAAACCTTTGGCAGGAGATCTCTTACCGCTAGATTTGCCGGTTGTCATTTTAATTAGACAATCTTCATCGTTAGGGAGATAAGAAAAGTATTTTCTAAGAGAACGACGGGAATTGTCGTGGTGTGTTCCCAACATGTCTCATATTGATTCTTGTACTCCACAAATGTAAATGTGAAGTGACAAAGAATAATCGATTTTCGTAACGTACACCGATGTCGCTAAAGTGACAAGATCACACATACCAGCTGCAAATATTCCTGCAAGGTTAGAAATCCTCAGTATGGGGTACACCATAGCCTAAGGTGTTGCAACTACACTTGGTGGAAGTGTAGTTGAGGCCGTGGCTCCATAAAGGAAGATGGAGAGACTACCGGAGTTCGATCAATGCTCACCTATAAAGGAAGTAGATGAGTAAGGCACAACCTAATTTTATCATTAATGAAATCATCTCATTTTATTGTCTCTCGACTATGTCCATGAATCAATCACGGAGGACGTCTCCGAAGTTTTAAATGATTTTAGAGAACAATGAAATCTGACGGATTATGAGAATGCACATGAGTCAATGGAAGGATCATGCGTGCAATGATGATATAATCCATAAATAGTTGCTCTAGAAGTAGAGCATAATGTGATCGAACCATGCTTTATTTTGATTAATTTCAAATAAATAGCATATTTGGCCTACACAATCCAGGTAGAACTTGGTTCTTTGACAAATATATGGGTATTTGGTGTGGTGGTGCTAACCAACCAAGTGTAAAGCCTATTGGACATACATAATTAATTTGTCATAAAGCATAATGAGAATAAAGTAGTCTTAAAAGTACAAAGACTCACCTTGTGGCGCGAGGTTTCTCACAAAGCCCTGGAATTGTTCTTTTGTAATGAACGTTATAAAGTTCTGCTACTTAGTTAGCTTAGTAATTTTCACAAGGACTTGAAATGCAAACATATGTATGTGGTTGTTACATATCTACGAAAGAATCAAGAGATAGAAGATATTTACAAAAGTGCTTGATAGACTTTTGTTTCCCAAATCAAGTAACTCTAAACCACAGAGTGCGTTTACAATTAGGTAGAACGTTCACTTATAGATTGAAGCAATCAGGCGGAAGTGGTATACCCATCTAAGTGGCTATTTGATTTGGAGGGGATAGACAAATAAGTTATTTTTTATTGTGTATTCACAAGAAAGTTCCTAATTTGGAATTGTAGCTATTTATGTCGACGGTACAGACATGATGAGTACTCTTGATGTAATAAGGGACCTTAAAAGCTATTTAAAATCCGAATTTGAGTTGAAAAATCTAGGGAAAGCTCGACCGAGTACTGAGCTTGTGGGATATTATTCCACCAGTTTGCATATGTCTAAAGTTGTCAGGCAATTTAACAAAGACATGCATCCTGATAGCACTCCCATGATTAGTTGAGGTTCAAATGTAAGTAAGTGACCATTTCGTAAGGAAGATGACAAATATGTGTTGGGAGATGAAATTCCCATATCTAAGTACAATAGACGCATTGTTGTACTTAGTATAATAATGTACTCGATTAAATTTTACATCCTCAGTGAACTTGTTAGCTAGATATAGGCTCACTAACGCAACGTCATTAGAATGGTATAGTGAATGTAATCATGTACTTAAAAGTAACCATTGACATAAATTTGTTTTATCCCTACAAATACATTAAAAGGAATGCTAATGAAAGTGCAATCCAAAAGTTGTTGATTATGAAGGAACAATAATCTCTTATCTTACGAAAGTAATCAGGGGGAGATATGGTAGATTATTTTCTAAGTCATTACCAATATTCATTTTCGAAAAATACATGACTAAAGGAACTGTCTAGAAAAACTCGAAAGTAATCGGGGAGATGCCGACATAGGGGGAGGATCTAAGGATATGATGTCGACATAATTTACTTGAAATTGAAGTTGTGTTGTACTCTTTTTCCCTTCGATCGAGAATAGTTTTTCCCAAAGGGTTTTGTTACTCGACAAGGTTTTTAGCGAGACAATACAAAAAGCATCGGGTATGTTGAACGTTGAAGACATAAATATCGAGTTGATATTATTGAAAATATCTGAATCAAAGAAATGAAACACGATAGTCCGTTAAGCAACGTAACTTCAGTAATCAACAACATGGTTTTATAAACATCCAAGTCACCAAAGTAAAGTGTGATAAACTCCTTTTGATTGCATTAGACTAATGAAAATTGTCTGACATCAGGGGGAGCATCTAATGGTGTGTTGAACTCTTTTCCTTTACCGAGGTTACTTTTTCCCACAGGGTTTTGTTGCTCGGCAAGGTTTTTAATGAGACAACAACAAACATAGGAAATGTAATTTCCCAGCTAAGGCTATTGTCTTTCCCACGAAGATTTTCTGCCTTAGGAGTTGTGAAGCAACTAGTCAACTTCAACGGAGCAAAGTGATCATCCGCAACGGATCACCTTTACCTGCATCTGTCACGTTGTACTCTTTTCCCTTCGTCAAGGTTTTATCCTAGTGGGTTTTCCTTGTCAAGGTTTTAATGAGGCAACGTATACGCATCCAACTATGTTCTAAGGTTAATTAATATTGTACTCTTTTTCTTTAGTTCGGGTTTTATCCCTCTGGGTTTTCCTAACTAAGTTTTAACGAGGCAATTAACTTAGACTCGTCGATCTTTGAAGATCGTATTGCATGTGATGAACTACATGTAAAGTAAGAGACAAAATGTGAAGTACTACATGTGAAGAGTTGTAGCAAAGGTTTTATCACGGGTTTTTCCTTGTCAAAGTTTGAGTAAGGCGATTGATTTCGCACAAGTCATCAAGGAGAGGACGACATTTGAAGAACTACATTCAAAGCACTATGTATAAAGTTTTGTTATTGAACCGCACAAGGGGAGTGTTACAGGGCCTACAGCCCATAGATGTGCGGCCCAAAATAGATGTCTTTTGGTTTTCCCATCTCCATGTATATACATATACTATATCCATGTAACCTAAGAACTCTCTTATCGATTGCATCTTCTCTTTTCCCATCCTCTTCTCTTTCCCTAATATTATCTCGCAACAATAAGCTAATATCTGAGTTGGTGTGCAAGAAAATAAGTAAGATCAAAATAAAAAGGATTCGATTAATGTAATACCAATGTAACTAATCCTTGCCTTTAACCAAATCAAGTGTGTTTGCTTTGCAGAGAATGGAGGCGGAGCCAAGATTTCTAAGTTTCGGGTCCAAAATTCTGCTTTCTGGTGCAATTTTAATTTTATGAGGTACAGAAAAATAAAATTAGGTATGTACAGAAAAACAAAATTAGGCATGTAAATAGACTTACACCTGTAACGATCCCAAAATATCCGTGACATAATAATAAATTACCTTGTTATTGATTGCGTCCAAGATGGATGACGTATATTGAACATGCATGTGTGTTTGCATTGATGCTTTCCCTTGGATTCTAACTATGATTTGACCATTTAGAAGCAAATGAGTTAATCAAGGTACATTTTGTCATATTTCTGGGACTTATAGCTATGAATCATGATTATTGTCCAGTCTTCGTAATTTCTGGAATGCCATATGGCTAAGTAATGAATATTGATTACGTATTTTCGTAACTTGACTGTCAAAATTTCATGACTTACAATATCTACATCCCTAAGCACCACGACCATTGTACAGTAGAACCTCCATATAATTTTATGATTTTGATTTTAATTTTTAATTTTATGATTAGGATTTAATGGGGACACATTTGCAGTATTAGTATTTGATAAAGGGTAAGTTGGTAGTTTCATCTCTTAATAATCTTTTTTTGTCCTGTAGTGTAGGCCCAAATCAATGGGCATAGGCTCCAATTTAGCCAGGAAAATTAATTATGCAATGCAATCACATAAAAATGTTGTTGTTCCACAGATGGCTAGAAGTGTGGACCCGGTCATATTTTCAGCATGCCATTAGAAAAGGATCATGCTAACACAAAGTGTTCTCAAACAAATAACTCAAATTTTTCAAACAATATGAAAACGCCTTACAAATATAAACCCTTAAAAAAAATTATAGAATAAAATTATGTTCTCCTTTGAAGCTTTTCAAAGGATTGCACAAATCCACGAAATTAAAGGAAAGAATCTAATAAATATTCCAAAAAACATTAGTGAGAAAGGAGACCACGGTAGTAGCAAGCAATTAATTAGGCTCACCACTCCTGTGAGTTTACTAGGACTTAGGCATTTACGAAGTTCCGGATGGCAATGAAAGATATACTCATCATCTCCCAAAAGGAGGGCTTGCCCATATATAGCAAAGCTGTGAACCTTCATGACTTGGGAATATTCAAGGTATCCTATTTGAAAGACAAAAAATAAAAAGGAATGACACTATTATTTAATATATGTTATTTAGAAACTCTTAATCGTTTTTCGGATAATGATCTTCATGGCAAGTAGTAAAGCATGTTATGACACACAAACGTACGAAGAGCTTCGTAAATTGGCATTCGCATATCGTTACCGGTTTTGGGTGCTGACATTCAAAGCCAACTTATTGAACCCCTCCGATTTCTTGAAAGATCAAAATTACCTAGAGGAAACATCAAATCTAGCGGATTTCCTAAAAGAAATTGGCATTCGCATATCGCGCTGGTTCGGGCCTTTTTTCCCATAACAAAGAGAAATATATGGTACCTCGGATTTAAAGGGAAATTCTGAAGAAAATTTTCTGAATATAAAATTATTGAGCTCTAACTATAAGTGCTCCTGGAATCTGGAATATCGAATATAATTACTTCACAAAAGAAATAAAGTTGTGTATATGTCATTGAATATAAACATGTACTATACTAAAAAAAAATCACCTCATCCGTACTTTTCCCATGGAACTGAGCCCTTCGTTGTTTCTCCTGCCTTAAACGCTCAAAAATACACGACTCATGTGATCACTTAGCGTGGTATTAGGTATATCTTTGCACCATCACCTTAGGTGATACCCTTTTGTTCATGTTTATTCCATGAAATACCCGTCGCCCACTTAAGTACTTATGATCTTGCGTACACAACTTTACATCACTCTCTCATCACGGGACCTTCATCGGAACAGACCAAGCTAGCAGACTATTATGACAAAAAGTCAAAAGTCTCCATAATACTGATTCAAGCTTTTATAATTTGTTCAAATTTTGTTTTAACAAAAATAAAACTTAGGGCAAAAAAAAAAGGGGGACTACTACCGACTTTATTTTCCACCATGGATATCGACTACTTCAACAACTATCGAAGATATTGAATTCCTTGTAAATCATCGGAATATACACATCCAAATCCTCATTTATCTAATAAAAATGCAAATTTTGATATTGAATCTGTGCACATATTATTCAATTGAAAACTGCAAGAAATAAAAATTAAATAATGAAAATCCGAACGGTGCTGATATTATTCTCTTACTGAAGCTGCAAACACAAAAAATCAAACGTGTAAAAAAATACAATAAATATATCAAAATCAAACCAAAAACAGTAGTAATGGTCGTCTGCATTAGTAAGAATATTAATGGAAAAAATATTGATATTACATTATTGATATGATTAACGTGATTAATGGTAAACTATTCACTATTTGATCATATCTATATTTATGAATAAGTTTGTATATACCTAATATTCAATGGCATATGGCTACAACAATGACAACGGTGCATGATCGAGGGAATCGAGGGTACCTGCAAAATTATCAATGAAAATAGATTGAGAAACCTAAATCACGATAAAGAAAAACTGAAAGAGAGAAGCAACGTGTGAAATAGGATTTAATATTTTCTATGATGCTTTATATAGTGAGACTCCCAACCCTCTCAAATTCCATAAATTAAAAACAAAAAAGTTGGAAATAATATTAGTTTGATATCTACCCAACCCCTCTATAAAGAAGAAATAAACGTCTAAAAATAGAAATGCTCTTTATATTTAAACATTTTCATAAAATAAAGATTTTGTTTATATAGAGACACCGTAGCCATAATTTCCATATAATAAAATTTTCTTTTAGAATAATTATGGATATCAAAAGATTTTGTTATGATATCCATATTTATTGTTTTGATATATTATTGTCAAAAATAAATAGAAGATAATAAGCGTATCTTGCATGGCAAATAAAATAAGTAATTAATTTTTTTCATTTTTTAAATAAATAATATTAAGAAAATTCATATTGAAACTCGTTTTGCTATTCTATCCAAGAGTTTTGTGTTTTTTTTTCTTGCTCATGAATAATGTTTATGGTTTCACTTAATTTTTTTTCTTCTCTTTTAATAGTTTGTATTTTACATATTTGACAGGATTTGTCAATTTTTATGTGGAGGAAGAAGTATACTTGACCATCAGCAGGTATGTTATCTTAAATTATAATCATTTTTCATCTAAATTTGATGTATAATTTTTCATTTTCATCTCCATCGTAATTGTAAAATTGTAACGAAAATTTATTCTATTATTAAGAGCTTGGATGTTGTAGTAAGGATTAGTTTAATTTTAAGAATGTAATCAGACATTGGACATTTTTGTTTCAATTTATGATTGATTTAATTGTATGATGAAACAAAGTCATGATGCATAATTTAATTCAATATTAATAGTTTAATCCTGATGAATAGTATAAACGTTAATTTAGTTTTATTATTTATTTATGTGTTTTTATGTTAGGATCTAATTCTATATTTTTAAACGATATTTTTTTGAATTTTTTGGTAATTTATAAGATTTAGTTGTTTTAGAAATATTTCTCTTAAATATATTGCATGATAAAAGATATTTTCTTAGATTTTTTACCTAAATATTATAAATTACCAAAATAATAGAAATGGTGGGGCCAGAATCAACCAGAAGCTCCGATTAACCACGTCGCTCGAAAAAACTCTATTTTTATATAGAGAATGGGATTCAGTCACTATAGCGGTAAAATGGTGGCTATAACACTAAACCATCATTTTTGGCTTGGGCGGAGCCTAGATAAGGCAATGGTTGCACACCCTTAGCTGTACAAAACATCTACTAGGCTTATAATTATGCAAGCCCAAACTAAATAATATATAAATTTTTTTCCATGTATTACAAGCCCAAGTAACCAAAGAAGACAGTATCATTTGAACGCCAGCTAAAGATGGCAAATTCTCTGTCAAAAGCGCTTATAACCATCTTACAAAGTGTTCAAATGAAGTTCTTGTAAATGGCGTACTATCCCACTGCAGTTTGGAAGAATTTATGAAGTGCAAAGCAACTCATAGAATCAAGCTTTTAGCTCGGAAATGCTTACATGAATGTCATCCTACAAGAACTAAACTCGGCCATTGATAATGAAAGATTTAAACCCATTGTGGATTTGTGGTAGAAGCGCATAAACGATAGAGCATCTTCTCTTTGAATGCAACCATGCAAGGAAGATTTGGAGAGGTATTCATGTTGATATAGATGTTGTTAGTAGTCGTGAATATAGGTGTTTGAAGAATGGGTTACTGGTTGGTGCGATGGAACAATTTCATTTACTGATGATAAATGGCTCTTCACCTTGATGATTGGTGCATGGATAATTTGGAAAGATAGGTGTGAAAGCAGGTTTTCCGGGAGTTACCTAAACTTTTCACTTCTATCAATAAAATTGATATCATTTAGCATCTCATCTGCATGAAACTCATATTAGTCATCGTCTTCGCATTAATGATAATGTATCTCATTGATCACTCCTTGCACAAGATATTATTAAGTTCAATGTTGACACTTCTTTTGATCATCATACTAATCAAAATGGATCCGGCATTGTAATGCGCAATCCGAGTTCATGAAGGCTATGGTCACGAGTCCTAAGCTCGGAGTCTCTGGAGAGTGTCTGGCTGTTCGTGAAGCACTTTTATGGGCCAAAGAGATGCATCTGGAGAAAATTCACGTTGAAGCTAATGCTGAAGTTTTTATCAAGGCTATAACTGAAGACTTAGATCTAATTTCCTTGGAAAACAGGACCTTAATAAAGGGAATAAAACAATTATGTTCTTCTTTTCTTTACTGTCATTGTACTATCATTAGAAGAGAAGATAACAAAGTTGCACATGCAATAGCCAAAGAAGTCAGAGAAAAGGCTGCAAAAGACATCTTGCAATTTGATAAATTTTTTCGGATATTCGTGATCTTATTTTAAGAGATCAAAACTGTAATTCAACATAAGCAATAAAATTTCTCTTTATCAAAAAAAGAAAAAAAGTACAATCCCAAGTAACTAACAGAGTGTTAGTCCTCAAGGGATTTGGGGGTTTGGGTGTAGTTGGTTTTTTTTCCTGTTAGTCGTGGGGGAGTTCGAAGGAGTCTCTCAAAATCCCCGTTAGTCGTGAGGGATTTTAGAAGAGTCTCCCAAACTCCCTAGAAAACCCCGTTAGTCGTGGGGGAGTTTGAAAGAAACTCTTAAACTCCCTGTTAGTGGTAAAAATTAGATTGCTAGGGAGTTGGGTTTTTTTGGGGAGTTTTGGGGAGTTCTAGGGAGTTTACAGTGTATTTTTACCTCACTCCAAATCTCTCAAAAGAGTAGAGATTTTGGGAGAGTCTCTCAAACTCCCTACACTTAAAACACCAAACTCTCTCAAACTCCCTACACTCTCTTACACTCCCTCAAAATCCCCAAGATTCAAAATACATTAAACTCCCTCCAATTCACTCGTGGACTAACCCCCTATAAATTTGTCTCCGCTTTTTTTACACTCGCTCTCTTAGCGAGGTTCGGATTCAGATCACTCATATCATCACCCACTATATTGCAGTGACACCGGTTCCCTCTTTAAATCCTCCCTCCACATTTAATTTTCCGGTGGAATATATGGATGAGGGCAAAAAGAAGCTTCAATTCTCTCACTAAAGCAAGAAGAGTCTTGTTCTTCACTGTATATACTGACAACCATAAATTCATAAAAGAGAGAAATGAAAAACAAAAATGATTTGTTTTTGTACCACGTAATGGAATCCCAACTCCTAGCGGGTACTTTTGGTGCCGTAAAAATAATGTTTTGGATGTTTTCGGCATTTAATATGCATCTATTCCAACGCCGAAGGACTAGTCATATTTTTCAATTTCCTTTCACCTTTAAAAAAATATTCCTGGGTCGTGTCAGGGACCACTTGCCATTGGCTGCCGATATCCCATCGGTATGCCTCGAAGCGGTTATTTCATAGTGCGTGTTCGAAATGTTTGTGGTTGTTATGGTGATCGTGTAAGCTCATGGGTTCGAAATGTTTGGTCATAGAAGATTCATTTCGTATCATCTTTTTTGTGTTTAATTTTTTAGCATGTTGTTTCGTGGTTTGCTATGTATTAAAACCCATAATTTTTATAATAAATTCACGCAATCCGAGTTTTGAAAGAAAGGAAAAATGGAAGCAAAGCAAAGCCAAAATTAAATACAGCGTTAGTAGCATACCAGGACGTTGGAGGAAGCTAAAAAGAGATTGTGTATCGTAGGACTGTCCAAGGTGAAAATATAATCAAACCAATATAGTTTCTTTGTTTCTTTGTTTCTTTCGTTTGGTTAATTGTTTCTTCTGTGGTGTCAAACAAGGTCTAATTTGTTTACACAAGGTTAATTGGGCCGACCGAGCCAAAGCATGGAGAGCCCTTTATATAGTCATTTTTTTTTAGAAAATCTAAGTGATCAATTATCAAAAAGATTGAAATACAGGGGCGAAAAACTAAAAATGTCTCTCCTTTTTACCCAATTACTATAACTCCTCGTATATTTTATCTTTTCAGGTATAATTGAAAGCAAACTTTAATATAACATATCTAAAAATCCGTGCCTTGTAATTTTACAAATTTTATCTCGTTGGAAAGGTTATAAAAAACTCTACGCAACAAGTACAAACAACAATATCAAATTTGAGTTTTTACGAAAAATTGAGATATATATAATTTTAGGCACAATCTTTGAAAATTAAATGTATATCCATTATGCAAACCATCACAAAGGATACATAATACTTTATGTAGAAAAATATTGGTTTATGCATCAACTAATTTTCCATGCAACTAATAAAACGATGTACTCCATCCGTTTCAAGAAAAATGATACTATCATTTTAGGCACAATTCTCGAAAATTGAATGCATAGCCATTATGCAAACCACCACAAAGGATGCGTAACACATCATGCAACCATATTTTGGTTTATTGGTCGACTAATTTTCCGTTTTAGAAAAAATAATACTTTCACATCCCGTTTAGGGAAAAATGATACTATCACATCCCGCTTTAGGAAAGTGATACTTTCACTCCGATTTCAGGAAAAGTGATACTTTGTTCGTCGGGAAAAGTGATACTTTCGTTTCTGTTTAGGAAAAAGGATATTTTTTCGCTTTCGGAAAAAATACTTGGCTTCATTTCGGGAAAAGCGATACTTTTTCCGAAATAGGGCGAAAGAATCACTTTTTCCGAAACAGGGGAGAAAGTATCACTTTTTCCGAAACGGGGTGAAAGTATCGAAGCCCGAAACGGGGAGAAAGTATCATATCTTTTTCCGAAACGAGGCGAAAATATCACTTTTTCGAAACGAGGTGAAAATATTACCTTTTCAAACGGACGAAAGTATTCGTGGGACAAACTCCATCTTCATATTCTTCTTCTATCGGCCCACCGTGGCAACGGTCGTACTAGTGATTAATTATAGATTTTACTCTTTTTAAGAGAGTAGAGAAAAATATTAAACCATAGTATGAGCTTGTGTCAAGTAATAAATTTTTTTGAATTAAATTGCTATCAAGCAGAGAGTGTGAGCAATCTAAGAACACAAAAATATCTACATTTTAGATGTAGAGGCTCACATTTTGGAATTCAATTCCAGACGGCCTTATTTCTTCATTTAGTTCTATGATTCAGCCAGGAGGACTGCCAAATCCTCCTCTTCCTATGGAGCCAGTAGATCCAAAAGCTCTGAAGTTGGATTTGGCAAATGGCGGTTAGAATCTTCCTGATCCAAAAGAGGATCCTTTATATTCCTTTATAACAACTCCTATATTGGCCTTAGCAAGCCAGGATCAGATAGACCACTTTACGCAAATCATCCATAAGCAGAAACTGCAAAATGTCAAAGGTCGTTGCAACCTGATCTGTCAACGAAAACAAAACTCTGCATTCCCAAAAAAAAAAAAGTAAAATCAGTATAGTCTATATTAACCACCCTTTTCGTTCTTCAAATCATTAACTGTAACCAGGCCACACTTCACTCACCAATTATGGTAGACGTGACGATGTCACTATTGTATACTAGAACAGGCGTTGGGTAATGATACGGACGAAATGCGTTCAAAACTCGTCAACATCGAGAACGAGGGGATTTTTTTTTTTCCTTTCCGGGCTACCTGGACTTGTAGATAGTAGGCCTCTTTGAGGTTTAAATATATTCTTTGAGTTTTAACCCAATTTTAGAAAAAAAGAATAAACATACACTCTGTGCCTAAGATCGCTTTGATATTTCTCAAGAGTTACTAAGACACTATTCAATAGGATCTGTTTTGATTTCTAAGACACAGGTTACCGGTTCTAGACACCGAAGACATATGATCTGTTTTGATTTCTAAGACACATGTTACCAGTTCTAGACACCGAAGACACCTCGTTTACAGCTAAAAAGACACAACGACAAAAAGGGACAAAGACATACTCACTAAAGATTCGGAGGATTAAAAAATTTCTTCTTCAGTAGCCTCAAATCCAACAATAATTTCCCACTGAAATAACACTTGATTGACGGATAAGTTGGCAAAAGTGTCATTAACCGAACTCCACAAGCAAATGGTTTCCTTGATGTTCCTTTTTACCTCCTCAATGGTTTTCATTCTTCCTCCGTGAACCCTAGAATTCCTTTCCTTCCAAATCTCCCAAAAAATAACATATGGAATGATCTGCCAAATGAAGGATTGTTTTTTCCCCATCCTTGGTAAAAGATGGTTGAAAGTATCAGACATTGCCCAACTAACCTGAAAAGAATGAATAAAATAATTCCACAAAGATGCAGTCCAACTGCAATGTAAGAAAAGATGATCCATGTCTTCATCAGCTGAGTTACAAAGAACACAACTAGTTGATTTATCCCCATATCTATTAGTTCTTTGTTCCTAATTTCTTTATTTCTGTTAATTTTTGTTCCTTTAGTGGTGATCACTTGTGTTAGATTCTAGACCTTTGATTCTTCATAATTTATTTGCTTGCTCTAATCGATTAATTGCCCTAATTTCATTGATCCTTATTTATCTGTTTAATTATCTTTCATTTTAGCCCGTAATCATTTGCATCGATTTCGTATCTTTTCTTCTTTAAGTGATTATTTTGATTTTGCTATTTATCACCGGACGTTCTCTCTATCTAATTCTTTTGCTTTCTCTGCTCTTCAGGTGCATCCCTTTGAGATCAATGTCCTTTATCTTCAGCTTTTACAATGCTCATCATAAATGGAGAACTAGGAAATTACACAGTAATCTTGGGAAGCACGTGAGTATCCCTGTAGAAATTACAAAGTGGCCCGAAAAATAGATCATCAAATGCTTTCTATAATCGCGGAAGAAGTCAAAACACCAATTCATGCCTCTTGCTAGTGGAGATTTCACTAATGGGCATCGTAATGATTGTCGTTGATGATGCACATTTGGGGGTGATACTTTTGTCGAATTAAAACAAATTAATTAATATTTTTCCACCTAATTAACAAGTAATATAGTGGTAGTTAAGTTAGTTTCACGAGGAGCAAGAGATTATTAGTTGTAAAAATTGTCACAAAGGGGGTGTATAAAGCAAAAGAAAATAAACAAAGCAATTAAAAGATAAAGTTGAAATCAATAAGAGAGACAAGACCAAGGAATCCTTCTTCGTTGCGAAACAATGAATCAAGTTATGTTCTTTTCTACTTGTTATTAGTCACAAATTATCACCTCCGTAGGTAAAGCAAACAGATCAGTGCTAAACACCTAAATCCCTTATATCACCTGGACACTAAGTTCTCAATCTAGGATTCTATTTACCAAACCACCTAGAAGTAGATCACTAAAGATGTAATTTAAATAAACGCATTAAGATTTATGAACTTATTAGATTGATATTAGTAGTTAGACTCTTAGATCAAGGTCTACTTGCTAACGTTGTTTTCACACACAATTGCTCACGGAATCCCTCCTACAAGGTCTCGTGTTTTGCTACTTATGTAAAGAGTCAAGAAACGATTACTTATCCCTAACTTTCACTAGCTTTAGATCAAAATAACAAATCAATTTAGCATGCACTCTAAACAATCTATCAATCAATCATGAATGAATAAACATTCCTATTAGTAAAACAAACGATAATCAAGTGAAAAACTTCAAGATAGAATTGAAACAAAACTCAAATCATATATTAAGAACAAGAATTCATCCTCAATCAATAAGAAAATTAGCTACTCATGTTTTTGAAATTCACACAAATAATAATTAAAAGGAGAATTTTTAAAGTTCACACAAATAATTAAAAGAAGAATTTTCAAAAGCAAGCAAAAACACAAGTGTTGTGTGTGTAGAGAGGTGTGTAAAAAGATATATGTAAAAGTGTGTAGAGAACTTCTCTACTTATAGGCTTCAATGTTCTCCAAATCTTCCAAGGAATAATCCTCATTCCATAATAATTCAATTTCCAAATTCAAGTCTTTCTCATCTTCCATCTTCTCTTTCCAAATTTGAGCCAAATTCTCATCCAATTCCAAGTCCAAGTCTTCACACCCATGAGAAGAATCCACACAAAAATCAGTAATTTTGGTCACCTAATAAGTAGGAGGTGTCACCGGAATCTTCTTCTCCGTTACGTAATATTAGTTAAAAATACTGTTATAAGTAGCAGTCAAGACGGTCACCCGTTAGTCAACTGGGTCAAGGGAGTAGAGTCAGCCACCGAGTCGACTTTGAGTTAGTGTCTTGATCACCGACCGGTCTAAGCGGGTGAGTTGGATCGGTCCATCCGAATCGGTTCTGAAGCGATTGAATCGCTTCGAGGAAAATTCGGACAGAGTTTCCTCCGTTTTTGGGCAGGCCAATTTGAGGTTGATCTATGTCTTCAATTCCCGCATAACTCCGTATCCTAACATACATCTAACAGTTTGCAATCCACACATTTTCTCGCCCAAACACCTTCATTCTGCAGCATTACTAACCCATTGAATGTCATAAAGAAGACTCCAACTCTTGTATTCCAAAGAAGCCACAAACCCATCTTCTATTCATCCATACAAGCCATCATAGTATCAACTCAGTACAATCGACAAATCAACTCCTTCATCCCTACAATTTCAGTATCACCTCCCAGATCTCTTAGCAGTGACCATCAATAGCTCTCACAACTTCAACCACCAGAACTAGTTGTTCTTTTCTTTTCTTTTTAATTCATGGATCCACCTCCGGGACAAGTTCTTGTGAGCTTAACTTCCATTCCACAAGCAGCAATATCAACACCACTGCCAATCAAATTAAACCCATCTTCAACTCATCACGTAACCCAATGCTCGTGCAGTTAGAATGACAAACCCATAATCACTCCAACATCGAACCTCAATTCTCAATACCAGCTGCTTCAATTCCATCTATATTTCCATCTTCTCAACATCACGGCAGCACAGTTAACAACATCTCACTCCAGCAATTCGAATCAAACCCAAGCTTTACAACAACACCAAACTCTTGAAATTCAACACTAAATCGAATTGCCTTCTTCTTCTTATCTATCTAGCTCACTGATTCCATGGATATCTTGATTTCATTCTTTCTGTGTTCTTACAATTATCTCAAAACCCCTTTCATTTCTCAATTTCTTGATCTCAACAGCAGTGATTTAACTTTCTTATCTTGGTTTCAGCAGCAGCAGGAGTCCATCGATTAAACCCATTACGAACTCCAATTTCTATCGCTATTGAACCCTAATTCCATTTTTGGGGAAGAACTGAAAGAAACCCTAATTCGATCTCCGATTTCTTTTCTTTTAATTCTTCTCGTCATTCATTTTTTTCTCTCGATTCTTGCTCTCTCGATTTCAATAACATTAATCAAAGTGACCATGATCGTTTCTTCCTCACTGTATGAGATGTGAATGAGAGAAAACTCTCTCTTTTCTTAAATTAGTGTACTAATGATTTGGGAAGATACGCCAATAGGGTTATCATTTGGGTGATGGATTCAGACACCCCACCGGCTTAGATAAGGGCCACTCAGATGGCAACCCCCTTAACCTCAGCTCGAATGTATTTAGTAATTCTCCAAAAGAGAGTTGCCCCTTAACCTTGACTCGGGCTCAAAATAGTGCTCGCCCATGAAAATGACAATTTTGCCTTTTTCTCAAATTGGGCGATTTCTTCTTCTTTCGTTAGTGCGACTCCATAGTAGCTATAAAACACAAAACAAGCGTAAAATACATAATTTACAAGAAAAATAGCAAAGAAAACATAAACAATAGATAGTAAATAGGATGTATTCTACACCCTATCAGGGGGATCATCAAAACTGGCAGTATTTTAAGCGTAGCAAGAGATGTAAGTTGCACTGATGTTAAAAAAAGTCACTTGACCATAAAAGAGGTATTTATAAGTTCTAATCATCATTACTATTCATTAGTCTATGCTTATAAATTGCTTGTGTCTGCTAGAACCTCTGTTTGCATAAATTCTATGAATTTCCATTCCAAAACTGAACTGACTTACAAATTTGTTTTGCCCAACTTGAAAAACAGTAATGTAACAACTTGTTTTATATGCCTTCTCGGTAATCCTATGCTAACTGCCTTAGAATATCCCACAATGTCCTATTTTTGACAATTTATTAGTGTTATTGCTTGGAACTTCCAAGGACTAGGAAAACCTGAAAAAAGTGATAGTCTCAAGGATATTTTGAACAAAAATAATCCTGATATTTTGTTCTTGTCGGAAACTAGGAAAAAAGTCACGGCAATGCATAAGATTCTAAGGAATTTAAATGTTAGAAACTAATGGCTTGTCCCTCCTAGGGGCGCACCGGGTGGTTTCTGCTTGATTTGGAAAGACAATATGAAATTAGACATAATTGATTACAACCATAATCATATAAATGTGAATATCCATGCTTGTAATAATAAACCAAAGTGGCTTCTGACTTGTTTTTATGGTAGTCCCTATACTAGAGAAAAAGTTGATTCTTGGAGCATTGTTCAACAAGTAGCAACAACAGTTGATATTCCTTGGATAGTCATAGGAGATTTTAATGTGGTACTGCATAAAAGAGAGAAAAAAATAGTAGATTCCCTTTAATGAAATTGAAGCTATAACTTTTAACAACATTATTAGCAAATGTGGTTTGATGGACCTAGGATTTATAGGTTATACTTTCACTTGGAATAATAAGAGATATGATGACAAATTTATTGAACAAAGATTATACAGGGCCTTAGCTAATTCTATTTGGAACGTATCATTCCTTAATTCTACCATAAGACATTTATGAAGGATAACATCTGATCATGTCTGTTTAAATACTCATATTACTTGGAACGACAGGCGCCAATGCCCTTTAAATATTTTGGTGATTGGATGAAGCATGAGGGTTGCAAACCTCTCATTCGTAGATGTTGGGATAGGATTCGGGGTCACATGCTTTTGTTATGACAAAAAAACTATCTTCTGTTAAAAAAACTCTTAGTCTATGGAACAGATCAACTTTTAGCAACATTAGAAATAACATTGATCTTATCAAGAAAAATCTAGACCAAACTAATAGGAGACACTCTTACAGGGATAAGGCTAAGGACCTTGCTAAGCTGACTACTGATTTAACTAAGTGGTACTCAATTCAAGAGAATATCTGGAAAGTTAAGAGTAGGGACCAAGATTTGGATTTAGGAGAAAAAAACACTAAGTACTTTTATAGCAATGAAAAAAAAATGTTACAGAAGAAACATAATAGAGACAATCCAAAATTCTAACGGGGAGTGGGTCAGTACAAGAGCTGAAATCGCAAATTGCATAACTAGTCACTTTCTTTCTATTGCTTCAACTGTTAACCCCTACTGTTGATAAGAGCATGATAGATTTAATTTCTAATTGCTTAAATGATGAAGATAATAATATGTTATGTGCTACTCCTAATATGATTGAAATTAAAAACATTGTTTTCTCTATGGAACCAGACAAAAGTCCAGGCCAAGATGGCTTTCCCCCTAGTTTTTTTCAGCAAAATTGGGAAATAATTGGGCCTGACTTAACTCGTATGATCCAGGCCTTCTTTGAGTCTGGCCATATCTCTAAAGAGATGAACTCCTCTTTCATCTTTTTAATTCCCAAAACCCTAAACCCCATTGTTCCAGCTGAATTTAGGCCCATAGATCTAGTCAATACCTCTTATAAAATCATCTCTAAGCTAATGGATGGAAGAATGAAAGGCTTGTTGGATAAAATAATATCCCCTTTCCAATCTGCCTTCATCCCTGGAAGGCAGATTTCAGATAATATAACTATAGCCCATGAACTAATCCATAAGATGAGAAACAAGAAAGGTAAGAAAGGTCTGATGGGAATTAAGATTGATATGTCAAAAGCATTTGACAGAGTAGAGTGGTCATTCTTAATCCAAATTATGAAAAAAATAGGATTTAGCGAAAAATGGTGTAACTTGATTTATGAATGTATTTCTACAACTACTTTAGCTGTTTTGATTAATGAGTCTCCTACTTGTTTCTTCAAGCCTACTAGAGGATTGAGACATGGAGACCCAATGTCTCCTTATCTGTTTTTGTTTTGCATGGAATCCCTCTCGAGGACCATCATGAATGCTGAACTATCAGGAAAAATAAAATGTATTAAAATCTCAACCAATGCTCCTGCTGTTAGTCATTTATTGTTTGTTGATGAGTGTCTTATTTTTTGTGATGCTAATGTCACAACTAGTCAAAACTTAGTCCAACTTTTTACTGATTTTGGCACTCGCCTCAGTCAATTGATAAATTGAGTAAGTCATGGGTTTTCTTTAGCACTAAAACAACTCCTAATATTAGGAAAGAGGTCACAGATGTTTTAGGGGTTCAAGCAATTCCTCTTAACGATAAATACTTAGGCTCCCCTCTTTTTACAAACAAATCCAAAATTAAATGTTTTGAGCCACTGATTGACAAAATGAAAAACAAACTTCTAAGTTGGGATAGGAAAGACCTTAATACCGCAGGTAGGACAGTTATGGTAAAAAAACGTCACTTCTTCTTTGTGTGTTTATCAAATGAATTGCTTTAAAATTCCGGTGAAAATTTGTAAAATTATAACTAAACTACAAAGAGATTTTTGGTGGGGAAAAAATGAACATGGTTTGAAAGGAGTTTGCTTAAAGAATTATGATTCCATATGCAAACCCATTAGTGAGGGAGGACTAGGCCTTCAGAATATGAAACATTTTAATCTTGCCATGATAGCTAAAATGGGATGGAGACTAAAAGAAAATCCAAATTCTCTTTGTGCCACCATCTTGAAAGCTAAACATTACCCTAATTGTGATATTTTGCACGTTAAATTATAAACCTAAACATAAAGATAGTCGGATTTGGAAAGGAATTTTATCGGGTATCAATCAGATAAAGAAAAATTGCATGTGGAGAGTGGGTAATGGTGAGAGTATAGACATATGGGATGATTATTGGATCCCAAATGTCAAACCTCCCTTATCCAAGCATAGTATGGAAGCTGAAAATTTTGTGAAGGTAAGCCAACTGATAACTTGTCAGAGAACTTGGGACTTAACCAAGTTAGCTACTTGTTTTAATCATGACACTATTAACAACATCATGAGTATTCAAATACCTACTACAAGTAGGGAAGATGAACCTCGATGGACCCTAAACAACTCAGGTACTTTTTCTGTTAAATCTTTGTACAACTCTATAAATTCTACAGGCCCTGACAATATGGACTGGAGCAAAATATGGAATATGAAGGTACCACTATTGTTAAAATGTTTGTTTGGAAGGCTCATTCCATACTTCCTAATAGTATGAGAGTGGCAGCCATTTTTCCAAACATAAATACATCTTGCAAGTTATGTAATAATGGAGATGAAAGTCTTACACATCTTTTCATGCAATGTAACTTTGTTTCTCAAATTTGGATGCATTTGAATTTTGACATGCGTCACGTTGCTAATGGTACTAACAATTTTCACGACTGGCTAAATGACATGTATAACAATCATGATAGAAATGGGAATGTTATGGAATGGTCCGCTTCAGTAGCATTGTCATTTGGCATGTGTGGAAAGCTAGATGCAACCTTGTGTTTCAGAAAAAAAAATCAGAATAGTGCTGAAACAACAAAAACAATTGTCAAGTATATTAATAGTCTCATGAATGTTAGTGGTGCAAACTATAACATAATGCAATCCTTGTATTATAACCCTATGAATGACGATAACTTAATAATAACAACGAATGATCTTGATGATGATAAAAATTCATGTCATTAACCATAGACATTGCAATTTCAATGATGATGTTGAATCCTACTACTACTTCTAGTGTAGGTTTGACTCTTCATAACTTTTCAAAAGAAGGTACCTCAAAAGAAGCTTGAATTAAAGGGGAGAAGTCAAGCTTTTCAATGGGCATCACAATGGAACAGAATCATTTTAGAGAAGAGCTTGAATTAAAGGAGAATATAGATTCAAGATTAGTGAATATTTTGACTATAATGGGCATTCATAAACTTTAAATGGGTTTCGATCACATCATCATTTTCCAATTAGGGATTAGAGCCTATCACTCAAGTTGTTCTAAATTTGTGGGGAATGTATGTCGGTTCCAAAGTACCTATTGGGTATTAAAAAAAACTATAAAGAAAATCTTCAAGATTATCTAAATGAAGATTTTATATTTAATATTTCTTTATTAATGTACTAAATAAACTTTGAAAAATGGAAAAAAAGTGCAAGGTTTCTAAAAATATTGATAAACAAACTTGATATAGCTGGACTGTTAAGCAACCCATATTTCTACTTATTGAAATAGATTTGCATCACCAAATATTGGACAAATATTGGGAAAATCTTGTAACCCTTTTAAATAATTTAGAATTCCAATCCTGGAATGCAAATGTAATCAACCTCTTCCTCGTTTCAACGAGGCGGATGAGTAGATTTTATGGAATAAATGAGGTTTAATCCTCTTTTTGTCCCAAAAAAAAAAATACTCTCTCCTCCTCAAAAACAAAAGTACTCTAAGTAAGAAATGCAAAAAATTAAGGGACTCATTTGGGGGCAACCTCTGAGTAATTTCCTGGAAAAAAACTTTAATCTGGAAGGTTATAAGTAATCAATTCGTGGTAGATTTCAAAAAAGATTTTAGATTCCAAAACAAAGGAAGTTATAAGTAATCAACTACCGATTATGGTAGATTTCAAAATTCCATTTTGAAAAAAACCCATAAATCCAAGTTGGATACCCGATTTTAAAATGGATTTTAAAATTCTACAACCAAACCCACCATTAAAGAAAATACATTAAAAGAAAAATCCCGAATTTCTAGCCAATTTATTTTGCTCTTAACTTCTCCAGCATCTCTACACTGTTTCTCTATAAAAAATCCCCAATATGAGGCGAAATTGCTATAGCAACTTCCGATAATCAACAGCTCGATCATCTCCGAAATCATGTCTTCCTGAAGTCCAAGTGTTGAACGAAGCAGTACAACATCACTACTGGTAAGTAGCAGCATCCAATTCCAGTATAATATCAAATTTGTTAGGTTTTAGTGTTAGATTCATCTTTTTGTGGCCTTTATATCAGTAATTGAGATGTGTGATAATCACTAGATGCTAGAATGACCATACAGATACGATTTTCTTGATGATAGAAGAATTCTTGATGATTTAGGTAAACCGAATTAGCATTTTCAGTCATTACAATAGAAATTGGATGTAAGGACTAGAGAATTCTTGACGATTTTCTTGATGATAGAAGAATTCTTGATGATTTAGGTAAACCGAATTAGCATTTTCAGTCATTACAATAGAAATTGGATGTAGGACTAGAGAATTCTTGACGATTTTCTTGATGATAGAAGAATTCTTGATGATTTAGGTAAACCGAATTAGCATTTTCAGTCATTACAATAGAAATTGGATGTAGGACTAGAGAATTCTTGACGATTTTCTTGATGATAGAAGAATTCTTAACGATGTACGATTCTATCCCTTTTGACGGTCTTTGTAATTGTTTCTCTAATTTCAGCTATTTTTCTCTGATAGTTTTGTAGCTTCTGCATTTTGAACCCAATAATTTCATGTTGATCTGAATTTTCATTTGAGTTTCATTTTTATTCATTTTAAACAGAATTATACGTCTGCTCAACAAAAAAATATGGGTGAGGCAGAGGATAGGATTAGCAACTTGCCAGCCTCAATTCTTCATCATATCCTCTCTTTTGTTGATACTCGTATTGCTGCTCGGACTACTGTATTATCTAAACGATGGAAATACATATGGAGGTCTATTCCTACCCTTCATTTTGGGTTCGAGGAGGATTCCTCACAGGTTAATAAATTCATGGATTTTGTGGATACAACATTGGAGCTTCACGATGAGTCAAACATAGAGGAGTTCTTTCTCGACTCGGATGTCCACTTGAGCGAACCTCAAATTAAAAAGTGGATCTCTACAGCAATAAGTCACAGAGTTGAAGCACTTGCTCTCAGATTGAACCAAGAAAACCCGATTTCGATGCCATCATCTCTTTATACTTGTGAGTCATTAACTCATTTGAGGCTAGATTCATGCCCTGGTATCCGTTTTCCTGAATTTATATCTTTACCACGATTAAGAAAACTTATGCTTGTTGGGGTGGAATTTGGAGATGAGTGCTGTAATGAGCAACTGTTTTCCAATTGCCCAGTGTTAGTGTTTTTGTGTATGGGAAGCTGCACCTGGTCTGATATGAAGAATTTTTGTATTTCAAATCCTGCACTGAAATGCTTATTAATTATAAATCTGGAGGAAGAAGACGGTCTTCAGAACTGTGCTCTCAAAATTCATGCACCGAGTCTACGGATTCTCACCTACAAAGGTAGGGCAGCAAAGGATTATGCGCTGTCTAGCATCCCAACACTTGTTGAAGTACAAGTTGATTTTTTTCTTTGAAGAATTTGGTGCAGTGATTGATTATGGTGCAGTTGTAAGTAAGTTTCTTCGAGCAATTACACATGTGGTGTATCTGAAAATTTCTGTCCGAACCCTACAGGTTATACTTCTTGCTTGCTGCTATCTTTCTTATGTTTATGTTTGTGATGTTCTATGCAAAAACCGTACTCATACTGCCTTGTCATGAACAGGTTCTCTCTGTTGCAGAAAATTTATTGAACACTTTACCTTCATATCATAATTTGAACCGGTTGCAGCTGACTCAGAAAGTAACCGCTGATAAAGTACTAATTTGTTTGCTCGAAAAAGCACCTAATCTAGTGTCACTTGAATTTGAAGGGGTAAGTCACAAGCGCTCAAAACTTTTTTTCCCAAATTAGATATATCACAGACCAAGTTTTAGATTGCATTTGCTAACCTGTTATACTTATGGTGTCAATCTTTATATTTCAAATTTAGTTTGTTTCGGCTTTCCCTGGCGAAGAAGAAGAGGACAATGACAATTCAGGTGATGATGGTGGTGAAGACAACCACTACAATGACGCTGCTGAGGGTGAAGATAACAATGTCAATGAAGATGATGGTTGGGCAGTTGGAATGGTGGCTACCAGAAGTTCTTTTCTACAACATCTCAAGTTAGTTAGCTTCAACAAATTTACTGGCAACGCAAGGGAGATGAGATGGTTGAAACTAATTCTGAATAATGCAAAAGCTTTGCAAGCATTGGATGTTTCTTTTGAGTCCATCTCACATGAGAGAAGCAAAAAGCTAATGGCAAATATTTCAAGTCTTCCAAGAGCTTCGGCGAGTTGTGTGCTCAAATTCTTCTAGAAGGTCTTTTTTTCACAAGGCATTGTTTTTTTTGAAATCTTAGAATCAGCTTTATTTCGAAAATGGGTTATTGTGCATGTTGTGCTCCCATGAATTGATCTACATCAAAACTAGTGCTAATTTTCAAATAGAATGGTTTACATTCTAGCTGCATATTCATGTCTTGTCATGAAAAGGTTCTCTCTGTTGGCAGGCGAGTACTTGTAGTTATTGTATAAACAATTCCTGCACAGACTTTATCATCTCAATTCCCATTTTCCTTTAAATTTTTTGTTTCAATTGGATTTTTAGCTTCTTATGTCCTTGTTGGAAACTCAAGCCCAAGCCGTGTGGTAGTAAGGCAATGACTCAATCTTGGTAACAGTAGTTCCTTTAATGTGTGGGGATGTTTATGCTTGTAATTTCTACAAACTCACCCTTCCAGATTAAAATTGAAACATTGACGGAGGTCGATAGATTCAAGGTGCAGGCAGCCATCTAGAATGGCCCTCAACCCCACATTGGTCAATGTATTCCCGAAAAGATGAAGAAAACGCAGCTGAGGCATGTTCTCTGCAATGGCTAATGCTTCAGCATCAGCATCAGACTCCGAATGTATGTGTGGCAGCCTGTAGCCTGGATAGTTGAGCTGGAATGATTTTAGCTGAGGGCATGCTTTTCCAATAGTTTTAAGCATATCATCAAGCTTATCCACCAAGAAAAAACAATGGGTTATTTCAAGTTCCTCCAACAAGACAACTTTCTTGGCCATGTTTATCAATGCATCACGGCTAAGTCGATAGCAATTTTCAATTTCTTCATTTCCGAAGACATCTCAATGCACCAGACCTGAAAACAAACAAGGGATTAACACGGAGGAATTACAAAGAATGTTCTCAGAATGGGCACTATTGTTTTGAAGACCGATTTTAAACCCTAAATAAAATTATACAATAAAAAAAAAAAAAAAAAAAAAAGTATGAATCTGTGGCGGGGAAAATTTAAGGCCTACCAATTGAAAATGAAGCGGTTTTAGTGTTTTCAGATCTTCGAATTGCTTTAACTTCTCCCCAATTGAAAATTTGAAACACACGCCAATAAATTATGCTCTCTTATTAGAAAAGAGCCCAGTGCTACCCCGGGCGGCACTGTGGGATTGAGTTATATATTAGATCAAGAGATCAGACATGAGTACTGCTGTATAAACAAAAAGTTACTATTTTTTTTCACTCTCCCTTCTACTTTTTCGACCTTGTCTGCTTAAATTTTTTTTTTTTGATAGAAATGAATATTATTGATTATTAAGAGAAAGCACTGAGGTCTTTTGCAGAAGACTACAGGTGTTGGCACTAAAATTCTCATAGAGTTCAACACCAAGCTCAGAAGTTCTGACTTGTCTTAGCAACTTCATCTTGCTACTTGATTGTCGTCTCTATTGATAAAAGTAAAATTGCATAAACTAAAACTAGAAGATAAATGTTTTATCTCTTTTTAAGATATTCCTATTCTCCCATTGTATTAACGAAATAGTTCAGGTGATTGATTGGATGGCGAGTTTTGCATCCGCTTCAATGTGTATTCTGTTGAATGATTTTTCCTTTGCCCAAACTAGTGCCTCTCGTACTGCCATGCATTCTCCCTCTTCTGGATTTAGTGCTCCATTTGTGAAATTTCCTTTGATCCCAACACATGCACCTGTTTCATCACGAATAATTAGACCAGTGCCTAACTTTTTAGAGTTGTAATCAAATGATGCATCTACATTTATCTTAATAATGCACGGTAAGGGTGGGAGCCATGAGAAGTAATGCATTGTGTGGATGCTGATGCAATGTTATAAACCTTTAAATGAGAATACAAGTGATAGTTGATCTTATGCCTGAGTTAAGTGGATTTAAGGATACTTCCTGGAATATTGAATCACATCTTGTCTTTCCGGATGATCAAGCACCAATCATCGATGTGTATAACCATTGTTCGAGTTGAATTACTATCTCATTGGAGAACCAACTTGTGCACCATTCTCCACACACTTGTGCGTTATTTCTTCTTCGCATCAATGTTGATGTTAACTCCTCTCCACACACTCTGCATGTCTCCGCATTCCAATAACAAGATGTTCTATTGTTTCAAGTTCAGCACACCTGACAACCACATTGAGTTTCTGCTCAACATTGTAGATTGATAATTTATCTCTTGTCCGATTAATCTCCCTAATACACTTCCCGGATAAAGAGTTTAACTCTATGAGCTTAGCTCCAGAGTTTTTCCAAAGAGTTTTCCAAACCATAGGATCAATAGCTCTTGCCATTGACAACAACATCTCTTCCGCAATTAGAGAGCTTGTTGTAAGTGCTTTTGACAAGAGAACTTACCATCTTTGGAAGGCATCCGGACCATCTTGTCTTCTTTAGTAACATCAAGAAACATTCTCTAATTCTAGAGCTTGTATCGGATCAAATAATTGTTCTAGTAGAGAGAAGTTCCGGTTACTAGTAGGAGGATAATGAGCTCAAAGCAACCTCTTCATAAAATCAATAAATCATTCAAGGTGGAACTGGAGGAGTTGTCATACCTGGAATCCATCTGTCTTTGCCATATTTTTGTTCCTTTTCCATTGTTGATTTCCATGAAAAAATTACATTTGGACCATAATGAGACCCTTAGTGATACCATTCCGGTGTGTATGAGCAATTTTTGGCCTCAATCTTTCTATGAAGTATATCACCATTTTCTGAAATATTTACCTCTAAGGATTTGAACCATGAGATTATTTGATTAGGTGCATATTCTCCATGCCATCTTTGTAAGAAGAGCAAGATTGAGCTCTCTAAATCTCTGAATGCAAGTCCACCAATATCTTTTGGCTTACACATCTTGAGCCAAGGCTAGAGGATTAGAACCCTATTTGATTTATGTCCCCAAAAGAAGTGTCTTTCAATAGCGAGTAGAAGCTTCTTTGATCAGGTGATTAGGGAGCTTGAAAGTGCTCATTTGATAAGTATGAGCCGCATTTAAGACATGTTTAATCATTGTTGATCTTCCTGCGGGGTAAGGGAAATTGAATTATAAATGGATAATCTTTGCTCAAAATTTTCTTGAATTGACTTGAAAGCCTCTTGTTTGGAGTGTCCTAGGATCAGAGAGACCCCAAATACTTCTCTTTTGAGTTCATAGCTTTAACTCCAAGTATCTTTGGTAAGACATTCAACAGCTTCTGGTTTAGTATTCTTGCTGAAATGCACTACAGATTTGTCAAAGTTAATGACTTGTCACGATTGTGAGCTAAAATCATTGAGAAGATTAAGAAGATTGTTAACAAGAGAGATTTGCCCAGTGAAAATCAGTGCCATGGTATAAATAGCAGGATGATTGATGGCTGGTGCATTACTAGCCACTTTAATACCTTGAATTGTTTTGTTTTGTTGAGCGGCAACAAGATGCCTTGAAAGAAATTCCATAGAAGAATAAGCGATCGATAAGGTGATAGTGGATCACCTTGTCTTATGCCTCTTGTAGGTTGATATTCATCACTAGGAGATCCATTAAGAAGTCTTGAGAGAGTGGAGGTACTTATGCACTTTTGTTGGATTAATGCCGAAGTCATCATCGAATCCAAAATAATTGAGTACTTTGAAGGAAACTCCACTCTAATCATCAAACGCTTTTGACATGTCAAGTTTCTCGAGTGCAACCAGCCTATTTGCCCCTTTTTTTCTTCATAGAATGAATAATTTCTTGAGCTATCACCGTGTTATCACTAATGAGCCCTCGAGAGACATATGCGGCTTGATAAGGGGATATGATCTTCTCCATTAAATTTTTCATTCGTTGACTAGAATTTTGAGATAATTTTATAAGAAGTATTTGCACAATCCTATAGGTCTATAATCGCTGCACAAGTTGACTTTTTTTCTTCTTTGGTATAAGAGAGATGTAAGTTTTATTAACTTGTCTTGACAGATACTTTGTCTCAAAAAACTTCTTGACCATGAGACAGACATCTTCTATAATGTTCCACGACTTTTGTAAAGCCGACTTTGAAATCCTTCCGGTACGGGTGAGCTCCAATTTTCCATACTCTTTGAGTTGCAAAAATATCATCAAGAGGGAACACTTGTAAGTTGTACATTATCTTCTGCGAGACATCTTGGTAGGAATTATAGAGAAGAGGTGTTCCTCGAAGAGCCGGATTAGTGGTGGAGCTTATCTGCTTGAAGTGATGAGTGAGATGTGATGAAATATCTTCTCTAGATCGCAGCCAATTACCATTGTAATCCTGAATGGAATCAATATTATTTCTGCTCCTTCTTCTATTGCATTTTGAATGGAAGTACTTGGTGTTATTGTCCATATCTTTGATAAAGCTGTCTCTTGACTGTTGGTAGAATTCATTCTGCACCTTATGCCATCTATTGAGATCATTGTTAATCGCTAATTTGAGCATTTGCACAGAGCTGTGTGGTTGAGCTTGCAATGTAGAAAGTTGTGGCAAGCAGAAGCATTAACTGTTGATGAATATTACCAAAATACTCTATTCCACTTGAGAGGAATTTTCTAGTTATGCTCATTTTATTAGTAAATTGGAAACGGGTGAACCATTAAATTGATTTTCCAAGCATTAGCAATAACATTGGAACAAGAATCATCATTAAGCCAAGTGAGAAAGAACTTAAAGGGTTTCCAAAGAATTTAGGGAATGTAGGAGTCGAGCCACAAACATTATAGACATGTGGTCACTACCCACTTGATTTAGATGGTACAATTTAGAGTTTGGAAAAGAAATATTCCACTCACTATTACCTAAGGCCATATCTATTCTTGATTTCTATCTCCGTACCTAAGTTATTGCTAGTCCAAGTGTGACTTTTACGAGAATAACCTAAGTCTTCTAAACCACGATCTGCTACAATCTTATTGACCCAACCATCGGTAGAGGATGAGACATTGTTATTGCTTTCTCGTTATGTGGAAATTAAGATCTCCTAGTAGGATCAAGGATTTCTTGTTGTTCTTGCTAATCTCTAGAACATAATTCCACCTGAGATTTTTCCTATGATAATTGGTGTGCCCATACATACAAGTCACAGTAAATTCAAAGCCATTGTTATCACGCTGAACCGAATGTTAAACATGTTGTTGCTTTTATCAACAACATCACAAGAGAAACCATCTTTCGAGAGAAGTACAAGCCCTCCAGAGATAAACCAATAGGATCAATAAAAGCATAATTTGGGTATTGATAATATTCAAGGATTGGTTTACTTTTATCTTGATTAATTTTGGTTTCACATAAATATTATGTCGAGGTTCAGCATCCGATGAGGTCACCGAGGTGGTTTAAGTGGTGAGGTTTTGAGCCCTTGAACATTCCAAGATATTATTTTCATGTTGTGCACCTGTTTGAGTCAACTAAGATGCGGTGTAACAGAAAATCTTTGATGAACAAATGAAAAATTATATGGGAAATGAACTTGTGGAATATTAATAAGGTGCGGTGTGTTGAGTTTAAAATCTAAATGCAATGAGGAACAAATGGCAATGAGTAAATAACCAAAGTGTAAAATAATAGATAAAAAATTGAATTGGAAATATTTAGAAATACTCGACTTCCAAGAGTGTGCTCATAGTTTGTTTATCCAGCTTAGATGATAGATGAGGAGTTTGAAAGTCTTTGTTAGTTTGGTGGTTTCACGGGAGTGAGTACCATTTGATAGACCTTCAGGAATGTTGTTATCCGCCATTCTGGTTCTCTTTTCCAAGCCCTCTTTGTCTTCACTAACTTCTTCTTGATCTCCTTTGTTGACTAAGAAATTCATGTTGATGATTTCAAAAGTCTTTAAGTGGGACAAACACAAGCATTCTTCACAAATTTCTTTTGAGTACTCTTGATAGCGAGAACGAGAATTTTTTGAGACAGTAGTTATGTTCTTCCTAATCATTTTTGGATTACCAAAAAAGTATGGCTTTTCATGAGCTTTCGAAGGAAAGTAGCCGCATCTTTTAAGCAATTCCACAATGCTTGACAACATAGCATTCAGTGCAGATACTTGGTGGCTGTCTCTCATAGAAAAACTTGATCCATTTGCTAACTCCAGCATTTGTGATGCCTTAACACCTCTCCTCATGGGATTGCAAAGATCCACATTAACACAAACCTTTACAGGTTCTCCATCGTTTGAACTGCATCTTTGGGTTCAATTGCTACCACATCTCCCATAATACTGCCAATTCTTGTCACAGCAGATACATTCATGTGCTCTGGGAGTACCCATTTAAGGTGAATCCAAAAATGTTGAAAACCCCAATGCTTCTCAGTGTAGATCATCTCTGGTATATAGTCATGCACAACTAATAAGTGCCTATTGATGTTCCAAGGCCTTTCATTGATCACCTTATTCAAAAAATCCCATTTGCTGAACTTGAAAATCATGATGTTTGGTTCTGCCTCCACTATCTTGACATCTTCCTCAGTTAGAAAAGGCCATGTAAATTTGATAAACTTTTTCACAGCTTCATAACCCATTTTTCCTTCAATAATAACCTTTCCAATGGCACTAGCCTCGATTACTTTCTTCCTCCGCCACTTCATCACTTCTGAACTAAACACCACTACTTGATTTGTGTCTCCCAAATCCAAAGTAGCTTGTTTGAACTTTGTTGACAAGATCTCCCATTTGACTAGAGCTCCCGACTTCCATTTTTTTCAAGAGAACACAATTGAGAGTTTGTTTGATTTCAATGAAAATATTGAATTTTTATGGTGAATATAAAGAAAAGCATTAGATTTAGGATTAGCCGGGATATATATTAAGTAGTATTTTTAGTAATTGTAGCTCGGATTATGGTAACAGAGTGATTGATAGGGAGTAAATGAAGAAAAGGAAAGAAAAATATAGCAATAATTAACCAATAGAGGATAATCCAGGAGATTGGTTTTCGTTTCCATTTGTAATTGAAAAAGCGAGTTTGGGGGAATTTGAATTCAAATTTTTCCAAGGCTAACAATGTTCAAGTTTTGACTCACTTCGTTGATACGATCCAGGACTCTTTGACAATGGAAACCTTTGATACTAACAAGGACAATTCTTGCTACCAAACGATTAGCGAACTCCCTAGCAAACGCTTTGATCACTTGCACAAACGTTAAGGCAAACGCCATGATGGATAAACAAACCTGCACACACATGATGGAGAGAAACAGAAAAGATTAGTTCTTCATTGTTTTGAAAAAACAAGAAAAAATTCTGAAACTTATTAAATGAAAAATCAGAAATAAAACTAAATAGAAATGATGAAAGGAGGAAAAGATTGTTTATCCGTTTAAATGTACATGGACATATATTGCTCATTTTTTTAGGAAAATGGGTCATTTGTCCAAAAATTTAAAACACGGTTCAAATGGACGAGTAAAAATTTTATGGGTGAAATGGACAAAAAAAATAGCAATGATGAAACTGGATTCATCCCTGCTTAAACTTAAAAAATAGCAAGGATGAAATCTGGATGCATCGTGTAAAAAATAAAAATAAGAAAAAATATTTGAAAATGGATGGGATGAAACGTTTACATCACCTTTATTTTTAAATTTTTGTCCATTTAAACAAATATCTAAATCACCGGTCGTCCTTTTCACCCAGGAAATTTTGATTTTGGTCTTTTTAACCAATTTTGTGTTTTTTTTTGTACGATTATAGAGTCTTATAAGAAGAATATACCATTAAAGGTCGAAAAAGTAGAAGGGAGAAAATATACCATAATTCGAATTTAAGTAGAAAGGGAGAGAATATACCATGATTCGAATTTATGTAGACCTTTTACATTTAAGAGTGTCCATGTCCGCTCGAATTGTTTTAATATTTTTAAATATCTTTTTTTTATAAGTTCTACTACTATTTTTAAATATATAAAGTGGACCCACTTCTAGATTATGTTTACTATAAAATTAAAAGTATATATATATATATATGGAAGCGAGGGTTTAATCTTTTTTTTTTCTCATTTTTTCTTTTTTGGGCGAGAATCGTTTCCTCGCCTGTGTCAAAAGCCGCTATAATGTCCCCTGCTTTCGAACATAGAGAAAGGGGATGAAAGCTTTAACCACGGTTTTCCATCAAAATCTCCCTACTTCTCTTCTCCGCTAGACTCGGTCTTAAAAAGACCAAGTCATATGAGCCTCCACGTTGAATGGTGAAAAAACTCACCTCACCATTCAACGTGAACATTACCCAACTTTAATATTGCTTAAATCCATAATTGGGGGAAGGAGAGGAATTCCTATCTTTTTGTTAATATGTATGTCGTATTGATCCGTATTCGTAAATACGTATGGATACAACTCATACTAACGAATAAAAAATATAAATGATATGTCCGCCGGATAGCGCTCAATGCTCAAATTTTACACCGATTTCATTTTGATGTAAACACGGATAAACTGAAATAACGAAATTTTGTACACCTCTATTAATATCTTTGGCACTTTGTGTTTTATACATTGGAAATATTTGTGCTGAGCAAAGCAACCATATATCGGTGGTACCTTGTTTGTACAAGTTTTCTCTACAAATTGGATATTAATAAGAAGAGCAAAATCAACCGTTTACTAGTTATTCAAATTTTTAAAAAGTTAACCCGAACTTCAATATCTTTTCACATAATATTTATGACTAGTGGACAGAATGATTTATGCTCAGTCATTTGTAATTTACGTAATAATATATATATGAATTAAAAATGAATACTCAAGTCAAGATATGGAATTTCAAAAATTATAACGGGGAGGTTCGAACTCATGACCTATTGTGTCATAAGAGTGGCCTCTAACCATTGTTCCACCTAGGTTGGAATTGATAGAAAAGATAAATCACTATTAGAGATTTAATTGCATGCCTCGTTAAAAACTACAGTGGGATTAAATCACCAGTTAACTGTAGAAATTTCACCTGGATATGTAGCAATTCAGAGAAGTTTACACTTTGGTGGTGATGCGTTCCATCTAAGTGTTGTTCGATTGATATTTTTTTTGGAAGGTTTCGGTTTTCATTGGAGAAACCGAGAGGGAGCGTTTCATTATATTCATTATCATTCGTAAATCCAAGACCAACTCCCTCCGCTACGGGATCTCAATACAACCTTAGATTTATCTATTGACGGAGAAACCTTGATACTAAATATGTAGTTTTTAGTTTTTTTATTATATAACGTGACATCCAAATGTTTTTTTCTTCTTCTTAATTTTCATGTATTTTAACCGAGTTTATATTAGCATTAAGACGATCAACCACATTTTTAATTTACGGTGTTATCCTTTGTAGCAAGACATAATTAACATAGTCAATTACTACTCATCAAACCGCCAGTACCACAAACCACCAGATATCACTTCTTTCTCCACCACCACCATTTTCCATCCTCGTAGAATATTGGGCACACTTATAACTTTTAATCCCACACGTCATGTATAAAGTTTAGATTTAACAAACCTAGGTCGTCAATTAATTTATTCAACTATATGTTTTTGTTATCCATCGAAAATCATGTGTACCAACAGTTACCAAAGATAGCAGTGGTACCAAAAACAACCATTTTGTCTTATATGATTTGGTATCATCCCAAAAGTATTTGTTATCCGCCTTTTTTGATCGTGTCAAAAACAACCAACTATACTTTTCACAATACAATGTTACCCGTCATGTAAAAAAATTATTATTTTTGATTTAAAAAAAAAAACCAATACCACCGCCATTAAAACCATCCGGTATCACTATTTCTTCCACCAAAACTAATGTTACCGCCTCCACCACTTTAGTAACACCTTCCACCGCTTCCACCACTTACTTCTTTCCTCTACTACCACCACCACCACTAATATCTATTGAAATAATTTTTGTCAAAATTATTATTTATTGATGGAGATATGTATTAATATTAATTAAGGGATATTTATGATGTAAAATTAATAAATCATTTATCATGAGAAATTAATGAGACATCAATTAATAAAACACTTATACTAATTAATATTTAAGTTGAACAAACGATAACCATAGATTTATCTTCTCTAGACAAATCACTTATACTAATTAATAAAACACTTATACTAATTAATATTTAAGTTGAACAAAAAACCACCGTTGATTTATCTTTTATCAATTCCAACCTAGGTGGAACAATGGTTAGAGGCCACTCTTATGACACAAAGAGGTCATGAGTTCGAACCTCCCCGTTATAATTTTTGAAATTCCATATCTTGACTTGAGTATTCATTTTTAATTCATAATATTGGAATGAACACCACGTGGTTGATCGTCTTAATGCTAATATAAACTCGGTTAAAATACATGAAAATTAAGAAGAAGAAGAAAAACATTTGGATGTCACGTTATATAATAAATAAAACTAAAAACTACATATTTAGTATCAAGGTTTCTCCGTCCAATAGATAAATCTAAGGTTGTATTGAGATCCCATAAGCGAGAGGGAGAGTTATCTTGATTTCGAATGATAAATGAATATAATGAACGCTCCTCTCCGGTTTCTCCAATGAAAACCGAAACCTTCAAAAAAATATCAATCAAACAACACTTAGATGGAACGCATCACCACCGGTGTAAACTTCTCTCGAATTGCTACATATCCGGTGGAAATTTCTGATTAATCCCGGGTGATTTCGTCCTACCGTAGTTTTTAACGAGGCATGCAATTAAATCTCTAATAGTGATTTTAATGGTATTTATTAATTACAAAATTCTCTTATAAGTTTTGTTTATGCAAGTATTGATTTAACTTGGGTTCTTTTATATTTTTGTGTTAAGTTGATGACTTTTTAATTTGAATACATGTTTGGTTAACAAACTTTGATACATATAGGTATTTTCTTTGTAGACTGATGTTAGTCTCTCATTTTTCCCGTTAGCACTTTGTTTCGATCCCGTATTTGTAGACATTATTTGACTAATGTTATGTATTTGTTTAATCTCAAGGCCGATTAAACCCAATGTGTGTTGTATACAAAGCGACGTAAGTTTGTGTCTCGCTTCTACCTTGAAACTAATAATTTTTCTCCCAAGGTTAGTCAATTTATGTAGATACAAATATCAATATGACTATGCTCTTTAAAACTCCAAATTACTTGAGTAACACTAGATGTGAGAACGTCATTCATGCACTACTTAGCATAGTTGGTGTGAAATCTTTTATCCACTAATTTCTTCAATTTTATGTTATCAATATGATTAAGAAAGAATCTTACACATGTTTTGATTTACTATTATAAGTTTATTTTTCAACTCACATGTGTATATCTCAGCCTTCCAATAGCCAAGGGTTCTTCATTTTTATAGCTCTCACATTTGCAAAAAATAAATAAATAGTGTTTATCTATAGTAGGAAAATATTATGGGTTTTTGCTTCACTCCTCCAGAGCCTTAGTTATCAATAATTTCGGAACAAATGTATTCATAAACATCATGGAGTTGGATTGGCAGTTTAGGTATATGTACTGTTAGATGAAATATTCTTTTTGAAGTTTGAAATTATGTATGATGGAACAATAAATGGGGAAAAATTTTACTTACTGTATTTTTAATTTTATTTTCATGTTGGCACAACATTATTATTACTCCGCATGATAATAAATTGGAATAACATGCTTAAGTAAAAAATAAAAAGATCAGGTAACCCATTTTGTTTCCCAAAACCTATTTGAATATCAAAATAATTACTCACGAATAAAATGAAGCAAGAGGAATGTGAACAATATCGTATTAGAGACAAAACATCCCGTGCCGTTACGGCACGGGTTAAGATCTAGTCTAATATATGTAACAAACTTGTACAGTAATATCTACATAAATTAATCTTAAAACAATAAAAGTGACGATAATTATATAAAAAAAAATTAAAAGAGGATTTATTCACAAATTAAAAGAGGATTAGAAAAATGGGAATACCACGGCATGTAATTATCATGAGCTTCATGACAGTGGGTCACAAGTTCTAAATTACCCACATCAACTCTGCGATCACACCTCTCATTCCAATGAGAAATTTCTGACTGTGAGAGTGAAGTACCTCAATTGATTTGTGGGACGTGCTGCACTCGTTCCTGTCCACTTTAAAGAATGCTTTATCACCTGGATTGAGTTGTTCTTGAACATAACCAAAATTTCGCATTGCTCTAGATGGATAGTATATTCAATATCCATTGGGGTAAACAAGGGACCATCGGAAAATGCAACTTCATCTCTCCTTATAAGTATGTGGTATTTTCTCTCCGCTCGATATGGATCGAAGATTACCTCATCCATGATCAAGTTGTCTAAGGCAACTCGCATGCTGATCAACTATTGAGGAATATTATTCTCTTGAAAACCGGTGAATTTGTACTTGCATCCTTTAGATTGGTCATTCAGAATATCAACCTTGATTACGATGTTGGAATTGGCTTTCACAAAGGATGAGAAGTGCTCATATATCCAAATCTATGCCAACATAAAGTATAATAAGAATCCATCATGCAAAACATTAACTACGCAATTCAGCGAATATAAATGATAATGTCAATTTCTTTACCAATAGTAGACTTAGGTTCCCGTTAACTTGCTTAGTGAATGCCCTTGGATCCTTTCTCAACTCTCCGTCTAAGTACCCCATGAATATATACTTATAAATCTCATTTAGGGGTTGCACATTTAATAAATCAGATTCTATAAGAGGAATTGTATTTGGGACGACCGAAGGGAGTCCCTTCTATACTTTCACTATGGGTCTAAAATGCATTGTATGCAACGCTTTTTGTTTTTCGTTTTTAATCGATTCAATTAAATGGTATTGGTTGTTTTTCCTTGAAATTGAGTCGAAAATCAGAGAGTCATCATCCCCGACTACGTTTAGGAGCGATGAAAACAAATAGAAGTCGACCGGTTGGCGACTAATACGGCATGAAAATGGCCGAAAAACCATCACCTAAACTTTTAATTTTAATCTTTATGGTTGATTGCCAACAAAATTCGATCTAGAACTGTTACACAGATGTTACAAAATAAGTGTTACGTAATAACGCTTATAAATGTTATAAAACCACTGTTACCAAAACTGTTTCAAAACTGTTACAAATAGTGTCACAAAAACCAGCCCTTACAATATTCCTCTAGCATTCCAAATCTCGGTCGTCCTATACTGTTGCAACAGTCATCCATTTATATTTTCTATAATCAAATGGAATCTTTTTAAATCATATAAATGATTAAGTGGTAGGGGTATCCTCGTACAATTTAAGGAAGAAAATGACATCTACAGTATAAAACATAAGTAATTTTTGAACCACTGACAGTCTGATAACATTTTGATAGACAAATGGATAATTCGACCACCGTGAGTCTCATCCCGGTAAAAATATCTCGACGTCCGTGATTTATAATATTTTTTATTAAATTCTTTAAATTAAATTGAAAGTTAAAAAGTCTGGCCGTTATTTATGTCTCAGGATTATAAACATCAAATGATTTGTTTTATTATACATTATTATTTATTATAAAATCATGTTTTCAAAAAACCTTCGTAACTTTTGAGACCTGCAAATAAACAATGAGAAGATCATTTCTAACTGTATATTTAAAAATTCAAAACTTCCAGAATTTTTTGTTCTTAACGATTATCAATATTGTTAAAATGACATGTTGATTGTCAAACAACTGATCAATGAAAGAGTAAGAAAGCTACAATGCACACTACATCTTCTAGGAAAATAAATCAAAAACAAGCATTAACCCTGTAAAATGCCCCAATATTAGTTATATTAGAAACAACGCTCTGGCATGTCCATGGTATAACTAATTAAGGTACAACAGTATTAACAATTACCTTAATTGAAACATGAGTGGAGAATCACAACTGCATACGATTTTTTCCATAATCTTCATCTCTAAAAGCTTCACCAATAGACACAAGATGATAAAATATCATAACGGATTCAAAACCTATTTGATTGCCTGCATTCTTTGAGAAATTAAGCGGTTTCACTAATTTACATGAGTTTAAAGTTTAAAATATCATAAAACGGATTCAAAACCTATTTGATTGCCTGCATTCTTTGAGAAATTAAGTGGTTTCACTAATTTACATGAGTTTAAAGTTTAAAATTGAAAACGTAACCGGGATACACAAATATAGGAATATTGTTAATTTTAGGAGAATAACCAATTTTAGTTGATGGAAAACAAAGACCCATACAAATCAGTCGGTTGCAATACCTCACTAACTTCAAAAGCTTATAACTCCCATATATGATTAAAAATCAATAAACACCTAATTTATGGATGATTTTATGCCTTCAGAGTTATATAAGCTGGGGAAATTACCTTCCTACTCACATTGTCACACGCATTCTAAATTATATAAGCTGGGGAGATTACCTTCCCACTCACATAATCACACCCGTCCTACTACAATGGCACATCCCTTTCTAGGTTCTGTCTAGGTTCTCATTGCAATAGGTTTGATTGGGTATTTACTCTATGTATTTGGACCCTAGCCACTCATAGTGGTGCATTTTGTATACAATTTTCTTTGCGGAATTCGTTTACTCATCAAGATTGTAGTGACTCGATCATATAATAATTTTTTTGGTTCTTTTAGTTGTAGATTTGTGATTGTTTTATACAGCTAATCTTTTGACGTCGTTTCAAAATTGTTTTTAAAAAAATATAGTATTAATACTAGATTTATATACTGCAAAATTTCATATAAATATCACAGTTTGTCGAGACAAAATAAAAATGATCACAAATTCATCATTAATTAGATCATTTTGTAACTTCTGCAGCATTTCTATACCGAGTAAGACTCTGGTCCTCTGGTGTGTCAGAAATTCTATACAAAGTTAAAATGGCTGTAACAAACTAATAAGTCATTGAAATTTCATTTTGTATCATTTTTTTATGTTTGTTTTTCTTAACATGTTGATTGTTATGTGTAAAACTTATAAATTTACGGAAACCACGATTTTAGAAGGAAAAGTTGAAAGAAACTGGAGACAAATACAAGAATAACATTATTGGAATATCGGAGGAAACTAATGAATATGTATTATATTGTTAGAAGGTGGGTAAAAATATTAAAGACGTGGTTAAGGAAATTTTCTCAAATAAAATAATTTACCTGCACGATCGGTGAACAACGTGAAAAAAATCAATAAAAATCTTTGCTTTACCACCATGAAGCAACGACCATCTAAATAAAGAAGATTTTACGGAATACGACTAAGGTTGGGGATCCGAAGATCAGCATAAATTTACGATACGCCCGGAAATCGTCGATGAATACTGAGAACTTTACAAGTTGATAAATAAAAAACGTTTTGGGACAATAAAAATGTGGTTTTTGTCATTTATTTATATATTTTACTAGGAAAAAATATTAATTCATAAAAAAGGTTACGTACACCTTCATCCTCAATTGAGGTTCGCAACTAGAGCGTAAACTTGTTAAATCTAAGCAAACAAAAAAAAATGAGTATATGATTATTTTGTTAATAGATCAGCCACATGGTATGCCTCACAACAATTCATTCAGTCGCATTCCTTATGCCTCTTGAAACCCAGCACGACTTCGCGCAATTGATTCCCTTAGTTGACGTCCTTTACATCCTAAGAGTTGCTTCAAATCAATTGAATAATTTTAAACCAATCTTCCTCCCACAGATAAAAGCCTATATGGTGATTTCCTTTTTGATCGTAGATCAAGGTGAGACTGAAACCGATTGCAATTGATAAAGTCTAGCTAACCTCAAAATTTGGACTTATGCTTCCCGAAGAGCAGCCTAGATTATTACTCACCTCACAAATATTAAACACTGTGGAGTCACAAAGTTTGAGACGGCTTAACTTTGAGATTTGTATCTATCTTGTTTGAGTGAGTAGATCAATAATCAAACAAGATCGTGGATATACGAACTATCCAGATAAAAGATAGTTTGACCTGGCTTCACGAATCCCTATGATGTCTTTTTAGTCGCTAAACCCTAAATGGGTTTATAGGAAAGGACGACTCTAGTTTACAACTAGAACACACAAGAATAGTTTCGGGATTCAAAGACCCAAGTTGCTTAAGGTTCCCCTTATATAGACTTTGAAAGTATATGTTGTTGTAGGTTTAAGCTAAGATAACTTTGGAACCAAGCAAAGATTATCAACCGTTAGATGAATCTTTGAAATGTGATTGACATATCAAGATATGCACTCTGGTTAGGATGACCATAACCAAACCAGGTACAAATACATTGTTCATGGACGGTTAGCTGAGACTAGCCGATTGAACCATAAGCTTAATCATTTTCATATAACACTTAAGACTTTAAGTTTGAGTCACAACCATAGGTTATAATGTGATCAATCATGCCTATATAATGTTCTTAGAGATTTATTCAAATGATAATTATCTCATAGAAATAATTTTATGTGCATCTGAAAATATTCGATATGACAAGTACGTGTACCAGGTACGTGTACTCGTCCTTGTTCGTGACTATATTTTTCATGGTACATGTACCGGGTATGTGTACCCTTAAGACAAATATAAGTTCCATAACTTACAGAACTTTTCCGGTTTGTGTACCGGGTATGGATACCACACCGGTTTCAAAACCAACGGTCCCTTTTTGGTATGCATACTAGGTATGCGTACCATTCCAGGTTCACGAGTTCACAAAGTTTTTGTGGTATGGATACCGGGTATGCGTACAACTAAGTCACTGTCGACATATATCAACGCAGGGTATGTGTATTTGGGTACATGTCTCACGGCTCCAGGACCTATTGCTTTTCCAAGTTTGTAGAAAATGGTATGTATACTATCCTCGTATCCGTGATTTACAAAGTAGTTTTATATTTCTCTCTAAATCAATTCAAAGCATTCCCAAATAACATCAATGACACATATCATTGTTCCAGGCTATTTTCGAATGATAATCTTGAATTACAATTTAGATTATGAACAATAAATTATTCTTAACCGAAAATCATCAAGTATGAGCAAATGTTCATTAAGCTTACTCATATATATTTTGAGAACTAATTGCCAAGATAAACTTGAACCAAATTTTTTAATATGCTTAGATAGTCTAATTAGTCATGTGAAAGTGTTTCATAGATAGAAGGATGAATATAACTTGAGAAATAGGTGGTTTAGTCTTCACTTACCTTTTGTTGAAGAATTTCTCCAAAATCTTCGGTTGATCTTCGACTTCAAACGGTAGAACACAATGATATCCGATTCTCAGCTACATACTTCTATCCTAATCTGAGACTTAACTAATTGTAGGATAGAAATCAATATATAATTTTGACAACTAAATTTGACAACAAGCTTGAGATAGAAACACTTGTGAGTTCGACTGAGCAATGCTATAAAAATAAGTTCCACTAATAATACATTAAGGCTTATATGATGTTTATTATGAAGCTGAAGATGAGTACTGTCAATCTAGATGAGTAAGGGAACTGAAAAGCTTTTGGCAAAAATATGAATATTGTTGCAGAAGTGAGAGTATGCTGGGCACAAAAACAATGATGCTATTCTTTGAGGACGCACTGGTTCACAATATTCTTTTCCAGAGATTACAAAGGTTAAACTAAATTAATCATGAAAGGCCTCCAAAAGAACTCAATCGCTACCGAAAAAGAATTACAATAAAAAGTCCAGAACCTTGGAAAAATCTAAAATACAAAATGAGAAAACCATTTCAAATGACTTGAAATTCAAAATCACACTGTACTTTGCAACATAATGCAAAAGACATAATACAAAAAGATGAGACTAACAGAGAGAACACCACCAACAAAACTAAAGCTAACAATAAAAGTGAACTAGTCTGGTGGATTGAAACAATTACCTTTCAACATCCAAAATAAGACCATAAAATAAACCAAGCGGGTAACAAAGAAACATCACAAGCCAAAGAAAGGCTATGCAGAAACGCAAAAAACAAACCCAAAAGAAACAAAGTTTTACAAACAATACAAAACGAATTGAGAAAGAGAGATCAAGAGAAATAGAGGCCTAACAGATCAAAGTTTAATAAAATTAGGAATGTAATTGTGGTTCATCCTGTGAGATAAGAATGGAAATCGAAAGGTTTCACAGGGTTAAAGGAATCCAAAAATTAAATATCAATAGACTCTGGGAAACCAAAAAGAGATGATTACTGAGAATATCCAAAGAAAGTTCATTCGACGATTCTGACGATTAGATTGAAGAGGTACCAATCTCAAAATTACCTCATAATTGAACAGTGAAGCGCCTTTGCATCTGGGAACCAGTCCGCTAAAACTCAGGTGAAAATCCATATCTCATTCAGAAATGCCAAAATTAGGTTGAAATCATAGGAAAAAGTTGAGGTATCACACTAAATATCAATCAAGCAATAAGTTTGAAGGCCAGTGAATCGAGGATTTAGCCGATGATGATTTCTAAATCCATGGTGGTTGTTTTAGGGTATTGTTGATGAAGGTGAAGGTTGAGTTATGGGATAGGGTTTAGTATCCCTTTTCTTACTTTAGAGCATCCACGGTCGTGGAGTATAACCAAATTTTTGGTAAAAAACACAGACGTGGATGGAGATGGAGTAAAGACCAAAGACGGACTATAACCAAAACCCAGACCATATTTAGTCTTTAGTCTGGCGTAAATTGAAGTTGCGCCTGATGGGGCGTAACTCAAAGTTGCGCCCCAACAATTAAAAAAAAAAAAAATGGGCGCAACTTTGAGTTGCGCCCCATCAATAATAAAAAAAAAAAAAAAAAATTGGGCGCAACTTTGAGTTGCGCCCCAACAATAATATAAAAAAAAAAAAAAAAAAAAGAAATGGGACGAGATTTGGAATTGCGCCTGGTTGGGCGTAACTCAAAGTTGCGCCTGACCAAATTTTAGTCTCCCTCCACTGCGTTACAACACGGACTAAACCCAAATTTTAGTTTTTTTACTCTTTGCTCTTTGGTTATGTTGGCCGCACCACCTCAGATTGCTCTTAGAAGACTAAATCAAAGCTGAGAACTGAAAATTGGGTTTGATACTGCCCAGATCTAAGAAAAAGGTTTTTGGGAAACATTTTCCTCCCTGCTAGATATCTCCTATTTAGAAATGAAAGAGTTTGTTTTTTCCTTGCTGTCCGTGTCTAGCCTATGGGAGATAAGGTCTGTTGGATTAGTCTCATCAGACTAATTAGTTAATACTTTTATAGGTTGCATCTGTGTTTTCTTTAATAGTCTAATCAGGATGGGGCATGCTAAGTGTTGTATGGAGAGAATCTGAATAGAGAAAACTGTACTTTTATAAATTCCATTTGTGTTCTGTTTGGCACTGGATCTTCTACACCTATGCACCAGCCAATAATTAGCTGCCACATGTTCACTCTCAACATACCAAAATCAGATTTCTTGAGCATCCTTAAGTTATTTACATTGAAAGATTTTCAAAGAGAGAAAAAAAGGAAAACGTTTTCCTTTCCTTAACTATCTATTCCCACTCATATCATATTACCTATACTTTACCGTAGTGTTTACAGACTTACAGTTTACATTATTGACGAAGCCGAGTGGCTACGATGTGGTGTGTCCCATCTTTATATATTTCCATGTATTATAAAATTGGAAATAAAGTCTTAAACAGTTTTACTACACAACTGTTTAACTGATCTTCTTCTTTAACTTCATACTTTTAAAAAGTACTCCCTCCGTCCCATTTTAGATGATGTTGTATGAGTTTTCACGCAGATTAAGAAATGAGAGATAAATAAAGATTTTCCAATTATATCCATAAGAAAACCCAGCGAGACGGGGTATACTCAAACTAATTGGGGTATACCCAATAAGACAAAATCTGGTCATTATGAAGTAAAACCAAGCCACCCCTTAATAGCCTTTTTCCAAATGGCAAAATTGTTCTTGGTTAATTAACACTAAAATTACGATTTAGGTTAATTATTTGAATTTAGATTAAAATTTTGAAATTATGAATTCAATAGATTAACCTTTGATCCGTCTTATGAGTTCGATTTCGATCCAAAAATTTTGTTTTGAAAATATGAAAGGTGGCGGGGTCCAGGTTTGAATAAAGTGCGGTTTACAATATAGCCGCATGGTATTCGTTTGAATAAAATGCCGACCAAATTTAGCCTAAGCATGGTCCTTGGATGAATGAAACGCCGACCATTTTGTGGCTTTAAGGGTCTTTGAATGAAGATTATGCCGACATTCTAATGACGCCAGCAGAAAAACTTCAAAATATATTGCCGCTATGATACGATCGGAAGGGTATAAATTTAAAAACATGCCGTTATGATGGTTTTGGCATCATAAATCATTTTCTTCAGTCAATACGCAAGCAATATATTTTGAAGTTTTATCGCCTGGCTATGATATGGTCGGAAGGGTATAAATTTAAAACCATGCCGGCGTGATAATGGTTTTGGCATCGGGAGACGGTATTTTACGTAACAAAATGCCGGCGTATTCGAAAAAACATAATACATCGCCGGGATGTATATTCGCCGCTTTGGTAATGATCCGACTCACTTGCCGACCCCCGGTATGCAAGCATTTTCCGCCGACGGGGCGGCGGTTGACACTTAAAAACCTTGCCCGGCCCCGGTATGGTCGGCATGGTGAATTAAAAGAACCTTACCGGCTATTTGTCTTGAAACTTTTATGTAGCTAAACAAAACTTTCATTCAACAATTAGAAATCAAACACTTGTTGTCCAAAATAAGAAAACATGTCCCATAAACCTTATAAAACCATTTGTCCAACCATTAACAACCATTTGTCCAACCATTAACCTTGACATTTGTCCAACCCAACATAAAGAAATAAACTAGAGACTGCATTCATTCACCACGAGCACGACCACGACCACGACCTCGGCCCCGTTTAGGAACACCAAAGACTACTACTACCTTCACCACCACGACCACTACGAGCCCTCTTTGTCGCATTCATCTTGGCTTTGTGCTTCCCTCGGCCTTTTCTTCCCTCCTTACTTGACCTCGAAGCTTGCTTGAACATTTCATGGGCATCCTCATTGTCAATATTGCTAGCATAGTGAATGTACTTGGTTTGCTCTTCAATCGACAAAGGCTCTCCTCTTTCTCTCGCACCAACACAACAACTTCACAAAGGTCTTCAAATGCCCCTTATATTTTCGGTTAAACAACAAACAATTAATAGAATTATTCGATAATGTAATCTTAAAACAAGAAGAGCTACTCCAAAATACTTACAAGGAAGTTAGGAACTGTTGTTGAGTCATTCATGCCATCTTCCTCTTACGAGCCAATTGTTCATCAGTCATTTCCCTAATCACAAGAGGACGAGCCCAACCCAAGTACCACGACATGTATCTCTCCTGAGCTTCATGACCTTCTTGGTCACCTCGTCCAAAGACTCGTATCGACTTTACGGTCAAGTCTTTCGTTCCAATGTCCTAGAGTTGGGGGTGGAGCGTAAGCGACGTTAATAGTTTTTGGTATGTCTCACGGTCCTCCCTTAACACTTTAAAGAAAGGCTCAAGATCGAAATGGGGTTCTTCTTGGACGTAACCCAATTGTCGCATTACCCCATGTGGATCGTACATTTGAAAATCCATGGGAGAACAACAAGGGTCCGTAGTATAATGCAACATCATCTCTCCTTTGGATTAAACCTTGATTTCTAAGCATCTCGGTGAAGGATCAAATATTACCTCATCCGCAGTCCAATTTGTCCAAGGCGATTCGCACGTTAATAGCGAAATGGCATATCCTTTTCCTGAGCACCCTTAAACTGTATCTTTGCGCTCTTGGCTTATCAATCGCAAGCTTTTCATTCACTTTGACGTGGGAGTTGGTTTTCACCAAAGTAGGGAAGTGCTCATATATCCAAACCTATGCAAACACAAAGTTTAGTAAGAATCAAACATTACAAGCATTTGGCAAATATAAATGATTTAGACAATACAATTACTCTGGAAGAGACATATGTTTCCGTTAACTTGCGCAGTGAGTGCCCTTCGAAGCCTTTGTCAACTCATTGTTCAAGAAGGAGACCACCATAGCACCCCAAGAATACTCATGCATCTTATCTAAGGGATCCAATAGTTGCAAATAACCGGCGTCGACCAAGCTTCGTAACGTTTCTGGGAAGATACATCCGCCCAGGACGTATAGCAAATAAGCCGACGCAGTAGCATTGATTCGCACGGGGGTTCACCCTTCCTTCCACATCAAAGATTTTCTTGGACCAGACAATGTATCCATCAGCTTCTTCAGATTAAACTTCTTGCTTAGATTACCATCCTTCATCGCAAGCATATACTCCGTCTTAATCTGATCCCAACCGAACAAAGTGTTGGTCAATTTGAAGATATCCTCCCAAGAAATGTTATTATCGAAGCCCTCACCTGATCGCTTTCCCTCAACCTCGAGGCCTAGAATTTGATGAGCATCATCGGGAGTTATCGCCATCTCACCGAATGGGAATAACATTGTATCGGTCTCTCCGTAGAACCTCTCGTAATGCATGTAACTCTATCATACTCAACATTCGAACTCTCCACCGCAGCAACAACCCGGAGTTCTTGACAATCACTTTCACCTCCTCACATTCATCCTCAAGATCCCAATTCTTAGTCACTTGTACATGAAGCTTGGCGCCTCATGAGACGGATAGCATGCTTGTGATCCTAAATACCAAAAACACAAAATGAAAAGAAATACAAACACTTGACACAAATTTAAGATAGTTACACACTTAAATGAAAAACAAAGACGGATTGAGATTACTTTATAGTATTTTGATTTCACATGCCCACGATTCTTTGTATCCAAAAGAACATGTCCACCATCTCTCGGGGTCCCCGGAAGCTCGCTTTGTTTCAATTTAATCTTCAATTGAGAGGGAGGCATGTGGGAATTAGTTTGGTTTAGTGATAACCCTTTTTTCTTCCGGTTGCACTAGTACTTGCAGTTTGGGTTTGTTCCCCAACTTCTTCTTCTTCTTCTTCTTCTTCCACTGCTCTTCAACAATTTCATCTTATCTACCCTTACCTTTATCTCCATTACCATCATCATCGTCATCATCATTACCTCCTCCAACATTAGGCATGTCTTGATCACCATCATCATCATCATCATTGTTCCCTCCTCCAGAAATGTGAGTTCTTTCATCAACATCATCATCCTCACCTCTTCTACCGGATGGAATTGATTGGTCTTCATCCTGGAGTCTCGTCTCAATCACCGGGTTCCGATGGTGGTTGATAATCATCATTCAAGACACGGATCTTTGTCGTTTCGCCACAACGTATGCCCCTCGATGTCTTGAAGTCAAGAGTTTGTCACCAACACGAGGAGGTCTTCAAGGAGGACTAAGAGCTTTGAGAGCTTTCTTGTTTGCCTTTGCAACCCGAACAAGAACAATTAAGAAAAAATAAGTCGGAAGGATCAACATATATAACCATTCCTTAACAATGTCGGAAGGGGTCGATATCTAAACAAAGAAGCCCGGCTAAACAAGGGTCGGGAGGGTTTTATTCCAATAACCTGCCGGCTTTTTAACAACTATGGCTGGGTTTTCAACTACAAACGCCGCAACGTATATAATAAAAACAACACTGAGCAACATAACGCCGCGTGGTATTATTTAGATACCATTCGACCTTTATCATTCAAGGCATCGGGAGAGACGCTAAAAAAAGAAATCCCGGCAAGTTTAAAATTTTTAACCAACCCTTTAAAAAATAAAATTTTCGCCGGCAAGATTATAGGTTGAATAACATCCCGACCCGTGAAAGCGATTACAGAAACTATACAGCTCCAAGTAAGTTCTTCAACCTTATACCCTTTAGGCCAAACCCTAACTATGAAATCCCTGAAAGGTCGATAACAAAAACCTTGCAGCGCCGTAACTACCAATTCACAAATTCGATTTTTCTGACCTAATTTGACATGCAAACATGAAATCGAAGTACTAGAGCGAGTTTAAGTAGGCCCTTACTTTCTTAATCGCACCATTTCTTCGTTTTGAGCGGTTCAATCTCTTCTTCTTCGACGGTTTTTTTCTTCTCTTTTTGTTGAACTAATTTTGCAATTTCAAAGGTTGTATTGATTGGGTTTACGATTGGCGCCTTTCATACGAGTTCCCTTACGCTCGTGGTGGTTCCATTGTTGAAGATTACTCTGAGTTTTCGAATCGACGATGTTAACGAATTAATCGACGAGTTTTGGTGGTGGTGGTGGGGAAGGAGCCGGTGTGGTTGGTTATGGAAGAGAAGAAGAGAAGAAGGAAGATGAAAATAAAAAAACTGATTATGGTAATAGAATTATAAAGGTCAAGGGTAGTATTGTAACTTCAACCAAATTTGACCTCCCCTAGTAAGGTCACATGTCCACTTAAAATTGGGTATACCCCAATTAGTTTTGGTATACCCCAATCTCGCCAGGTAAGAAAAGTCTTCAAACATTAATTGCTATTAGTGCATTTAAAAATAAACTTATAGTTCCAAAACAAAATGTTAGGGTATTATTGGTAGTTTTGTGGGAAAATATGAAAACTTTCAAGTATTGTGGAAAAGAAAATAACCCTAAAACATCATCTAAAATGGAACGGAGGGAGTAAATGCTTTATGGGGATTTAAAGGGGCAGGTTTTTGAGTTATATAATTGTCAAGAAATAAAAATAAACCACATACTCACTGTATATGGACTGGCTACATCTTAGACGGAGGGTTGATGAAGACTTTCAATTCTATCTTTTAAATGGTTCATGCGCCTTCAGTGCCTCTCAAGTGACGCTGATATGATAATGCATGTTTTAAATGTTTCTCATTGAGGTGGTCATATGAACTGAGAAGATGTTGTAAGCAATTCAAATCCCATGAGGGGTAGATCGTAAGAAGTTCATTTTAGGTGTGACTTCTATAATATTCTAGTCAGTCACTGGAACTTCATTTCGAATCACTACATGTTTAATAGTTACTTTGTTAAAAAATTCACAAAAAAATGCAAAAAAAAACTAAAATAAAAACTAAAAGCAGACATAATGGGATGTTGGAGGAAACTAAATAGAGAATATGTAATAAATAGAATTATTGAAGGTGTGTAACAAATTAGCATGATAACAACCGATTTTCAGATTCTTGGTAATTCATTGGTGTTGTGTTCTTGTATAATTTTCTTATTGGATTTACATAAATTCAAACGCTATTTACGACTTTTAAGATATGAATTCATGTATGTTTTCATTTTTCAATATAATATAATTTAGTTTTTCCTCTCTAATTCTTTTTTTTTTTCTTAATATGCTCTTTCATTATTCCTTCGGTTTTGAAATTTATATGTCACATAGATTTTAATTTTAATAAGTGCGACGAAATTTATTGAGATCATTAGGTAGCTTGCACAAGGGTGGAGCCAAAATCTGACCATGGAGAAGCAAACAATTTCTTGATAAAGCAAAGTATGCCTAATTTTTTAAAATTTTAAGTTTAGGAGCCCGTTGGGAAGCTTGGGCTGCGTGTGCAATTGCACACCATGCTACCAAAACTGGTTCCGCTCCTTAGCTTGCATGAGAAATTAATTCATTTTCTTTTTTTTTTTTGTGAATTAAGGTACCCTATATTACAAATAATTGAAATTAAAAAATAGCCAATTAATACTTTCACATGCTAGAGCCAGATTGAAGAAGATAAAAAAAAGTCAAAACCTGCCATACTACCATTTTAGTTGCCATTTGAACTGTCTTACTACCATTTTAGTTGCCATTTTCCATAGATTATCGATAATAAAACCACGATCAAACATAGGTTAGGACAAATGAGCATGTACTTGTAAACATTTTGTAGCCTTAGGGGATAAACTTCTCAACTGGGAAATTAACTAACAAGGGATTTAGTCACAATAGTGGTAAAATGGCGGATATGACAGTAAACCATCATTTTTTGCTAGTACACAGCCTATGTAATAGCGCGTTTGAATACCAAAAGTAGAAGTTAGAAGCAAATATATTTTTCTTCATAAAAAGTCGACTTTTTTGCTTCTAAAAATAATTCTGAAATATTACGGTACACCTAAACTAATTTATTGTTTTTTATCTTTTAGAAGTTAAAAAGTTACTTCTAAAAGTGTATCCAAACATGCTATAAGGCAATGGTTACACACCTTAGCTGTCCAAAATCTCTAGTAGGCTTATAATTTTGCAAGCCCAAACTAAACAATATATAAATTTGGTACCATGTATTAAAAACCCAAGTAACTATATTTGTTTTTGAGGTTTTTCTTTGCACTTTTTCTGAAAATCCTGGCTCCCCATTTAATTCTCGGGCGGAATATATGGATGATGGGAAAAAAGAAGCTTCAAATCTCTCTCTAAGGACTCCTTAGTAAGGAGAGTCTTGTTCTTCTATATATATATATACTGACAACCATAAAAGAGAGAAATGGAAAAGAAAACTGATTTGTTTTTGTACCAGGTAATGAAATCCCAACGTTCGAACTCCTAACGAGTACTTTAGGTGCTGTAAAAATAATGTTTTGGATGTTTTTTTGCATTTGATATGCATCTAATTCCACCGCTGAGGGACCAGTCCTATTTTTTAATTTCCATTTGCTCTTAAAAAGTTTTCGTCGTGCCCGACGATAGCCATTGGCTGCCGCATACAGCTTGGTATGCCTCAAGCGGCGGTTATTTCATAGTGCGCGTTACAAATGTTTGTCGTTGCTATGGTGATCGTGTAAGCTCATAAGTTGCTGTAAGCAATTCTATGTCTCATGAGTAGGAGATCATAAGAAATCTATTTTAGATGTGTGGCTTCTATAACAAACTTGTTAGTCGTAGAAGATTCACTTTGTATCATCTTTTCTATGTTTAATTTTTTAGCATGCTGTTTCCGTGTGTTTCGTGTTTGCTATGTATTAAAACCCATAATTTTTATTATAAATTTATACAAACCGAGTTTTGAAAGCAGGAAAAATGAAGAAAAACAAAGACAAAAACAATTACATACAACATTAGCACCATACTAGGATGTTGGAGGAAACTAAAAGGAGATTGTGTATTAAGTAAAACTGTCCGAGGTAAAAATAGGATCAAGACTGATGTACTTTCTTTGTTTCTTTCATTTGGTTCCTTGTTCGTGCTATGGTGTTAAATGAGTTCTAATTTGTTTATACAAGGTTAATATAAACATTAATTACAGATTTTACTTTTTTAAGAGTGTAAGGAAAATATAAAATCCTAGAATGAGCTTGTGTCAAATAATAAATTTTTTTGAATTTCTTTAAAATACAATTGCTATCAAGCAGAGAGTGTGCGCAGTCTAAGAACACAAACATATCAATTCCAGACGGCCTTATTTCTTCGTTTAGTTCTATGATTCAGCCAAGAGGACTGCCAAATCCTCTTCCTATGGAGCCAGTAGATCCAAAAGCTCTGCTTTCTGTGCAGATTTGGAAGTTGGATACGGCAGATGGCGGTTTGAATGTTCCTGATCCAAAAGAGAATCCTCTATAACAACTCCTATGTGGGGTTAGCAAGCCCAGGATTAATACTCCTATTACATGTTGAGATTATTATTCTCATGGAAGGTGGTTGAATATAATCTTGCCAAGATTTACTTTTCGAATTACTATTTGAAATCTCAAATTTCCATTTTCAGATAACTTTTTTCATTTTGACAAAATTTCACTCTTGATAATCGCCCAAGGAGAGATCACACTTTGGCCAATTGCTGCATCTTCTGCAAAAACATGGAAAATACCTATCTCAGTTTTTGGAGCATTACTGTATTTTTTATGACGTTTGTTGTCATTTTCTACTAAAAGCAAGCTTCACTAGTTGATCCCCTTCGAACCGCTTTCACCTAATTTGGCGGTGGACTCAAGTGGGTTTATCACAGCTGAGAAAGTTCCCCTTCAAACCTCTAACCTCTTTCAACTAAATGAACCTAGAATCCAACTCTACACAAATATTTCAGCTACTCAAAGGAATGCAAGCTGAGAAGCTAAGAAGTGAAGTGGAAAAAGAGATTTTTTGAAGTTGCAACTTGGAGCACTACAAGTCTACAACTACAAAAAAGTCACAGTCATCATAGTCATTTGGGAGCCTTACTTTTTTATAAGCCTATCTCTGCAAATTTTCAGTAGACACCCTTCTAGATTAACATTGTAACATTGACGGAGGTCGAGAGATTTAAGGTGCAGGCAGCCATCTAGAATGGCCTTCAACCCCACATTGGTCAGTTTATTCCCGAAAAGATCAAGAGGACGCAGCTGAGGCATGTTCTCTGCAATGGACAATGCATCCGCATCAGACTCTTTGTGCAGCAGCGTGTAGCCTGGACAGTTGAGCCGGAATGATTTTAGCTGAGGGCACGCTTTCCCACCAGTTTAAGAACATCAGGCTTATCGATCCTTAGTGAAACAACAGTTGCATATTACAAGTTCCTGCAACAGGACAACTTTCTTGGCCATGTTTATCAATGCACTAAAGCTAAGTTGAGAGCACAATACAAGACGAAGACATCTCAATCCAGCAAACCTGAAAAAAAATAATTAACACGGAGGAATTATTTTGAGCAAACCTGAAAAAATAATAAGCTGAAGACATCTCAACGTCTAGTTCAATTACTTATCAGCAACATATGCTAAAATCTCCTCACTACCATCATTTGACATAGAGAAGACATCTCAATCCAGCATATGCTGTTTCGCTCTGTAGATTTGAGGAAACGGTGGGGTATCTATGAGGATATGGAAAGATTTCGCCAAACAGAACTGACTGATTGATCCCAAAGTAAGATATCAACTGACAACTGCCCCTAATTTCAGAAATATATGAGCCAATATATCAAGAGGCAACTCAAGCCAGTTTCTAACTTGTTCTTCTGATGAAATCAGAGTTTTATTGTCCATGGTTTCTTCTAACTTACTCCGAAGAAGTTTTCTATTTAGAGATCCCACAGACGCAAGAGGTCCACATCCTAAATACAAAAGAGTCCTGTTAATAGCAGGGAAAAAATGGATTTGAGGAGGGAAATAAATTTGATAAATTTTGGTCCATGTACGGTCAAAGTCAAAATGATGAAAGAAGTTTTATTTTTCCTGAGATACCAAATCTATCCTTATCGTCTTCTTCACTTTTGTAACCAACAGGCAAAAACGAACACCAAAATTAAATCTGATTCAAACTTTCACTTGATTGATTTGTTAGAACATGCTATTAATTTGAAGACTACGTGGAACCCATGTCAGATGCCAAGTTTTTTTTTCGTCAGTTCTTAACCTTTTTTATATATACCCATTCAATACCCGAGCAAAGATGCACGAGTTGATTAAGCTTCATTTCATTACTTACAATTTAATACTTGAGACAATAGTCAATCCCTCCCCTAAAATTTTAATTCCCTCCGCTTAATCCTTCCCCTCCTCAAATTCATTCCTTCCCTCCTAATTACCGGACTCATACAAAATCACAAAAGAGAAAAATAAATTTCTAGGATATTATTTTTTGAAGGCCGATTTTAAACCTTAATAGCCCCGTTAGGTTGGATACACATCCATAAGTTACTTTTTCAACTTTTTAAAGTCGAAAAGTCAAAAATTAGTTTAAAGTTGGATATACAATCTCCGGATGATTTCTAGAAGTAAACGAGCTAATTTTTTTTGGTAAAACAAAACAGTTTTGCTTCTCACTTGCAGAAGCGCTTGTGATTTTAGTATCCGAACATGCTATAAATACAATTGTACAGTGGGTATGAAATATCAATGGTTACCGAGTAAAATAGATTGATATAATACTTTTTTACCTTTCCACATTAAGAGAAAAATGATACAGTGATGAAAATGAACTGGTTTTTGTATTTATAGAGCGTCGAATTGCTTCAACTTCTTACTAATTGAAAACTGAAACACACGCCAATAATTACTTTTCGTATTATCTCTCTAGTTTAGTTGTTTACTATGATAATTTATTCTCACGTAACCAAGGAAATGAAGGAAGTTATTCACGCGTAATCAATGGGTACTTATTTTTAGTTATTTTATTTACTCTGTTTTATTATAATTTGATTACATGTTTTTCCTAATTATTTGTCATTCAACTTGATAGGTTATGCTTTGTTAAATCAGTTAATAATCTATGCTTAACGATTACAAAAAATATTTGAAAACATGTCTGATTTTAATTAATAAAGATATAAGAGGACTAATGGGTGATTAGAGTTTTGGAATATTTAAATTAGCATTCAATCATGAGTAGTAGTGAAATCCAGAGTCTTGCTTGTTTTAAAATCAGGGATATCACTTTCGATTGAGTTTTCTTTGTTTTAATATTAAAAATTAAATCTAAAATCAAATCTTCACAAGTCTGAAAATCGAGTCCTTTTACAACTATATTATAATCACATCACGGGTGGTAGTGGTGGCAAGCATTTCATTATCAGAGTGGCTCTGGCCCAAAGTGCTCGAAATTTAACTTTGGGCATCAAAATGTTGGGACAAAAGAAAATGGGCTTCTTGTAACACGGTGGACATCTGGAATGCAAAGTCAAAAGCCTTTAGTTACTTCGTTGATATGTTTCGTAATAATAAACTATTGGATAGGGAGGCGAAAAGAAATGATCTTTTAAAATTTATCCAAATATACAACATGTTTCTTTTGCACATTTAATTGAAACCTGTGTACTTTCTTTTTTGTTTTTTATTTTTTTCTTACTATCAGAAAATAAAAGGAAAAAAAACAAAAGGAATTAGGATGTTACTATTTCTTTAAAACAATACAAGGTAACTCATAAGTTTTTTGAGATATTTTATACAAAGGGTTCTAAATTTAACATCTAATTAGGTATAGGTCGTGGACCAAGAACTGAAGATTGATATAAAGAATAAATATCAATTTTAAATGCTAATTATAGTTTACTAAGAACCAAAGATCTTGAAGTAAATTTTTATTTTTAGATATATAGATAAAAACTGTAAAAACTTATATTGGCTTCCTCCAAATTTAATTAGTTTTCATAGAATTAATAATCTAAACTTTTATTCAATTTTCGTAACTATCTACAAATTGACTATGTCGAATAATTTGTATATTAAGGTTGAATACCAAGTATGTGGATTTTGGATGCCTTATTTATAGAATTGTCAATGTGTTAAAACAATCCAATTCAATGTAACAAAAGATAATTAATTCAAAGTTATAGTTTTATGTTTGCCAACTATACTTGAATTTCATTAGACAACATTTCTATTTGTATATGAAAATAAAACCTTGTGATAAAAATCTTGAGGAGAGACATCGATGGTTAAATTTTGATTTATAAATATGCATCTGAAGTTTTGGAAGATTCGAGTAAACAAAGGGTGTTGAAAGTTAATGATGAATTACAAATAATGTTGACTAGATGAAGATAGTGGGTATCAACATGTAGATTTATCAAGAAGAAAATTATAGCTTTATTCAAATTTATCCATGCTTCTTATAACTTGACCATCTTAAAAAAATATTTGCAATAGAATCCTGTTTCTTTATCATGTTATCAGGTATCAGTCATTTCAAAATGCTATGTTCGTGGTGATACTTTTCTAGCTAGGATTAATGCATTTATACTCATCATGACTTATGAATATATTAGTCTTTTACCATTCTCCACAGGCATAAATTCGATGTCGTAAGGTATTTTCAGGTTTAGCACAACCAATATTGCTGAAGAGTCCATCAAGGAATGAGTCTCTCTTAAAATCGATATCTGGAGACTTTCGTTAAGCGCCGAGTTCGGTTTGCTTGTAAGTTTCCACCAAAGTGATGCAATTTTACTTGAATGAAAATTCAAGTCCTCGCCCACATTAGCCTTCCAAAAGAGAAAAAATAAACAATTGTATTGAGTTGGTAGTTGGACTTTGAGATTTTCTACTATCTTCTTCTATTTTACCAATTCTGAGGCAAATGTCCGTCTCATAAGAAAAACTTACTCATAGGGTCTAAGTCTACCAAACTTTTTTTCTTTTAATTTTTCATGTCACAAACAAATAATAATAAATATTGATGGTACTTTAATCTAAACTCTAAGTGTTAATTACTTGACCACAAAATGGGGTAACACACTACCCATTTTATGATGGATGTTTCTCATAGTATCTCATTAAGCTAGGTTATTATGGTCCACAAATTTTATATGTACTTTGATTTAGATAAAAGTGTCTCGAATGCTAAGGGTGGAGGTCTAAATAACATATTTATTATGGAGGTCATTCACATATGGACAAAATAAATGAAGTTAAGATCTTTCAACACAAAAATCATCTTCAATCCTCAAGGTTTTATCAAACAATTTTTAAATTAACTTAGAGATAAATTGATGATGTGGACTTAGACCCAAGGTTATAGAGAAGATCTTATAGACTTGCTCTTCCACCCCCATTTAACAATGTCACATTTCCCAAAGATCTTACCCTTACATTGAAGATCGAAGTTTGGTAGAAAAATCTTAAATTTTAGGTGGCATACTTTTTATGACCTCCATCCCTAGCATTGGAAATGCTCTAAGGACATAAATGAGTCCACGCGTCTATGTCCCCGGCTAGTAGTGATCACAAATGAGTCCACGCGTCTATAATGCGATTCGAAGATATTTCTTGGCTTATTGTTGGCCAACCTACAACCACTATGCATGTTTACTTAATAATAGCTCCTTTGGGTACAAATTTGTTTCAGACTTCTGCTTCTCCAGAAGTCGGAGTCAGAAGCAAACACTAGTGGAAAATACAAAAAAAAAAAAAAAAAAAAAAAAAAAGTCTGCTTTTGGGAGCCCTAACATTGTAGTCGTATTTCCTAAAAGGACTGCGCCTGAGAGCCCTATAATTTTTAAAATTACGTCTTCCTTCACCAGTTTAAACATTAGTACTTATAGACACAGTCCTTTTGTTGAATCATATTTTATAAAAAAAAATGAAATTGATTCAGCTGAATACTAAACTGACTCAGCTGAATCCAGAACCAAAATAAAATAAAATAGCAACGAACAAGAAACTAAAATTCAATTTACATTCAAATATAACCTGAATTCTTCAGTTGAAAACATTCCCCATTCAATTAATCTTAGAATTCATTATACTACAACAAACTGATCATAACTGATTTCAATTGACACTTGGATTCAGAATCACCAAAAAAATTTAAACAAAACATGAACTAGGACCAATACAATCTCTAAGTTTTCTTATTAGAGAAAAGCGCAAACTAACAAAATGATGAACTATACGATGACGAACTAACTATCTGATGAAGAACTGAGCCGCACAACTTAGAATCAGTAATCATCACAAATGGAAGTACTCACTGCTTATAAACTCTCAAGACTAATATAAGGATTGTGTATAATACTAATACAAGAGATGCTAGGTTATGTTAACAAGGGATTAGTTAACAAGTATTTGAAAATAGAATTTTTGACAAACTTGACCTAACGTAACCTCCAACAAGCTCATAAAGACTACTAGATGTCAAGAATTCTTTCTCAACAGGAAGCATTTCCTGAAAATAGTTGTTTGCACCCAAAAATATTCCCAGGCACTAAACACGATGATTTTGGTGTTGTTGATGGAAACAGGGCTAATAACAGAATATAATCAAGAATGACATACACAAATTTAACGTGGTTCGGCATGGTTTGCCTACATCCACGGACGAATCCCCCTGAGGTGTGGTATTTTATTGATATTAGAATTACAATCCTCCTTTTTTTTCTCATTGCTAGCCTCCCCATATTTATACAGTTCAATATCTAATTTCAATATAAACTTAAATGGCATTTACTGCTCATTCATGCCTCCATCTTCAATTATGCATGAAACTGCTGGAATTAACTCTGCATGCCTCCATCTTCAATTCTGCATGAAACTGCTGGAATTAATTCCAGCAGTTGCATGCCTCCATCTTCAATTCTGCATGAAACTGCTGGAATTAACTCTGCATGCCTCCATCTTCAGTTCTGCATGAAACTGTTTGCATGCTTCTTTGAATAAATTTGCATGAATAACGTGTGACGGTATGGGTAGATGCTTGGATGGCAGACACAGTGACACCATGGCTGGAAACTGGTTGGCAGTGCGGAAAAGTACTTGGCTAGAAATTGGTTAGCAGCACTACTGGCAAAAAGACTGAAAATTGGCTGGAGGTGCGACGTGCAACATGATTTTGACAGTTGACCAACGGTTGACTTTGACTGTTGACCGAGTGTTGTAACACTGGGCAGGATGGTGGGATTCTTCGGTTGACTGGTTAGTGGGCTTGGATGAGGGCCAAAAGATGATTCAAGTACCAATTTGTCCCATTATGTGGCATTTTTACTTATGGTACAAATAATAGTACAAGCAAACAGCTTAGTGAATACACTTTGTCCCAAAGATGCAGTTAATGTATACAAACTACACATTACTTCCAAATTAACTACTTGGCGTCATGCAAGCCACAAAGAGAAAGAAAAACAAGCACAATTCATTAAGGATAGTGTATGATAAACAATGATCAATGTTAATGGACCTTTGCTACGTACAAATAGAACAAGCATGCAACAAACTATATATATCAGTGTAACTTTATCCTCCAATACAGAGAACAAGATTCTACATCTGCAAGTTAATAAATAATCATTGTTTCAGCTCACAAATACCATAACCCGAAAACAATAAATGATAAAGAACCTAAGGTTTGAGGAATTACAATGAATTATTGATTGCTTGCGTCAGAACTTGAAGGTCACTTCACCTCGTGTCTCAACAAACTTCTATCAACCACCTAAAATTTAGATAATTTAGCAATGTAATGTTGATGAACAAAATAATTTGAGTAATCAGTTAAGTGCCTGAACATGGTCCTTCCATTAGGCATAGTTCATTAATTGTCCTCTCCTCTATTTATCTGCAAATAAAGCAGAGAATTCAGTGAACGATAAACAGACTGCTACTAGCATAGTTTCAACTTCTCACAATACATTTGCAATACGTGAAAACAATATACTTTGTAAATACAGATCTCAACACAAAGTAGATTCTGTTTTAAAGCTATTAGATAAGTGTTATAACCAACCTTAGGAGAACCTACTCAACAAATATCCTATCAAACTATCAAGTAATCAAGCAAGCACATGAAAATATTCTCAATAGACAAGCTTCGCAGGGTATAAATGTAAGGTCAAACTGGGTAGCTAACAGAGGCAACTCGCGACATAATAAGATCAGAATCTTAAGATGGTATGGTAAAGCTATCGATATTCAAGTAATCAAGAAAGCAATCCATTAATTAAAATCTAAACACATGAAAATATTCTCAATAGACAAGCTTGCAGGTATAAATCTAAGGTCAACCGGGTAGCTAACGGAGGCAACTCACAACAAAATTAAATCGAATCTTAAGATGATATGGTAAAGCTATCGATATTTTGGATGTCCCATGGCTCCCAATCGTCCCAATTTCCAAATATGAACTCCTACAACAGACAATAAACAAAAATAAGTAGTTTACCTCACTTTAAAGAGTATGAAATGTTTATTATTTCATTAAGATACTAATTTCACTTACCATCCACTTCTTGTTCATCAATTTAATCTTAACATATCCAAATTTAGCATCACATATATATGTAAAGAGAGATAACTATTCATAAGAGAAAAACATAACAAAGGTAAAGGAGACTCATTTTCAATGTTCTTTTGAGGTTCAAACACTTTTCGCAGGTACCTTCCATATGACTTCAACTACATGAACAAAACCAAGACAAGTTAAAAATAAAACTAGAGAGACAATAACCAAGTTCTAAGGTAAGTAAACATAATAAGAAATAAAACTCTGAAAGTTGCTCATAATGTCAATATAAACCGAAACTAAAACATGAGAAAGTATTATTATTGATGTTTTTCGTTTTTTGGGATTTATACTAGTATAAGTTTTTCTGATTACCAACATCAATATCTTGAGTGAGTTGCATAAGAAACATATTATTCAATACAAGTCTCATAGTATTTTCGGTTTCTCATATATGATGCATTGTGTTACTTTTTGTTAAAATATTTAACATTTGTGATTCTTGTGATAAACGTACAATATTATGATTCTTTTATAAGTTACATAAAATAACATACTTTTGCAATTCAAAATGTTAAATACTACATATGTCTTGTAATAATAATTGTATTTGAATGATGCTTAGTTTTTCTATGGTTTTTTTCTTCTTCTTCATTTTTTTGGATTCAAGATTTCATTTATATTGATACAAATATACTTTGAGAGACTGGATCTAAGTAATAACTATTGGATAGAGAAAATGCCAAATTTTAAGTCACAAGATTTCTCAACAGGTAACAACTCATATTGCCAAGATAAATCCGGAGTTGCTTGCAGCGCCGAAGTCATGACCCTCGTGCGGGCGGAATTATCCGGTCGCACTCGCTTTGATTTCTCAAATGGTAAGCACAGGGGTATCGGTGCTCAGGTGCTCGCCGATAATTCACAAACATTATAATGGCATTGTGTTTTCCTACTAGATTTCTACAGAATGAATCATATAAAGAAGTATCGAAAGATGAATGAACAAAACTACGTACCACCATGGAAGAATATTAAAACCGGCACAATATCTATAGAACTAGGAAATGCTGGTCTGTAGATCATGCTAAGTAGATTAGTTGTACGATCCACAATTATATCGAGGGAGAATACTCCGTCAACAGGATCAATATATGCTCTCACTTTTGGGTTCAAAGATTAAAATTATCTTTGCGTGTGGGATTATCTGGTCACACTCGCTTCTAAATGGAAAGAGAATGATCCTTTCTCCTGGCCTGGGTTGAGGTGTAAGGATGGGAAAGTTACAGAGATTTATCTTCCAAATTAGCATCACCACGGAATTACCGGCATTCCAATTGGACATTTTATGAATAAAGTCCAGGTAGAGATCTTTCTTGGACGACGCGCCCCGACCATTGCTTTGGATGTTGCCCATGGATTGGAGTTTCTTCACCACCATTCCATAGAAAGATTCATTCACAGAGATGTAAAATCCCCAAATATTTTATTGGGGGATGATTTTCGAGCTAAAGTTTCAGATTTTGAGGGAGCCAAAAAGAAATCAAAATCCAGTACTATCATCAACTTTCTGGGGACTTATGGATATATAACACCTGAATTATATTGTCCGTAAATATTTTTTTTTTTTCAATTATTTTCCTCTGTGTGTATGTTAATTCTTGGTTACATTAAGATAAGCATATTTAGCAATAATCTAGATTATAGTATGGTATGAAATTCTGGTCATATGTTAGTCTTGCTTTGACCACGATGTTTTGATTAGTTTATCACTATTGTGAGCTTTCTCATGCAATATTGATAAGTCCAATGTGTTGTCCATGGAAGTATGAGGTGTGTCTCCAACTCATGGTAAAAAGGTTGGAGAGGAAATGTCGGATGATGTATGAGGTTGTTCCACTTTTTACAAACCAACTTGCTTTCTAATACTGATTCAGTGGGTAAAGAAGTCGATATAAATCTTGTTAAAATCCTTAATCAATCGTGACCACATTTTTTTCTCCAAAGAAATTGAAATTCTAGGGTTTAAAGATTAAAAAAAAATTGTGGGTTTTTTTTTCGATTTTCGCGATTTACAGGAATTTAGAAACCAGATAAGGGGTGTGTTTGTTTATAGATACTACCATATCCAGAATAGTATGAATCAACTACGATGGATTTTCCATTCCATTTGACATATTTAAAAAAGATCATAGTTAAAGATGTTTTTTTTCAAGAGTTGGACCATTTGCGATGGTTTCAATTGGTTAAACTTGGTATCTGTCCGGAAAAATGGTTTTATAGCGTTCCCATGGCTGACATGTGCACACTCTTCTAGGATCACATAACCAAGGTACATATGTTATTTCCATCATCGATCATCATTTTAATTGCAATATAAATAAATAGAAGTCCAAGTCAAAATAAGAACTAGTTTTCTTCCTTCGTTTCTTCGTAATAATATTTTTGTGGTGTCCCTAAAGTGTGTACAAATGATGCTATCATTTGTTGTGATGTGTGCTCTTCATAAAAGTTGAAGTGTCTATGAAGATAGTATTCCTGACAAGTTCTAAGTTATGGCTACCCGGAACTCCTTGCAAGATTAATTATAATTTGTTTTGATTCATATGGTGTTTGTACTATGTATGAGGTTTATTTAGTAAGTTGTAGATCATGTTAATAATATGGTTAGGTTTATCTTCAATATATATGGTTGAGTTAACATTATGTTGAAGCTTGAGTGGTGATGCTTAGAAGGCTTAAATTCCAAAATTTTACTTGATTTCGCTAGTTATTGCATGTTTGCAACTAAGGTTAATGTGGTTTAGTTTTCTTTTGTTTTTTTTGAAACATGATAAAGTTCTTAATAAATATGGTGTTATATGCTACCTACGTTATGTTTACAGAGTGTAGAGTTGTGGTGCAAGAATAAAGTTTCTGGTGGAAGGTTCCTAGATCGATATTTGGTTTATCTATGCTCAAAAAACAACAAGATGATGATGAGAAATATGTAGACAGTAATTTTGCAATTTACAATTATTAGTTTTACAAATATGTATTCTGATTTTAAGTTTGGACTTTGGAACTTGTACCTTATATCTGTTGTTTTCAATTAGGTTTCTATATTTTATACACTAGCTTCAGGTGACACTAGATTTGAGTTTGGTGTAATCACTTTTATTACTCATTGTGAATGGTAATTTCTAAGTCTTTTTAGCTAGCCTGCAAACCATCTCCCTTAGGCGCGATGAAATGGATGAGATGAACCCGGAATAATGTTACGACCGCTTGTTCTGGAGATATAAACTAGTCCTTGTATCCAGGGGCGGTGTCAAGAATTATGGGAAGGGGTGAAAAAATTTGGTTTGGGGTGAATTCTTTTTTAAGGGGCGAAAAATTAGGTTTATATTTTTATTAATTGGGCCTAAAATAGGCTCTGGAGCCTGCTGAAAGGGGGTGCAAGTGCACACCCTTGCAGTATGATGGCTCCGTCCCTGCTTGTATCTAGTTGATGATACCTAATCAGAGTAACAAGTTTCGCCTACAGAATTATACATTTTCGTTTAGGATAGTAGTATCGTTGGAACAAAATGATATAACTGGTTGCAGAATTTTCAAGGGGACGTGGTTCATGAGAGTACCTTGGTTGGTGAGTTGCGGGGTTTTGGGAATGCATGGATTATAATGGTATTATAGTAGGACATTATATATGTAAATTCTCTTTCTTTTTCTGCAATCTACCGCTACTTGCTACCATAACTATTGCTGCTATCGCTACTTGCTACCATAATTGTATATTGCTGCAACTATATGAGGGCATGTTGTGTAACCCCGTTAGTCTAATAAGTATTTCAATACCATGTTGATTTAGAGATTAGAAATAAATATAGGATAAGTATGATCATAAGCCATACTTGACCTCAAACTCAAAATTCGTAATGCAAAGGTATACTGTTGGCAATCTTGTGTATAAACTGCAATAAGAAAATAGAAAAGAAGAAGAATGCAAACCCAATTATACCAAACCAAAGTCGAGGCAAGGATTATATCCTCTAGCCTTAAGAGCATTCACCCCACACCGGTGCTTACGAATTATCGATGTCTATCTCCCAGATTAAAACGACTATCTTCTCGATGTAGTAGCACTCCAAACACCGAGAAACGGCGAACCAAAGTTTAGTGATAAACTTTCTTGATTGACACAAACCTAATCAATGATTTATAGTGAATGCAATAGAATGATTATTAGTTTTTCTGATTGATCTTCTAACCTAATTGTGCGGGGTATATATAGATGCTAATGGTACCTCTTCGTCGAATCATCGTGTTGCTTCATGGAGGGATGTGTCTGTATACGAATAGGTATATTAGGTTTTCTCTTAGTTTCACGATAACTAACTTTTCCTAATTGGTCCAAACACTATAAGGTCCAAACTATATGTATACAACCCATTTCCATATCCAACACACAAAGGATTTTCTATTCACTCGAAAATTGTCACGTCAAATACAATTTTCCAACAATCCCCCACATGAATGAAAATTCGGTGACTAAATGCATCTATAATGTAGACAGACACTAAAGAGAGATCAAGCGGAAATAAATTGCATGGGGATAGGTAGCCTTCGCCTTGAACCTTCCTTAGTGAATAGTTATCGGGCTTACTTGGGTCGAGTGTGCTAAAGGCTTTGAACCGTCGATTTTAAGTGTAAACCAAGACAATAACTATCACACAATTTATTTCCTCACCAAGTTGGTTCTCATGGTTGTGTTTGCTTCGGCCCTAAACGATTCCCGGATTTCATGAAGTGCTTTTAGATGAACCTAGCCTATCAAAGGTTCTCACGAAAGCGGCCACACTTCTCACTTCATATAGGTGATTTCCTATTTAAGAGTATCCTGCCATACCCTATTTGGAATTTCCAAATCTTAGGAATCATTAAAAGCAATGCTTATCCTTGACTACGTGACAGTCTGCCTTTGTCTCATCATAGGAAAGGTAGAAACATATCTAGAGTTATTTTCCCGATTGCTTCTTGTGAATCGTTCTTAATTTCTCGTTGTCCCGTTGAACCTAGATCTTGGGATCTCCAGTCAACTAGGTTGGGTTTCCCTTAATACGATTCGTACTGTAGGCTTTAAGCCCATTCCCCTCGATGATGCAACTATAAGCTCTCTCTTGAATTTGTATCATTTGTCGACTTGATACAATTCTCAAACACTAGTTCCTTTGTATGCGCATTTGAGAGCAATTGCATTATGGTCTTTGTCGTAGATTTATTTACCGAGACGTACCATAATATCCAAACTATGCATTATTTCAATATGCTATACTTCGGCCGTAAGTATATTATACAAGGAAAATTCAAGCTCTTTTTATTTTTCCTCCGACTTTGCGTCCAAAGCTCCAGAGTATATAGTTAATCTCCGTATCAACCTTTGTTTATGAATATTTCCTTGTTAAGCATTCTTTCTAGCGAACACATAGTTTACCATGGATGACTTCAAATCATTTGTATCTAAGATCCGCTTTACATGTCGTTTCATATTCCAGACATGTATATTGAGTAAATTATCTTTGCTAATTTCCCTCGTATCTCTTAGAATTCTAACCACAATTTTAATGTGAGTTCTATAGTTCAGATATAAACCACATCACTGCGGTACAGCCATTACAGCCCCACACCTTGACTTTGGCTATTACACGAAAGACCCTGTCTTGATACATCTGCAAGGGGCTCTTGCTAATTTATAGTGGGTTAAGAAACTTTGATTGAAAATTAGCCTCCCCCACAATTCTGAAGTTGGGATAAATTCAGACTAGTTATTTGCCAATTAACTAATCAAATGATCAATTAATTAATTATCAATGCAAACAGGGTTTCGATTGGGCATCATTACAACACATGTTGCACTACCAGTCTTAGGCTTAGTTTGGTATTGCTGCAGCTTTTGTAGAAGCACTTTTCTGCTGTGCATTGATGTGCTGTGCTGTGAGAAAAAAGCAGTTTGATGTTTGGTAAAATATTAACTAAAGTTAAAGCTGATTAAAAAAACAATCAAAGTGTGTTTGGTAAAATATCAAATTCAATCATTGTTGTTGTAGCAAATGACAAAAAACAGACATATCTTTCAAAATAGTTTTATTCGATTTTATTGGCTTTAAAAATAATTATTTTTTTTTTACTATTCAATATAAATATATATAATATTAAAATTACTAATTGTTACTATTATTATGATTGTAATTATTTTTTTTACATAACCATTTTTTAATATAAATATATATAATTTTCAAACAAAAAATCAAACTAAAATTAATTAAGTAATTATTTAATATTTGTTTATATTTTTATTATTGATAAATGAAATGGTAAATGAAATAGTTTGAAAATAAAAAATAATAATATTTAAAGACTAAAATATAAGAAATAAAAAATTGATTGTATATAATTTAAGGGTAACTTTTGTCATTTTTAAAATAAAATAGGGACAAAAAAGATAAATCATACATTAAATTTAGGTGGGACCAAAGCTTACGCTTTGCAGCTTTTAAAGCTCCTCCTCCCCACTTTTTGAAAATTGAGGAAGTTGGGAAGTGCTTTGGGTAAAAAGCACTTTGATTTTTTTTTACCAAACACCAATTTCAAAAATTATTGACATATATAGGTTTTGAAAGTGCTTTTGGAAAAATAAAAGCATTACCAAACCCAGCCTTAATCACTAAGCAATTCATGGAAAACGCATTTGATGTAAAAGAAATTCCATACAATACGGTGTATACCTACACCATTAATGAATATATCCCAAACTTGAGAACTTCACAAGCAGATTCCAAGAGGTTTGAATAAACCAGCAGCATACACTGTCCTACTTGCCATGGGATGTGGGTTCAAATTCCAATTCCAATTTGAAATTTAAATTTCCCCAAATGGTTATCAAATCGTCGTTGCACAACTTTCATTTTTACACCAATTTATCTTGAAATCTCTAACCCCCACAGTTATAGGGTATACATTAAACTGTCCGTGCAATAGTACTATCAGTATCTTGGCTTCTCCCCCGCATTTCATAACAGCATCTATGCTATGAAATTATCATTACCACTGGTCATTACACAATTTTTTAGAAATTGCGCTTGAACAGAGGGAATACCTGTTGTATGCTTCCACCTATCTCGCTTGCATAATGTTCATCTCATTTACTATTCAATTTCAATGAGAACAAAGGGACAGAGGAGAACCAAAATCCAAAGCAGCGGGTTTAGCCCCATGAGACATAACTGTGGTGTCTGCCATCCCAACTAGATTGGCACCACAACCGCCACCAATCATATGCGGAGACAAGAGAAAAACCAAAACCAGACTCCTTGATCTTTAGTCACTAATGATTACAGACGGTACGGTGAAAACCATTCTTATTTCACCATCTCAAGGAATCAGATTACTTCCTTCCCTGCCAGCACCAATGATAGGCTTTACATCAACAAATACAACTTTGTTTTCATGTTGAGAGGGTACATTTTCTCGTTCTGTACCCCAAAGTCCAGCCATCCATTAAAAATCAAGGAGATTCCAACTGTCGATGGCATTGTTTCTCTTTCTCTTTTTATTTTGATCAATCAGTATTAAAGCCACACTTTAATACTCGTTATCTAGATCATGACCAACAAGTTAACCTTTGACTCCTACATACTTAAATGGGTATGAATTTTGTCAAGGCAACAAGATCAAAGAGAAGGAGAGAAGTAAGAGAGAAACATAAAATAATCATGTGAATCAACACACAGATTCCTTTGTGTCTACAAAAAGACATCATACTGGTCTTTCTCTAAACATGGATTCAAAATGTCTCTGGATAGTAACCCAAAATTCAGATCTCTTCTTCTGGTCATGAAACCAATCCAATACACACCACTTGTGTCTATTGACTTCAATGAAGACCCATACTAGTCTTTTAAAGTCAATCAAACAAGAACACGTATTTGGATCCGAAAAAGAATTAAATCAGAGCAATTAAGTTAATTTAATCCCATATCCTCTACATCTCATGGTTGGTATCCAAATAGATGATATATTGGTCTGAAACTTAGGATCAAGAAATCCCAATTACTCATGGATAGAATGGAATAAATTAGTACCAACAGAACCACACACCTTTCCCTTACATTTTATGTCATTTTCAAATGTCATGAAACAACAAAATTGGGAAAAATGTTCAGAACTTCAAAATTTTGGAATGTCAGAGTTCTCCATATCGCGAGTGTTACATACATGAATGACTCGTTTCCTACCATGCCAATGACTAACCCGTGAAGAGGATTTTCATTTTCATGGTTCACTCTTTGATAAGAAATGAATATGTTCTTATCGACACAAAATATGACTAGAGAATCTCCAACCAAATTAACTTCCGTCTTAGATTCTGTGTATACATGATCACGTTCAGTGCAATCACATGGCAGTTATCGTGATCAGCCATGGAAAAGGTGAACATGTTCTTACCAGCACAACATGGTTCGTTGCACAGCTATCGATCCACCATTCTCTAACAATTCCATCCAAACTGGCTTCCGATACCACAGCCGTCATGTTCATGCATTGCTGTGGTTCCCTTGATGTCATTGTTTACTGTACCAAATTTTCAGTAGTTCAGTTTTGTTAACAGTGACAAACAAAACACTAAAATGGCGAATTTAACACTCTGTTGACAAAGTAAACAAATGCACCCGCTTGGAATAATATCTGTCAAGCACACTACAAGTTAATTTTAAGAAAGCGGAAAATGTATAACGTATATAGTACTCTAGTATATATAGTATGAAGCCTAACTATATATCTCATGTACTAAAGACGAAAACTAGATGTACAATAACCAAACTTGAATATCCAGTCCGAAGCCTAATTATATATCTCTTGTACTAAAGACGAAAACTAGTGGTACATCAATAAAAATTCAATATTGAATTCCCTAAACTAATATGTATGATCAGTTTATCAAACCACTGAACAATCAATCCAATGGGATTATAATTTGACCAGTAGTATCAACCTGTGCCAAATTACACCACTCCGAATTTCTTACCTGTACACAGGCTAAACAAACAAATTTTATTAGCATAGGATACAGTCAGAAAACAGAAAAGAAATCAATCAATCTACGTTACAGTACATACAAGAAAACAAGAAAATTCTGTCTTAAGATTGTTGGCAATCTTGTCTTGTGTATAAACTGCAATAAGAAAATAGAAAAGAAGAAGAATGCAAACCCAATTAAACCAAACCAAAGTCGAGGCAAGGATTATATCCTCTAGCCTTAAGACAGATTCACCCCGCACTGGTGCTTACGGATTGTCGATGTCTGTCTCCCAGGATACAACGACTATCTTCTCGATGTAGTAGCACTCCAAACTTCGAGAAACGGCGAACCAAACTTTAGTGATAAACTCTCTTGATTGACACAAACCTAATCAATGATTTATAGTGAATGCAATTGAATGATTACTAGTTTTTCTGATTGATCTTCTAATCTAACTGTGCAGGGTATATATAGATGCTAATGGTACCTCTTCGTCGAATCGTCGTGTTGCTTCATGGAGGGATGTGTCTGTATACGAATAGGTATATTAGGTTTTCTCTTAGTTTCATGATAACTAACTTTTCCTAATTGGTCCAAACACTATAAGGTCCAAACCATATGTATACAACCCATTTCCATATCCAACACACAAAGGATTTTCTATTCACTCGAAAATTGTCACGTCAAATACAATTTTCCAACATATACTTTACTGTATGATTAAAGAACAAGTAACCCTCAGCTGAATCACTACGCCTATCGTTATCCTTAATTTCCATTATTCTATTGCTTCGTTGTCGGGGATATTTTATGGCACCACTCTGTTGCTCCATTTTGAATGTTGTCAATCTTTTGAGGGTGATGAAAGAATCTTAATAAGAATACCCATGATTTTTATGGTTTGCTTATGATTTATTTTAGATTTTACAAGTGTGAGTATGCCCGAAGGTGATTGATTCTGAAAGAATCATGTATACCCATGATTTTAGATTTTTAGATTTTTATTTTTTGCTTATTGACATGTTATTTTTTTCAGCTGTATAAAGTGATAATAAACATGTGTGTCTTGGTTGAATTTGCAAATCAGCGGGAGTGACATTAGTAGCTTGTTTATCATCATTCTCTTATTTTTTGTAAGGTTTATATGCTTATAAAATAGTCTCTGGCATAAGGCGAAGAATATGCAGGCTGTGGTTGAATTTGGAGATCAATTGTAGTGTGATGTTTATGGCTTTATCATCATGTTCGTTACCTTATTTTCGTAAGGTGTGTATGATCATTAAGTAATTTATGGTATGAGACAATGGATCTCAACTCGGTATCATTAATGTCCTAAAGTTCTTGGTCTCAGTAGAATATGAGCATAATGCTCAATTTGAGCAAAACTAGGGGTGAGCATTTGGCCCGTAATCCGCGGATTTAATCGGGACCAACCGTTCTTTTGTGGATGAATGCCCGGACCGTTCGTTGATGGGTTGGATGCGGATGAAAAATCTGAAATCCAACGGATTACGGATCGGGCCCGGATGCAACCTCGAAAATCCGTTGGACATCCATATCCGTTAAATTAAGGGCATTTATATAGTTCAAGAAAATACTATGGATCATTTAGGAATTTTTTAGTTGTTTGCTTGGGATGTTGTACATGACATTTTTATATTTGTATACATATATAGGATATATAGGTTTTATAAGGAATCATTTGTGTTCGCTTTATTTTCTTTACTATGAATTTTAACTAAAACAAATCCATTGGATTATCCGCATCCAATCCGTTCATCCATTGGATGAAAATCCGTTGGATCTGGATTGGATGCGGATGTCAAATTTGAAATCCATAGTGCATTGGATTGGATGCGGATGAGGTGAAGACCGGTCCATACCGGTCCATGCTCACCCCTAAGCAAAACAATAAAGGATGTCATTCAGTTCTCTAAGCCCAAAAAAAGAAAAAACAGAATTTTGCACCCACTATTAAAAGCCCAAGTGAATTTTTGCACACTATTAAAAGCCCAAGTGAATTAGAGTTATGTATCAGTGAAATTATGAAATTATGCATGCAACGAGACATATGGTGAATATAATTGTTAAATCTGGACCTAATAACCAGGAATGGTTACTCACATGTATGCTGCTAATGAGGCTGGAGAAAAACGTTTTCAATGGCAATACTTGTTAGAAATGAGCCAACATGTAGATACTCATCACTTATTTGTTGGAGATTGCATTTACCAAATGGGTTTAATAGATGTTAGTGCATCTGGTACTCCGTTTACTTGATCAAATCACCGTCAAGGGGCTGCACACACTCAAGTTTGCCTAGATAGTGCTCTTTCTGATGCTCGTTAATTAAATTTGTTTAGTTCTTCCATTGTGATAAATTTAGTGGCCCAAGCTTCAGATCCCTCTCCTATTACTTGTCACAAATGTTGCCATAAAAGATAGGGACAACTCAATGATTCATGCTTTTGTCAATAAAAACTGAACATATTCTTTCATGGCATTTTACCACCAAATTGACGTTTCATTGGTCATCAGATACCTGTTTATGCTTATAAGTTTGCATTTCAGAAGTTTTATTGCTTTAAGTTTAGAACTGCTATAGGCTAGTTTTGATTTTGATAAAATACGACTTTGTGTTCAACTGTCGTCTCCTCCCTTCTGATGAAAAGTGAAATTCAGACGATGGTCGTGTGGAGATGGCGTCATTGAGGATTAAGATTTGGGTTTCATTTCTAGCCTATCTCAACTTGTTTGCGACTAAAGGCTTGGCTGTTGTTGTAATACAACTTTGTGTATCTCCTTCACAGACCATGTCCCAGATATGGTTTTCATTGAGATTTGCCCAAGTCATTAACCACTAAGTCATACACTGGTTGTTAATTTGAACCGTTTTTTTTGGGGACTACTCAAAAATGGTAGGGGACTACTCTCCATTTTTTGGGTGGATATTAGAAGTAATAATGAGTCACCCTTATCTAAGTTATTTTTTAATACCAAACTTGCCCTAGGTAATTAAATTAGTGTAATAATTAGTGAGATTAAATTAATAAGTTGATTTTTCAAAATAAGAATTATTGAGAGGGAGTAGATGAAGATGAAGGTGATAATGAAAATGAGGGTTTTGGAAGAAAAAAAGTTAAGATCTTTTTCTTTAAGAGCCACAACAAGAGTATGATGTTTTTGGGTACTCATGGATATTTCAAATTTAGTCAACGGTGCTTGAATTGGCCAAAACATTCCCGAAAATGAACAATTTACAAATTAATTTTGGTTTGGTTAAAAAAGTTAGAGCTCAATTATGGTAGGTTAGTTATTTCCAGCTTTAGGACACCCTTATAAGTATAGGGTAGACATTTCTATCACAAAGTAGTCCCCACCATTTTGAGTAGTCCCCAAAAACGTGTTTGTACCCAAAATTACTTTTGGACACAAAACACGATGAATGGAGAGTTTGGTGTGTATTTTGGGTTGGGGACGAATTGAAGAACAAATAAAGAGACAAAGGTTTAACGTGGTTCGACATGGTTTGCCACTTTGCCTACATCCACGGGACGAATCCCCTTGGGGGTGATATTTTATTGACATGTAGAATTACAATGTGTGTTTTATCTCCTATCGGCTCCCTCCTCCTAATTTCTGCTCTCCCCATTTATACAGTTCCATATCTAAATATAAATATAAATTACATTAACTCGCTCATTCATGTCTCCATCATCACCCCGTGAAACATTGGAGTTAATTTCGCATGTATGAAACTCATTGCAATTAGTATTGCATGGCGAGTAAACTCCCGCATTTAGTACTTGCATGGTCAAACTGCCGTGAATTAGTCTTGCATATGGCTAACTCGCGTAATTCAATTTACATGAAAGCGCACATTTATGTTTCCATGATAGATTCTGCATAAATGATGGTCGGCAAGTATTGGTGGACATTCTTTGTGAGGACAGAGATGATTGCATGGGTAGGGACTAGCTTGATGGTTGACAGGCATGATGGCTGGCAGTGTGATGGAGGCGGATGGCAGCATGGTTGGAGACTGGTTGGCAGTGTGGAAGAGTTTTCGGCTGAGAATTGGTTAGCGGCATTCTTTGGCTACAAGACCGAAAATTGGCTAGGAGTGCGGCCCGACTAGATAGTTGACCAAACTGATTGACTTTGACCGTTGACCGACCGTTGACTTTGACCATTGATCTTGACCGGACGTTGACTTTGATAGTTGACCGACTTTGACTATTGACCGGTCTGTGCAGACTGGTGGGCTGCCTTGGTTGACTGGTTAGTGGGCTTCGATGAGGACCAAAAATAATTCAAGTATCAATTTGGCCCATTAAGTGGTATTTTTACTTATAGGACATACAAAACGGTTCGTTAATTTTTGTAGTGCATTCCTTTAAGCAGGTTGTGGACACAGTAGGCTCCGCAGCTCCGGAGTATGTTCAAACTGATAGACTGACAGCTTCAAGTGATGCTTGGAGTTTTGGCGTGTTGTGTGTATAGCCAACCCCCTAGATTTTGGCGGTTGTAGATGTGATGTGTGATCTTGTGGGCTTAAGACCTTTGCGTATCAACCCCCAAGACCTTTGTCATCTTGTGAGCCAACCCCCAACTTCAGAAAATATCAAACAAAATTTCAAATTATTAGGATACAAATTTTTTTGACTAAAGTACAATCCAGATTACGTGTTCTTCAGCTAAAATTTTGAAATTAATTTACTATACTTAAAACTAAAACTATAATTCCACAGTAAAGAGACCAAAGTTTAGTGCTTGAAGTAAACTAGTGAGCAAAGTGATTGGGGTGCTGACGTGCCGTACCTGAGCCTAAAACGAGACCAAGGCCAGTTGAGAATCAGAAGGGCGTATAAAAATGAAGAAAGATGGATTAGATCAAAATGAGATACTATCCGGCAATATATGGCTATAAAAGAACACGAACAACTTTGAGTGGAGAAACCATTTCTCTTCCTGGACAAAAACTTCATCCAATAAGTACATAAATAGTTCTCTCAAACTGTTTACCCCAGGTGTTATAGGTTAACCTTAACAATGTTGCGAAGAAATTTCGGGGATGATACATAATCGACCGAGGGGTTGGATCCCGCGGTCCATCCCGCTAGACACAAAAAAGCAGAATCCCCGACCGGATTTGTAAGGGTGGGTTATTGGTGGGACCCACCCCTTTCTCTCACAATCCCACTTCACGGGATGGCCGCGGGATGTTAATTACTCCATTTCGAAGAAATTTTAATAAACTCGAACAAAACGCCGAAATAAGAAGGAATCGGGCACATTGAAAAAGGTTTTCAAGAAGAAAACTAGTGGGACAGGGCCAAACAGCCAATAACTAAACCAACACGTATTCACCTACACGGTTACCGATTAGTGGCCGATTCAAGTGATACCGGCGATTCAAACTCAATCTTCTTCCTCAGAGGACCAGACGAAAAACATTTCTTTTCTTTTGAATTTTTGAGAACCACTATCGGATAAAAGCCTTCATCTTTTAAATTGCTTTTTAACACCGAACTACCATAAGACGATTTAAAAAACACTCAACTTTAAACATCCTCCATTAAAAACGAACGGAGAATACATAACAAAACCTGAAAGAAACGGAGACCCACTTTCTAAAAGATACTAGATGCCAAACTCTAAAGAAATCATCACGAAAAAACAACAAAGCTAACCCAAGAAAACACCCAGAGACATATTGAGGAAATTAAGACTATAAACCTGATCGAAACAGCAGATTAATGATCACTTGATAGACTCGTAGAAAAAGGATGCTTTCTAATCCACCATTTGCATCAAATCAAACAACCCAATTGAAAATCTTAACTTTGACTCGGTCCCCTCAAGAACAAGGCCCGCCACCCGGAGGGGATTACTCGTTAACCATGAATTCTTACATCTCCGCAATAATAAGAAGCTTCAAAAGGATTGATGAAGGTGATTGGAGTTTTTTTTTTCTTTGCTTCAAAACGAGATGAAAGAGAAAGTTTCTTTTTTGCTGACCATTATAAACTCATGGTCAAATATAATGGAAGAGAGCAAATTAGGCACTCTTCTCTCGTATTCTTTTCTCTTTTTCTCTGTCAATGAAATTTAACCTTTTAAGTCGGAAAAAAAAAAAAAAAAAAAAGAGCAAATTAGAGAAATCCAAAGCCAAGGAACTTCATCAAACAAGTAGTTTCTTGAGTATAGCAAAACGATATCCATTTTATCCTCACTCTCCTTGCTACTTGTGTACTTGCTGAAATTTTAACTAAGACCTCACTTCTACCGCGAGGAGATGGTGAGAAGGATTGTTGGAATGAAAGAGGGATGAGTTATTTTTTCTGTTCTAAAGAATGTTCTCTGCGTGGATTCGAACTGGAGACCTCAAGGAGATAGAGAAGGCATCTAGTTTGGACTACTTGCCTTTAGGCTAAAGTGGGAATTGTATAATTGCCATCAATTTTGACAACTACACAACTACCCTTATCTACAATAAAAATACCCTCTCCATCCAAAGCCCATCGGGGTCCATTAAAGATTATGCAACATTACAAATCTACCCTCATATTGATTATGCTTTTAAAGAAAAACGGTTTTCATTTGGATAACTTTTCATCTTCGTCGTCTCTGCCTCAACTCAGCGCCACCTCCACTTATCCATACTTTGGTTCTATCATCACCTCTTATACTTCCCAAAATCCACCACCACCACCACCGGTTCTATCACCACCACCTCCTAAACAATCTATGTAGATCGATGAATCGAGAACCTGCTGACCACCTACCACCATCATCTCAATCGCGCCATCGTCACCACACCTCCTCCACTAGTAGTTGCAGATCTATCACTAAAATTGGTTTGATTTATCTCTGTTAGATTCTATTTCTTTTAGTTTTAGATCTTGAAATCAAATCGCCACCATCATCTTTATTACGGCCACCATCGTATCTAACACTATTATCTCTGCCTCCACGTTTTTGTTTATTTTTTCGGTGAGATTCAAGAAAGAGGTTTGAATGGTTTGAGTGAGATCATCAACAACAACTATCCAAGACCGATTCACAACAATTCATTTGAACCAATAAACTTGATTTAAGTTTGATAATTTCGATGTCGTTAATTTTGGATCTGAAAAATTAGTGATATGGTAAGAAAATTGATTATTGAAGATAGAATGTGTGATCTTAATATCAAAGAAATTGATGTTCTTTGTTGGTATTGCGGTGAAATTTGAATTTGAGGTTATGGTGTTGGAGGTTATTGTGAACTCATGGTGGGTGATGGATGTGATGTTACCATGGTTGAAGTTGTTCAGTTTGTTGAAGGAGTTGGTGGTTTTGGAAGAAGAAGGAGGTATTATTGTTGATGTATAAAGAGAAGGGAGTGGTGTTTGCTTGGTGTTGGTTGATTTTTGGATGAGTTGAGCTTGGTGGTTGTTGGTTATTTGTTTTTATGATACATGAAAATGATGTCAATATTGTTCCCGAGATCCATTTTACGAGGTATAGTTCTTAGTATTAACTTCCATGGTAGAAAGATCTCTGGACTTGATTTTTAGGGGATCAATTACTATTGTTGATGCCATAAGAGTCAACTATTGTTGATGCCATTTTTATGGATCAACTATTGTTGTTGATTCCATTTATGCCATAAATGGTTAGGGGTAGTTATTCTTTTGCTAAGTTTTATAATGAAAGCTGGCAGGTGGTCTCGGTATTGGGATATGGAGTTGAAGGCAGAAGCTGGTGGTCTTGAGATAATGAAATTGAGTTAGCGGCGGGAGTTTGAACGAGATTGATTTTGTTGGTGGTTTGATTGAGCATGGAATGCATAAATGGGTTGTAGAAAATATGTAATGTGGACATCCCAAAGGTGCGTGACTCCATATCTCTATGATTTGTTGATTCCAAGTTTTTAGTTTTCAAACCATAACTACATGTATGATTTAACAATTTCATTTGCTTGAATAGTGTAGGTTGAATTGCGAAGCATTGAGGTAGTTATTTTTTTGTGAACTTGTGGTGTAATGGTAACACACGACTCCACGTCGGAAGATGCGTGTTGATTCACGTCGGGTTCATAATTTTTAGTACATAAATGTTTATCTTTGGTTTCATTTAGATTGTCTTGATTGGAAATCTTTTGTATTTGAGTATATATATCAATTAGAGGATGTTTCTAAAATGTGTTTCCATACAATGCATTTACATTTATTTTATATCTCTCACCAAGATACACAAATATTTGTGTATCAACAATAGAAATTGACCTTAGTTCGGGGAGTCAACAACCGGTGTATGTGTATAACAATAGAAAAATGGAATCAACAACCGGTGTTTGTGTATCAACAATAGAAAAATGGAATCAACAACCAATGTTTTGTATCAAAATAGAATTGATCTTAGTGTAAAGAGTCAACAATAAATATTTTGTATCAAAAATAGAAATTGATCTTAGTGTAAAGAGTCAATGATAAATATTTGTGTATCAACAATAGAAATTGACCTTAGTTTAGGGAGTCAACAACCAATGTTTGTGTATCAACAATGGAAAATGGAATCAACAACCAATGTTTGTGTATCAACAATGGAAAAATGGAATCAACAACCAATATTTATAAAATAACAATAGAAATTGATCTTAGTGTAAGGAGTCAACAACAAATATTTGTGTATCAACAATGGAAAAATGGAATCAACAACCAAATTTGACAAATATTTTTGAACTTTTGATTTTTTGGATCAACTTGATTGTTGGCACCTAATATTGACGGCGGCGGGGGTGGTGGTGGTGGCGGTGGTGTGTGGTGGCGGCGGTGGCGGCGGCGGCGGTGGTGGTTGTATTTAGTAAGTGGTGGCGGTGGTGGAGTGGTGGTGGCGGTGATGGAATATTATTGGTGGTTGTATTTAGTAAGTGGTGGTGGAGTGGTGGTGGTGGCGGTGGTGGTTACGGTGGTGGTGAAATGAAATAATAGAAAATTTATTTTTTAATGGATAAGATTTCTAATGTAAAATAATATTGTAAGTGAGGGTATTAAGGTAATCTGTTTTTTAATGGATAAAGTATTTAAATGATATGGATATTTGTATTGTTTTATAGGGTATATTTGTTGGGCGTCAAAACTAGGGGTATTTAATAAATATACTAGGCTAAATTGGTTTGTCCCACATCGTAGAGGTGACAAATTTCATTTTGTTTATAAGCCTCAACGTTGAAGCTACCACCGTGAACTGCATGTACAGGAGCTGTGGTGCAGTTGCACAAGATTTGTTTGTTTGTTTGTTTTTTAGTCTGCTTAGTACACTAAATACGAAAGAACTCCATTTTTTATTACTACAAAGAAAAAAAAAAAAAAAATCAGAGAAAATGCTTGGAGTAAGAGAACTAAAAAACAATGGAGCAATTGGGAAGATTTGTTTGTTTGTTTGTTTTTTCTGATTTGTGGTTTGAATTTTAATTCGCTATTTGATTCCGATTGAGATAAAAGATTCCTATGGCAGATAAGAAATCTGAACATATATAACTGGTAAAGAGTTACGGCTACGTCCAAGGATCAATGATACAATAGTCATTTTCTTTCAGCTATCCTGCTGCATGCGCCAATTAAGATGCGGAAGTGATAGACTCACCGCGGGCTGAATCCCCGTGTGTCCGCAAGAGAGAAACATGAAAACCCTATGAGTGGCCGGATTTGTAGGGGTGGGTAGGTGGGACGCATCCCATCTCTCACACTCCCAACATCGGGATTGCCAGCGGGTTGTTAATCATTTCCGATTAAGATGCCGAGTCAAATTACGGAGGTCTTGTTCTCCCTCTTGGACTTTGTGCACGCACGTGTCACATAACATCAGTATTGCAATTTCAGGTTAACCACCTAAATAAAAGCTCTGAAAAAATTGTTAGTTTGCAACACATAAGGGTGAGCATTTGGCCCGTGTCAGGTGGATTTATCAGGGACCGGTAGTTCATTTGCGGATGGATGGGACCAGATTAGTTAATGGGTTGGATGCGGATGGAATTTTAGAAATCCAACGGATTACGGATCGGGCCGGATGCAACTTTGAAAATCCGTTGGACATCCATATCTAAATTAAGTATATTTATATAATTCTAAAAATACTATGGATCATTTAGGAATTCTTAAGGTGTTTACTTGGGTGTTGTACATGAAATTTTTTTATCTTACATATATATATATATTGGATATGTAGGTTCTATGAGGAGTCATTTTGTGTTGGCTTTATTTTCTTTATTATAAATTTTAACTAAAACAAATCCATTGGATTATCGCATCCAATCGTCCATCCGTGTATGCAGATGCCAAATTTGAAATCCGTAAGAGCATCTCCAACAGTGGGTGTAAAAAATCCTACGTGGAAGTCTAATTAAGACTTTTATTTTGGAGATTATACACACATAGTAAATATAGGACCCATGGTTAAAAACTATCTCCAATAGTGAAGAGTTTAATCTTTAGAATATTTTATATGATAAAATCTTAACCGTTTATCTTTAGTTTAACTAATTTCTAAAAAAATAAAAAGAATTGAAAATATGACGTGGAGGTGCAAGTGAAGGTGTAAATAAGACTTTCTTTAACACCTCCATATTTATTTTCCTATCCCTCCTAATTTATAGGATCCAACCATTGGAGATGGATTTATGTTATTTTGGGGTCTAAAATCCTACGTGTCATGAAAAACAAAAAACTTGACCCTCTATTGGAGACGCTCTAATAAATTGGATTGGATGCGGATGGGGTGAAAACCGGCCCATGCTCACCCCTAGCCAACACATTATAGAGGTCAATCCATATATTCATGGGCCATGGCTATCAGAATTTGGGCTGTACATACACCCAACTGACCATTCGTAAAGTGAATCCTCTTAGTATACCCATGTGCTCTCCACTCCACTAACTGATTGTGAAAAAACCTAAGTTCACTTCAGAAGGTAAAGAGAAACCATGGATAGCATCTTTAAGAAGCAAGCTCCCAAAACAGGAGGCTTCTATGAAAGCGCATAAAAATTATTCATGCCTAGAAATTCCGTTTACGTCACCGTCATCATCATTGGTGCTTTCCCCGGTGAAAGGGTAAGGGTTTCTTCAATTTTTCAACCCCTTTTTTTCCCTGGCGTCTTTAGGGGCAACCCCGAAAGAATTAGGGGCGACACAAAAGACAAAATAGGTTGAAAATACTTGTATACCTCTTCATAATCGGTAGTTTAGGTTTTTTTTTTTAGCTCTGGGTGCAAAAATCTCATTTTGGGGAAACTCTATATTCGGTAGTTATATAAACTATTTTGACTACCGAATATAGGCTCAACCAAATTAGAAAATAGAGGATTTTTGCAAAATCTCATTTTGGGGCAACTCATATTCGGAAGTCGTGGATACCTTCATTTACTACGATTATAGGCTCAACCAATGCAGTTGAAAAAGCTCGATGCGGGGCATGGACGTGGTATGAATACAATGGCGATACGCTATACGAAGTGCAGGGGTCCGGGCGTAGCCCCTCCGACCATGTTCGATTATAGGCTCAGCAAAATTCCAAAAATAAGGATTTTTGCAAATCGATTTTGGGGCTACTCTACATTTGGTAGTTATATGAACTATTTAGACTCTAGAATATCGTTGGATATTTGCAAAGAGAGCAAGGAGAATCTAAAGTCAAGATAACTTCATTTACTACAGATTATAGGCTCAACCAAAATTTCAAAAAAAAAAAAAAGGATTTTTGCAAAATCGATTTTGGGGCTACTCTATATTCGGTAGTTATATGAACTACTTTGACTAACTGGAATTATGGTAGGATATTTGCAAAGAAAACCTTTGTATAATCGGAAGTCATGATAACTCTTCCTTTCTTACCGATTATAGGCTCAACCAAAATTCCAAAAAAAAGGATTTTCGCAAAATCTCATTTTGGGGCTATTCTATATTCGGAGTTAAATAACCTAAATTCCCCCTAGATTATGGTAGGATATTTGCCAAAGGTCTACTTTAATCGGAGTCAAGATAACTTTATTTACTACCGATTATAGGATAGTCAAAATTCAAAAGATAGAGGATTTTATTTTGGGGATACTTTATATTCGGAAGTTATACAAACTAAATTTACTCCCGATTGTTGATTAACTACCGATTGTATAGTTATCTACCGAATGTAAAGGGTAGTTTGGGATTAAAAAAAACGCCCAGAAAATAACCTACCGGAATTGTGAAATAACCCTCACTGATTATGTGAGTTTTTGTCGTTTTGTGTCGCCCCCTAATTCTTTCGGGGTTGCCCCCTAAAGACCCCAGGTTTTTTTCTTCTGATTTATTCTAAAAAAAAAAAGAGTTGTTAAATCACAGATTCGATGATTATCTGTGCAGTCGAGGTGTTTGGGCGCCACCGGCGTTTGTCGAGGTTTGTACAACCTAAAATTAGAAATGATTGTGACCTTCAATTTGGCTGAGGAGAAGTTTTGTGAAAATCTTTCACTACAGCCCGTTTGGGATTGCTTTTTCAACCAAAAGCACTTTGTAACAAACTTGTAACAAACTTTTACCAAAAATTGTGTTTGGTAAAAAAATTTCAAAGTGCTTTTGGAGAAAAGCACTTTCATTTTAGGCCTGCTTTTAAAAGCTACTCAGCACTAGCTTTTAAAAAGCTGGAAAAGCAGAAGCTGTGGACCCACATAATTCGATTTAACTGATTCTCTATTTTAACCTTGCTTAAAGACAAGTTTTACCCTCAAATATTCTACATTTGACATTATAATTCTAATTTCATTTTATTTCTCTATTTTTTTCATTTTTTATTTAAAATAATAAACACAAAATTATTATAAAATAAAAAAATTAATAAATATTAAAATAAAAAATATTTTTAATAAATATTTTTTTTGAAAAAAAATATTAAAATAATAATATTTTCATAGCAAACCATAATCATAATTTTTTTTTAATTAAATAATAAAAACAATTAAAAAAAAATATTACTTATATTTTATTAAATATATTAAAATTAGAAATATAATTTATTATAATAAAATTGTATTAAAACTAATTTTTGAAATATGTCTATTTTCGTCATTAACTATATCACCAAAGACTTTTAAATACCAGTTTACCAAACAGAATTTACAGTTTATTAATTGTACAGTGCTTTTTAAATTATAGTTTACCAAACGTCATGCAGATTTATTTTCACAGCACAGCACAGCAACGCACAGCACAGCACAACAGAAAAGCGCTTTTCTAAAATTCACAGCAATACCAAACTAGCCTTACCTCATTACCCACAGAAGATCTATGTTGCGGTTCCGTCGATAAAATAGGGGTTCTGGATGGGTTTTTGTTTGCTGCTATGAAAGTATATAACGTACTTAATGTAGTAGTCTGCTGGCATGACATATGGCTATTAAGGAAAGATCAAGAGGAGGAACATCAGCCTTGGGTTTGGACTAAACATTTTAGGATTAATAATGAAAAACAATTATTAGCCGTTGCAAAAGAGTGATGGTGTTTTATGCTACGAGTATGAGTGTCTCCATATTTACGACCCAAAAGCTTCAACCTCGAAATGGTTTGTGGATTTGAAGAAACGGGTACGGCCTCACAAGAATATGTTAGTCTCGTTCAGGGCCGGCCTTGAGCCAAAGCACCCGAAGCCGTGCTTTGGGCATCAAATGAAGAGGGGCATTAAATCCATTATAACTTGGTTTTTAGTAGTTTAATTATTATTATTAATATTATAGTAAAGAAAGAGAAAGCACAGAGGATCTTGAAGGAAACGAAATTTAATTGTCCCATGAAAAGACTGATTCATTCAATGCCCCCTCTATGACTATAATGGTAAATCCCGCACATAAATAATAAAAAAAATAAACCCCCGCAATTTTTATCTACTCAACTTTTCTCGTATATTTTGTTAATCAACCAGAAGAATGGTTACTAAATAACTTTTCATAATAATTTTCCACCAATTGTCAACGTACATTGACTTGGTCAAATGGCTAGAAACCACCGTTTGATGGGGCAATATCTTTTAAGCTTTGCTTCGGGCATCATTTACTTGGTGGCCTTTGGTCTCGTTGAAGGAATTAGGGGAAGAATATATATATATATATATATATATATATATATATTATTGTTATATATATATAGCGCATACAAGTTGAGGAAACGATAAAAAGCTATCTTGCTTGTGAATTACCTACTTGTAAGAAAACGAAAATGATTAACAGAGGAGTGCTACACGGACCGACAAAATATCCCGACAAAACATCCCCATAGGGGATCGTGTGGTAGTTGTGCAGCCGTTCTAGCATCTAGGTTATAAAGGGTTTAGGTGGGACCCGTATCTCTGTATCTTGCGGGAAGTTTGTCGGTATTTCCCGTCGGTATATTAAGCATTTCCATTTTTTGATAGCGTTTTTAGCTAGCTCCAAATGACAGCTGTGGACGTGTCTGCTAGCTGGACGTAATGCCAAAACCAAATTTGACTTGTTGACTGTACTTTAAGAAAAATATTTTAAGAGATATTTCTCTCTCCCATATTCTCTCTCCCCCATTATTTCCCTCTTCTCTCTTTTGTATCGCCCGTTCTCAATTTCTTCTTCTCTTCCATTTCTAACTGAAACTCAAAATCTCCATCTCTAAATAAAGTATGAAAATAACGTAATATATTAGAAGGTTAACAATTCTTTTCGTTCTTCTGTTATTTTATCTGATCGTGGCTTACAATATTGCACTTGTTGGAGTGGATTTGAAGAAGGTAAAGTAAAATTTCAAAATCAAAATATGGGTTTTTATTAGATTTATGATAAGAGATCAGGATCAGAGACAAATGGAAGACAAAGAGATTAAAGTGGTTCGGTCCATTTGACCTACGTCCACTAACAAAACCCCAAAGGGGTGAATTATATTATGATCATCAGTAAATACTGAGATGAAAGTTAAAGTTACATAAAGACTCCTATTTATAGGATATAGGATGATTTTCAAACCCTAGAAGATAATGTCAACCTAAGTTATCTTGAATCGGTAACCATATATATCTAGCTAAATTACACATGTTCTATTAACTAGATTACATTTATCTTGCTAACTGATTTGGACTTAGTCTTCAAGAAATCCCCAGTGCGTACCTTGAATGCATGACCACCTCGTACACCTCGGTGTATAGTACCAAGTCATATATTCCAACACCCCCCCTAAAGTTGGACACGGAGAGATTTTAAGTGTTCAACTTGAACTTGTTGAAGAAGGGGACTACGCAAAAATCTTTATCAACATGTTAATTTCTCTTCGTCTAGGTATGCAATCTTCACGGGCATTTAATCGTCGATCACATTGACATTTTGAATGTAGTGTCTGCATGCGGCCAGGCAAAACTGATCTTTGACGTGACATAATATAATGATTTTGTTGAAAGTTGCTGGATTGGCTAATGGGATAAAAAAATACTTGGATGATTGAAATGGATTATTTGGGTCGGGTATGAAAAGAAAAGGATTTGGTTTAATAATGAGATGCAGGAACAAACAATCTTCCACGGATGAATAATCAAATCGAGTGAATATCCTGACAGTGCCGGATGAACAAGGCACAAAAATAATAAAGGCAAGCGACTGTACCCATCACGTATAAAGGTCTTGTGAGGTTTAGAAACTAGTTAGACCAACTAGTTTTCATGATGAGAACACGAACATAGGATCATTACTGGATGACCATTGAAGAAACCAACAATGTTGGTAGAGAACAACAAAATAGTTTTGAAAACAACACAATTAGTTTGTTGCTTAATGATTGAATTAAAAGATTACATCTCTTATAAACACAAAAATGCAATGAATAAAAGGCGTCAAATGCGATACCAATGATGTTGATAAAGACAGGTCATTAAGACTTCAATTAAATAGAGACATCGAACAGATTCTACGAAATTTAATTAACTTGCTAAAAAGAACTAAGTCATGAGAGAACACCATGTTACAGGCTTGCATCGTCTCAATCCTTGAAATATTCAATAAGAAGAAATACCACCAACTTGTACATGGATTTCTTATTTGGTACATTGAACTTAGATTGCATACACAATTTGAAATCATAATAAAAATGGATTTAGGATAACCCCGTGATAATAGAACATGTGTAATTTAGCTAGATATATGGTTCTTAGGAGTCAAGATAACTTAGGTTGCCATTATCTTCTAGGGTTTACCAAATCATCCTATATCCTATAAATAGGAGTCTTTATGTAACTATAACTTTCATCTCAATATTTCTTGATGATCATAATATAATTCCCCTTTGGGGTTTTGTCAGTGGACGTAGGTCAAATGGACCGAACCACTTTAATCTCTTTGTCTTCCATTTGTCTCTGATCTTGATCTCTTATCATAAATCTAATATGGTATCAGAGCCAGGTTAAGATCCTTTTTTTTTCCCGCTTATAGGATGATTTGCAAACCCCTAGAAGATAATGGCAACCTAAGTTATCTTGACTCGGTAACCATATATATCTAGCTAAATTACACATGTTCTATTAACTAGATTACACATGTTCTATTAACTAGATTACATTTATCTTGCTAACCGATTTGGACTTAGTCTTCAGGAAATCCCCAGTGCGTACCTTGAATGCATGACCACCTCGTACACCTCGGTGTATAGTACCAAGTCATATATTCCAACAGTTTTAGTCTACTTATCTATTCAATCTATACGGAATTGGGTTATAAGATTTTATTCGATTTTGGTTAGTAATATGAGAGTATACTAATTATTATCCTTGATCATGAATTGGGTTTATGGTTTTATTGTGATCTCGGTTTTTTGATTGAATTTTATTTTTTTAGTATTATAAGATTATATTTATGATCTTTAGATTAGAAACTAATTTCTATCACTAATATGAATCGTTATGCTACGGTTATGGCAGGAATGAAGGGGTTTTCAACTCCTAAAAAATCACCAAATAATGGAGTGAAGTTAAAAGTTGGGGCTCAAAAACCTTAGACCATGCAAGGGACAAAGGTTCTCCAGCGAAAAAAACGAGCATCAAAGAAAAATAAAATATTAATTGTTAGGTCAATAACATATTGTTGTGGTTGTGCAGGATTTCCAAATCCTACTAATACAAACCCATTAGGTATGAAGTGTGGGTGTCCAGCTAAGATGACTGCACGCTTAGTTATAATCATTAAGTGTGGGAGATCAGCACGTTTGTGCAGGAACATAATCATTTTGCGAGCCCAAGCCAAAACAGTTTTTTCACTTGTAATCGTCATATTACAGCACATCAAAAGAGCAACTTTGTGTTATGGATGAAGCGGGTATAAAGACAAGTAAGAGCTATGGTGCATTGGTGCAAGGTGCTGGCGGTGACCATGAAGAAATGACTTGTTCTCAAAAGGATTGTAGAAATTATATTCAAGAAGTACGGCGTAAAAGACTCGGTGAAGGAGATGCTGCTACTGTTATGGAATATTTTGCCAAGATGGTTAAATAAGATCCCAATTTCTACTTTGATGTTGAAGTGGATGTTGAAAAGCGCTTGAAGAATGTATTTTGGGCTCATGGGAGGAGTAGAGTAGCTTATAAGGAATTTTTTTTTTTTTTGTGAATTAGGTACTTCATTTGAAAACTAACTTAAGGCGTTAGATGCCATGATTATAACAGTGTTATAGCTATGTATTATTATAGCTAACAAATTAAATAAATTACATAAAAAGTAAAGCGCAAACAATAGAAGGTAAATGATAAAACCACCGAAAGGTGTTGGACACGCATATGTTGCCTCGTTAAAAACCTTGACAGGGAAACCCCAGACCGAAAGGGATAAAGCCCTGTCGAAGGAAAAGAGCACAACATACTTGACAAACGCTTATGATATGCCATTTGCTCCGTTTGTTGGGGTGAATAACCATGGGCAATCAATTTTGTTTGGATGTGGGTTGCTCGTAAGAGAAAAGGAGGAAACTTTTGTATGGTTGTTTAATACGTGTCTGAAATGTATGAATGGAGTTCCTCTTAATGCAATTATTACAGATTAGGATAAAGAAATGCAAAATGCTATTGAGGTAGTATTTCCTAATGCTCGACATAGATGGTGCATATGGATGTAATGAAGAAAATTCCTGAAAAGTTTGAAAAAAATACACTTGAATACAAGAAGATTAGTTATCTATGCGAAAGGCGGTGTATGATGCCCAATTAAAATGTTAGTCTTTGGGGTAAGATGCTTGAAAAATTTGATTTATTCGATTGTGAATGGTTAAGTGGATTGTATACGGAAAGGAACAAATGGATACCGTGTTATCTTAAAAATGTATTTTGGGCAGGAATGTCATCAACTCAGAGAAGCGAAAGCATGAATGCTTTCTTTGATGGCTTCGTCCACTCAAAAACCTCTTTGAAACTATTTGTGGAACAATATGAAATTACAATGAAATCTAAGGTGGAAAAGGATCTTGAAGCAGATGTTGATTCGTTTATGAAGAGTATAGGTCTTGCGACTCCTTATAAACTTGAAAAACAAATTCAAGAAGTTTACACCTCAGCTAATGATGATGAGTACAGTGCCATGAATGATTGGTTAATTGAGACGATGAATTCCTTGAAAAATTTTGACGGTTCGTCAACAAATCATTATTTCATGGCTAACCAAGAAGAGGAAGCAGAAGAAGACAATGATGATGAGGAAGAAGAAGAAGCTTGCATTAAGGACCCGTCACATAAAAAATGCAAAGGGAGACCACGAAGTCTGCGACTTAAGGGTCATAGAAAAGCAAAGAAACCAGCGAAAGGTACAAAAAACCCTAATTCGAAGTACTAAAAGTTGATTTTTGATATTGAATGTTTGTGTGAATGCATATTCATCATGTTTTCTGCCATCTACATGAAGTTGTAAATCGTATATATATATATATATTGTCAAAGTTCATTCTTTAGAATGAAGGTGTATATCTATTTGATGTTTGATGAATAATAAGTCCTTCTTTCACTGAGTTCATTTTGTACAATGAAACATGTTTCTTCTTTGATGTTTGCTGGACTTCATTTTCTAGAATGAAGTCAAGAAAAATTATAGATCTAGATTTTACAGTTCATTATAGAATGAACTTCATTTTGTAGAATGAAGTCCATTATCTAGATTCTTCTTGTGTTGGTTCTTCTTTGAAAGCCTCATTTTATTGAAAGAACTTTGAACCGCTTGAGAGTTCACCCAGTAGAATGAACTAAAGTATTGGTCCTTCTCAAGCTACAATTTATCTTCTTTTATCAGCTAATATTTATGAAAGTAACCATTAACCCCCCCTTTTTTTTCTTTTAAAAAAATGCAGAAAAGAAGATAAAGTGTAGCTTTGCTGGAGTCATTTCTCTTGCTGATAAGATTAAAGCACTAGAGGAAAAAGAGTATTTGAATGAAGAAGATAAACTGTAGCTTTGCTGGAGTTTATCATCAAAATTTGAAACCTAAGACAATGACCAAGTGGATGAAGACGAGGAGGCGAATATTTTTCTATTGGATGTTGTGAGAGTGGTGTTATCAACATTGTTGATCGGATGTGAAGTTAAATGAGTAATATCATCCTCGTAATAGTGGTTTGATTTCCTTTCTTAGAGATCATCAGAAAAAGATTTTTATTTCTCATAATTTCTTGGGGCCTCCAGAAATAATTCGGAAGGCTTCCTTCTTACCATTCAACACGTGCAGAATTTATCTCCATTCCCGCTTGTGCACATGTGTGAGACTAGCAGAACGGTCTTTTAAGTACAATTACCTTAAAATTCTATTGGTGAGGCGAAGTCGAAATATTTGACTCTAACATGCATTCTCTCATTATGGCATAGGTAGACCAGGTCACACTTTCTTCGATCAATCGTATTTTACATGTTAAATTTCTCTTGTACTTGACTTCTTGACAATAGGTTGCGAACCCTTATGTCTTACTATGTCTTTGGATGCTTGGGACTTTACGCTTTGAAGTTGGAGTAGGTTTTGTGGGTATACCTCTTGTAAGCCCTCACGAGACTATAACTCGTCCAATAGGGACACCTATGGGTTTAAAGGCTTATTCCACATGCTAAGTACAACCGTGTCCTCAACGAAAGGGAGTTGTACGTTAGGTAGTTTTCTCGAGGGCTAGAAAAAGCCAAGTGTGGAGGAATTTGATAGGTACTTAATTTACATGTTTTGAGTGTTAATTCCATACTTGTTTTAGCTGCGTTTTTTTGCAGATTATCTTGTATTATGATTTTTTTCCTAGTTTATGTCTTTTGTGAGGTGGATCATCCAAAAAGAAGTGGAAATATCTATAAAAGGTCCACATGTTGATAAGGGCCAAAGACTAATTATAAATCATTTAAATACAAGATTTCTTATCATTATCTTAAAGACGGTTATCCAAAACTAACAGTTAAATGAGAATGCTTCAGAATGTAAAAGCACCTTTTCAAGACGACTACACAGTGTTATAAAGGAAATAAGATCTGATTGACTTGGGGCACCATCATCTTCTTCTAATTCTAGTTCGAGCATAAAAATAGGTTTCAGGGATTCGGGAATGTATGTCGTCTGCTATTATTAATTTATGGTAATGATTGGTGATGCTATTCCGAGAGAATGGAGCTATGATTATCGCTTGTAGTTGATGATAGTGATCATGGTCGAGTTACGATGGAGCGAGGCTGTCAGTGAGATAATGCTGGTGATGAATGATTATGACGAAACATAGATAAGTATACTAATTCAGTTAACGTTTGGTAACGACAAGTGATTCCTTAATCATCTTTTCCTTATTGTCTTTTATTTCAATCCACCTTTGTCTTTTACTTTATTTTGCTGATTCAAATAACATATCAATTACACTTCTCTGGGTGGGAACGATCCTTACTACCGTTATATTATTAGTTAATTAATGGGAAATATCTTAATTAATTTGTTGCACTTACAACACGCATCAGAGTGCAGTTTTGTTCCAACTACGAACTTTTCATTCCAAAAAATTTCAATCATAAATATCCATTTACACAAAATGATTGGTTCAACATTTTCTCTTGTTTCTTTTTTAGTTGAATTATCTTACTGTGATGACATTATATTAAGTTTAAGAACTGAAAAACGTTTTTGCAAAACCTAAACAAAATGTATGTAACATGAATAACATGATTTTCTTCACATGCTACAACTGCAACTTACGGATAGGAAAAAGCCCAACATCCCTCATATCAATAAATCTTTAGGGCGTCGGAGTACAACGAATAGATGGTTTCTATGTTAGTAAGATAAGTCGTCATTATAAAATCATGCTCAACGATAAAAGTAGTATTCTTCGCATGGAGGGTAGACCTATTAATGACTTTTGAGGCAACAATGCGGCTGGTCGAATCAAGATATGCACCTATCTCATGTGTCATATATATATCGTAAATTAGGTGCGGGACATAATAAAAAGATTGTAAAAACGTATTTGAATATTTTTGCTCAAATCACTATCAAATTAACTTTTGGTTATAATATGATATCCAACTGTCATAATACAATAATTTTATCATTCTTACTATAATAACGGAAGGAAGTCAAGATCAAACTAAACGAGGAGAATAATGCAATGCAAAAGACATAATGCAACTCTTCTGACTCTTCACCGAGAGATTCATAACTTTATGTCCATTAATAGCTCAATTTGGAGAGGTTTCACGACATGTAACAAAAAAAATTAGTCACTAGGTTCATTGCTAATATGAAAGCCAAATTTGACATTAAGACTTACAAAAGGATTGGTCTTTCAAAAGAGCCCAATAAGAGTTAATTAACCACAGTCTATGGTTACGACATAGGTCTAAAACAAGAATATTATTTATATTAAATCAACATGTGGAAATAAAGTAGATCTCGGATCACGCCGGTTGTTGTTGTTATTTACAGACTAATGGTCAGCCAACCACGTATACCAAATCTAATGCATTTTATGTACATTTATTAGTTATGGAAACGCACCAGCCTATGTAGATCTGGTAATATCCAACATCAGTGCATTCAATTATGTCCACATGTCATATGTTGTATTTTCTACCTTTTTCCTCATTTACTCGAGACCTGAAACCATCCTATAGGAGCAAGAGGCCTATTTGTATCCTCGTTGTTCACATAATGACACATAGATAAGATCACATGGATATAGTATAACGTAAATAGAGAATAACTACTAAAACATTTTAAAATTATAAAACAGAAACACAATCAAGGCATGCACTACCGAAATGTGAAAATACCCATTAGTTTGCCACTTTATCGTCTCCTAGTATGAAATTTAATACATATCAAAGTTTTGTTTGTTATTTCATCAAATATCTCAGATGCATTCATAGGGTATACTTTCAAATGTTTGTTAGTTAGGCACAAGTACTTGAAACAATATGAAAATGCGGGGTCTAACAACCACACCCAACAATTCGTTTGGAAATGCGAGATGACTTACAACAATACACTTTCTAGAGAATCAACTAGACAGTCAGGACTCAATCTAGAACAAAGTATATCAAAGATTTTAATATCTCTAACTCTTAATTCAATCCAATCATCAAATAGAAATCATGAGCACGATTGAATATAAGAGGAGTAACTTGAACGATACCATAGACCAATGTTCAAGTGTCAATCAATATAAATCAACAACCCAAGGTTGGATATTCTAATTGATTGATCTTAACGCACAACCTGTGATATTTCAATTATATAACAAAATATATTGCGAAAATAAATAACACAGACACGAGAATTTTGTCAACGAGGAAACCGCAAATGCGAGAAAAACACAGGGACCTAGTCCAGATTGAACACCACATTGTATTAAGCGCTACATGACACTAGCCTACTACCAATTAACTTTGGACTGGACTGTAGTTAAACCCTAATCAATCTCACACTTGATTCAAGGTACGAGTTGCGTTCCTTACGTCTCGATCCCGAAGGATACTACGCACTTGATTCCTTAGTTGATCTCACCCACAACCAAGAGTTGCTACGACCCAAAATCGAAAACTTGATAGACAAATCTGTCTCACACAGAAAAGTCTATAGGATTGAATAAATCTGTCTCCCACAGAAATACCCAAGAGTTTTTGTTCCGTCTTTTGATAAATCAAGGTGAACAGGAACCAATTGATAACTAGGACTTATATTCCCGATGAAAAGCCTAGAATTGTCAATCACCTCACAATAATCTTAATCGACTAGCGAAAAAGATATTTTGGAATCACAAACGATGAAACGAAGTTGTTTGTGATTACTTTTTTATCTTGCCTATCGGAGATATAAAATCTCGAGCCAATTATTTCAATTGCACTCAACACGATAGAAACAACAAGATTAGACCACGCAACTACAAAGATAATAGTTGGGTCTCTTCACAATCCCAATAAAGTCTTCAAGTTGTTAACCTACGGGGTCTCTAGAAGAAACCTAAGGTTAAAGGAGAATCGACTCTAGTTATGTAACTAGTAACACACGGGGAGGTGTAGGTATTAGGTTTCCCGAGTTGCTAGAGTTCTCCTTTATATAATTTTCAAATCGGGGTTTGCAATCCAAGTTACCTTTGTAACAAAGCATTCAATATTCACCGTTAGATGAAAAACCCGATTCAACCAAGCAAATATCTTTCAACCGTTAGATCGAACTTAGCTTGTTACACGCAAATAAAATGTACACTCATATAGGTTTATGTAACCGTACCTAAACGAAGTACACCATGTTGGTTCACAAATAGTTAACCGAGGTTAGCCATATGATTACTCTCATATCAAACTTATTCATCTTAACCATAACTAGTTCAAATGACTCAAATGAAACTAGTTAAAGAGTTTTTTCAATTGCATAGAAAACACAATTGAAACCAAATCGGTTTGATTCACTTGAATCAATCATGAACATTATAGCCACGGTTTGCAAAGATTGCATTCCTTATGATTTAAATGTTTAAGTTCATGGTGCCGATTTGACAAAGTAACCAGATTAAGTATGTGTACAGGTATGTGTACATAAGCAACGGGATTTTGCGTTTGTTAACTTTTCGAACTCAACTGAAATTTTCGGTTCGAGAACTTCCACTAGTATGCGTACATGTAACCTGTCTCCTTCACCAATTTCATATACACACATATGCATACACTTGACTCCCGGTTTATGGATTTATACACTAATGTGCGAACACACTATATATGCTTATATCCAAACATGGTTACATTCTCAACTCTTTATTTCAATCATTGAAACATTCTTCTATAATGACAATAGCCGTTTTCATACACTATTAGCATCAAAGCAATTTTCAAGATATTGAAATAATCATTATCGAAACATTCCAAGCCTACATCAAATGATTGTATCACACAAACCATGTAAGATGTTACTCGGCAATTTTCTCATGATAAGACGAACTTGGTGAGCGAAAGCTTACCAACACATATTTCGAGAAATATGTAAGCAAGATATACTCAGCTCGAAATCTCAATTGTGTATAGAGAAAACTATATCTTAACACTACTAATGTATCAATATATGAGATAGTAGAAATAGACTTTCCTAGTCATAAATGAGTTCAAGTCTCCACATACCTTTTGTCGAAGAATTTCCACAAGCTCCCTTAGTAGTTCTTCGTCTTAAATGATGAACTCTGTGAAATCTAAGCTCAACTACACTATCTATGTCCTAGTCCGAGACATCTATAAATAGGCTAGAAATCAAGACTTATAGTTTTGATCACTAACATTGACAAACATGCTTGAGATAGCAACGTATGCGAGTTTGACCGAGCAATGCTCTAACACAACACACAAATTCACCTATTAAAACCTAATTTAAAATTAAAATTTCTAATGTTATATTGAGTTCCATAATAGTTAAAAAGTTTCAAATCAAGAGAATGAGCAAAAAAGAAAATACAAAGTTGTATTTTGATTTTGACTTACATTTAGGAACTAAAGATTAAAATTTTATCCACTTAATCCTCTTAGGTACCATCAACACATTCAACCTCTCTATTGGCAGCAAAACCCACCACCAATACCAAACATAACATTTTTGTTCCATTCAAGGACTCCAAATTTATTACTCCAAAAAAAGACTTCACCTAAAAGGAACATTTTCTTATCATAGTAAGATTGAGTTGCAGAAAATGGTACTATTGATGTTTTTCATTTTTTGGGGTTTATACTAGTATAAGTTTTTCTTATTACCAACATCAATATCTTGTGTGAGTTGCATAAGAAACATATTATGCAATACAAGTCTCCTAGTATTTCTGATTTCTCATGTATGATGCATTGTGTTACTTTTTTGTTAACATATATAACATTTGTGATTCGTGTGATAAATATACAATATTGTGATTCTTGTATAAGTTATATAAAAAATCATACTTTTTGCATTACAAAATGTTAGATACTACATATGTCTTGTAATAATAATTGTATTTGAATAATACTAAGTTTTTGCTATGTTTTTTTTTATGTTGGGTTTCTTACTTGGATTAAAGATTTCATTTGTATTATTATAAATACACTTGAAGAGACTTGATCTGAGTAATAACTATCTGATGAGATATCTAAAAAAAAAAAAAAACTATCTGATGCAACAATGCCAAATTTTAAGTTAGAAGATTTCTCAATTGGTAACAACTCATATTGCTTTTGGTGCCGAAGTTATGACCCTCATGGATTTTCTTGTCGGGCTGAATTATCCGGTTACTCTCGCTTCTAAATGGAAAGGTTGGAGATATGAGTTGTCTTATGTGTTGTCCTAGTTATCTTTCTTCTTATTTTTTCATCATAGAGTTTATGTGGTTTCCCAAGGTGTGTACAAATGATACAACGTGCACCAATTGAATGTATTTAGGCTTCGAGGTAACAACAAAAGAAGATGTTTATAGCTTTGGAGTGGTACTTATGGAGTTGTGGACTGGTAAGAAGGCATTAGATGAAACAAGGCCAGGGGGCACTCAACTTTTGCCTCATTTGATTGGGGGGATTATTACGCCTGAAATTGTAAGAGACTTAGCAGATGAAGCCATGGATGAAGTCACTGACACGAAGGTAAAAAGCATGTACGGGGTTGCCATGTTGTCTTGGCGTTTCCCAAAGAGGGAACCAGATGAACGTCCTAATATGGTTGAAGCGTCTCAAATACTTTATGGACTCGTCCAACATCCAACAACAATTTTTGTCACTGAAATGGAAGGAGTTGATGGAGTCAACTATGAACTATGATATCCCTCTTGGTCAACAGGTGGTGGAGTGACAATAAGAGGAGCATCAGGTTCCTTGAATTGAGATGAGAATGTACAATCGACTGTAAAGAGATAGATTTTATCTTAAAGTCAATATATATATAAACTTTTGATTACTGTATTTTGTCTTTTTCTCTTATTGTTTGATATCGTTTTTCTTCTAAGTACAAAAACCTTTAATGTTTAGTATAAGACCGGCCCATGACGTTCCTTGAATTGAGATGAGAATGTACAATCGATTTGTAAAGAGATAGATTTTATCTTAAATTCAATATATATAAACTTTTGATTTTTGTATTTTGTCTTTTTCTCTTATTGTTTGATATCGTTTTTCTTTCAAGTACAAAAACCTTTAATGTTTAGTATTGTTTGATATTGATTTTATTTAGGTATCAAAACCTTTAACGTCTAGTATTTATCTTCAAGTTTTGTCCTTGATGTGTGTTTACTTACTCACATTGATATTGACTGAACATTGGATTAGTTTAAAAGTTCTTTTATCTGTTTCTTTTCTTTGACCTCTTTTTCATATCTTTGATGTTGGGAGTTACTTTGGAGTAATCACTAGTTGAAGTGTTAGATTTATATTCAAATACTCTATTGCATCTATCTTTCCAAATAAACCGCATCTTAGTAAAAATTAATTATATAGAAATTTCTTTTACGGGATGGTGAACCAATCTTTGCAAAGGTCTAGAATCTTCTTGGAATTATCTAGATTCAAAGAGATAGGGTTAGGTGATGAGTTACATACTTCCTTAGCATAAAGGACAATGAAATAAAAGATGCTTAGTAGTTTCAATTTCTACTCCACACATAGTAAGATGGGGATCAACATTTTTTACTTTTCCAAAAAGCTTAGAGTTGGTAGGAAAAACATTTTGTAAGCATTTCCATAAAAATAACTTAATTCTTTGAGTGATATCTAACTTCCACATAGATTTCCATAAGGATTCAAGCAAGGATATGCTAACAATATCAGTTTCAAGTTAATTCAACTTATCGTACAAGGATTTAGGTGTATATCCCCTGATCCAGTTAGAGTCCATCTAAGTTGATCTTTTTTAAGAGTTTGGTTATTTTCTGGAAAAGATAGATGTTACTAATTTTATAAGCAATGTCAACAGGAAAATTAAGTTAATTAGAGGAGATTCCATGAACAAGTATCGGGATTTATTAAGTCGTGACCAAAATTAAGTGGTTATTATTTGAATTACACAAAATTGGTCAATTAACTTAATAACGTGTACAATTCCTTGGTGAAAAAGACATGTAAAATTTAATATTGTTTAAATGGATGAGAATGTAAAAATAGCCAGGATGTAAATAGTTTCATCCTACCACTTTTCAAATATTTTTTCTTATTTTTAATTTACATCAGGATCCATCCAGTTTCACCCTCGATATTTTTTAATTTTAAGCCAGGATGAATCCAGATTCATTCTTGCTATTTTTTTGGTGTCCATTTCACCCATACTAATTTTTATTCGTCCATTAGAACCATATTTTAAAAATATTTGGGCAGTTGACCAAATTTCTCTTTTGAATTACACAGTTTGCTAAGGTGTCATTTAACCCCTAGGTATCCATTTATCATTCAGGATGCTTATATTTTGTCCATTCCCTACTTCTCATATCTTGTATCTATGAATAAGTTACCCCTTGACTAATGCGATTCCAAGTCCATGAGTAGAAGAACCGTTTTTTGGGGACCCGGCCTTTTTTTGAGGGGACCATTGTTTTATAAGGCCCCCTACCCTACAATGTTAAGGGATGTCCTAAAAATCATAAGATTACCAATTTGTCCCTTACCCTAATTAAAATTATCCCTAACCTAATAATCTAAAACAAAACCTAAAACTAAAAAACCAAAAACCAAAAAACAGTTTCAGTTTCTATCAAAACTGCTCCCTATTCGCTTCTCTTCTTCCCCAAATACAACATCGTCTTCATCGACTCCATCGATTAATCGTCGATTCAAAAAAATTTCATCGTCGATTAATCAATCGACTATAACAATGGTTCTTGAAAGCAAACCAAAGACTTCAAGGAGAAGGTCCTCGATTGGGACATCTAGCAAATCATCCGAGCGATTTTCAGATTCAAAAAGAAGTTGAACAACCAAGTGAAGCCATAATCCGGTATAATAGGCGGTTCTTGAAGCTTTGATTCTGCCATGGGACCGATTCGCAGGTATTTTGCAACAAACCCATTGCTTTTAATTTGATTTTGATTCGTTTAAATGAATAGAAATCATCAAAATAGGGTTCAAATGGCGATTCTGAGTGCATAGTTCGGTTAGGTCGAGTTTCAAAAAAACCCAATTTTGTTATCCGAACTTCCTGAAAGGAAGAACACGAAGAACAGTTCGGTTCTCTAGGTATCAAAACTAGGTAACCGAACTTGAAGTTCGGTTAGATCGCAAAGAAGCAAAAAAAAAAATTTCTAACCGAACTTAAATTTTTTAAAACAATTTTTTTACATGTATAGAACTCGCTTTTTTGCCTGCTAATATGAGTTTTTATGTAACCGAACTGTCATATTGAGTTCGGTTTGTTCGCATAAAAATCTAACCTTAGAAAGTAACCGAACTTTTAGGAAAAAAAAATAATGTAACCGAACTCTTTAGAAAAAAACTTGACAAACCGAACTCTTGATAGTTGCAAATATGTTGAGTTCGGTTTGTTATAAAAAATGATGACAAACCGAACTCTTCATTAACATTTACCAATGTTGAGTTCGGTTTGTTCTCAAAAAATATTTGTTAACCGAACTATACTATGGTCCCCAAAATTAGAGTTGGCCTATTTTGTTTAAGCTAATATCTTTTGTTTTCTTGATTAGTGGAAGAGGCAAAAAACCAAACAAACCTTTCTTTGGAAGATCTAAGAACTCCCACCCCTCGAGGCAAAGTACATTGTGATGCCGGTCACCGTGGAACCAAAAATGCTAAGTATAGAGGTGGGTCATTACCGGATGTTGTGATCCAAGATGGTGTTAATAGAGATAATGTTGACAACGTAATCCAACAAGTTAATGAAGAGATGGTGGTGGCGATGGGCAATGAAGAGATCGTGGAAGCGATGGGCAATGAAGAACAACATCAAGGTGGAGAAGGTGAACCAGGCTGAAAGAGGAGGAAATGAGGGTGCCAATGATGGTGAACCAGGTGAAGGAGGGGAAATGAGGGTGACAAAGATGGTGGTGAACCAAATGAGGGTGACAAAGATGAGGAAGATGGAGATAAGGATGATGTTGAATCAGAGGAGGAGTTGGATGAAGAGGAAGTTGAAGAGGAAGAGGCACAAGTAGAAATAGTGCAAAAGAAACCTAGAAAGACGCCTAACAAGCCTTGTGCTAGATATTCTTACATTCCAGATGACAATTTGTGTTTGTCTCCAAAGAATCCAACTTATGGTACTCAGAGATGGAGGGAGTTATTGATGGGCTACAAAAACTCATGGGCTGCCAAGATCTTTGCCGCAAAGGTATGGTTCAATCTTAACCATCAAGATTTCTCAGTCATCTTCTTTTATTTGAACTTATATTTTGACATATATTGTTCTTTTCTATATATTAGTATATAAGATAGTTTGTTGCTTTTGTAGGATCATACTAATGTTGTTCGTGTTTTGAAACGTCAAAAGAACAAGATATGGAATATAGAAAATGAGTGTGATGAGGTGCGCTTGGCGGTATTTGATTGTGTACTATGGAACGGGATACAACATGCGCACCAAAAATTTGATGTTGTATTTATTCTTTGCATTTGCTTAGAGAGGTCTTATCCAGAGACGGATACCTTTCATCTACCTTTTGGTGAGATGGCAATTACTCAGGATGATTGTTTTAGAATCATGCCTTACCAATAACGGGAACAAGTGTTCGAGATGGCTACGATCCTTGATGAGTTTTGAACTTCTTGAAAAGCTATGCGAAAGGTGTCTAGGATGGAGCGATAAAAAGGCACAATGTGAGTTTAGACGAGCTAACAAAGAGCTTGTGAAGGTGATGAGTATAATGAGTTCGAGGCGGGCCATGCACGTACAAGAAGAAGTTGAAAAAGATCAAGCTCAAGACCTTGTTTGATGAGTTTTCAGGGACGAAAGATTTGGTTGCTCGAGGAAAGTTGGTGATGACGAGAGGAGAAAGATTAAGCACCATGTATTTGCTTATTTGTTATATCAACTAGGAACCATTTTCTTCACGACGGTTCAGGTCACGTGGTAAATGCTCATTACCTCCAGCTATTGGACCCCTTGGATGAGGTGAACAACTCTTTGTTGGGGCATTGCGGTGCTTTCATTCGTTCAAGAGGAACTCGGAAAAGCTTCGAGGCTTAAGAGTCTATATTTTGGAGGCTTATACACCCTTGTTGGTACCCAGTTAAATTATCGTTTGTGTGTTTCAATATATAAGTGAATGAATGTGTATTGTTACTAATCATATTGCGAATGTATTATTTGTTGCCTCTTCTTATAGGTTTGGGTGTACGACCACTTCCTAAACTTCAATTGTCTCATGCTCGCACTCCTTGGCCTTATGGGAAGCCTACGGCTGGTAAATATGAATTTTGAATTCACGGGAAAAGAATAAGAAAAAAAAGGTGTTGGAGTTGAGGGAGAAATTGGATACCTTAACGATGGAAGATGTGGTTTTCCATCCTTACACCATTCCATCGAGATGAAGACGAGGAGGATGTTGAGGTTATTGATTTCTCTTTGTTGCGGGGTATAATGGACCGTTGTTTCATCCTGGAGGTTGTACAATGTATAATCCTCTAAGAGTATTAAGACAAGTTTCTTGTGTCCAAAGTGTCCCACAAGTGGAAAACTTCAACTTCAAGGTGAAGAAAGGGGAACTAAGAACCAGAGTTGAAGTTCACCCCCAAATACGATCTGCTCCATCGGTGGACCCCTTTGGAAGAACTTTGGGGATTATCTTGTTCCAGATTGAAGAGTTACAAGATTCTTTTGATGAGCCAAATGCCGTGACGAGGGATATATGGAATGGTATGAACATGTTTCTCATCCTCGTGTAATAAACAGTATTGTCCAACAAGCCCGTCTTTGAGAAGACAAAAAGCGAAGGCAGTGGAGAAAGAGGCTAAGAAAATTATGAAGCATACCCCTCTGTGTGGTGATGAGGCCTTGATCTTGTGGAATTCGGCGGTAAGAAATTTACTCTTTTTTTTTTGTGTTTCAAATTGTTATGAAGTATTGAAAAATAATAGTTACTTATGTTTTTGATGAGAATAGGTGAAGGCAAGTGGAAAATTGTTGAAGAAAATGATGGCAAAAATCCAGGAGTGGAGAGCCGATGGATACTCGAGAACAAACGGACACTGTACAACCAAATAACTAATGTTTTTAATCCCAGCCTTGTCGATACAAGCCGGGTTGATCCAAGCTAGACCATGCCGTGAAGAGGAGTCGCCGACAAGGGAAGGTTCAAGTCGGATGGTTGAACAACAAAGCAGTGGAGATGACACTCCTAGTGACGAAGGACGACCTAAAGCTCCTAAACGCAAGACTAGAAAAGTTTGGTAGTGGTCGTGGTAAATGAGTGATTGCAACAATTATTACTTTGGTTTCTCATGTTTGGAAGACTTTTTAATTGCGGATTTGGTAGTTTGGTTCCTTATATTTGGAATACTTTTTATGGCGGATTTGGTAGTTTGTTTCCTTATGTTCGTGCGCTTCCAACATTTAGTGATGTGGATTATTAATTAAATTTCTTAATTTGGTTTTTAATTTGTGTTCTAAGGGATTAGTTTGGGTATTTGACGATTAAGTGTTTCATTACATTCAAATTTTTAACAAACAATTAGTTAGTTCGGTTAATATACTAAATCTCGTAAACAACCGAACTATGTATTCGGTTACCTACAATGTTTTTGGATCAAGAACTTAATGTTCGGTTACATACGATAAAGGAAACCTAACCGAACTCATGACAAGAAAATTTCTAAAGTTACGAGTGTAATGTTCGGTTTGCACAGTAATATTTTGAAGGTAATAGAACTATAATGTTCGGTTAGCTGCGAGTAATGCGATGTTAGAACTCGAGAACAAGAAAATTTGAAAAGTTAAAGTGTAAAGTTCGGTTACATCGTAGAAAACGTAATCTAACCGAACTCGGAACAAAGTTACAATGTAATGTTCGGTTCCTTGACAATATTTTGCGAGGTAGCAGAACTTGGTACTCGAAAAAGTTCGGTTTCTTCGCTGATTTCGTAATGTAACCGAACTCCTTTTGACTAGATCAAACAAAAGTTCGGTGATTAGTTCGGTTACCTGATTTTCAAACAGAACATTACAATGTAAATTTGGTGGTTTACTTTGTTCGGTTACCTAAGATTTACGGAACCAGCCAAGAACCTTTGAGTTCGGTTTTCTCGATGCATTTGTTATGTAAACCGAACTATGTAGTTTGAAATTTGAATGACACTAATGTCAAGAAACGGCTATTTTATAGCCGTTATACATGATGGTATAAATATGTGTCTCATAGATAACATTTTGTCTCAAATTCTTCTAATAATGGCAGCCACTACTCCTAAATTTACTCTAGATGAAGATCTATCTCTTTGCAGAAACTACATACTATACTATCCAAAGAGGGGTGAAGAACGAAGAATGAATGGTATTATGAGTCAAAGTTATTGGGGGAAAATTCTTGAGAAATTCTGCTCCGCTCTCCGACACAACAAACCCTCATAACTTAGTGATCAAATAGCATTGTTCATTCGATTCGACAAGATTAGAGCTAGAGTTGTGGAATTTATGGCTTTATTTCGTATTGTAAGGCGGTATCGACTTAGGGGTGAAGGATTCTCGAAATCATTTTAACATCAAAAAACGAATGGCGAAGATGGAAGAGAAAGGATTTCAAATATGAATATCATTTCCGCCTCCTTAAAGACTTTTTCATAACGCGTTTTGGATATTAAATGTTATGTAGCTTTAGTTTTAGTTCGGAAATGTCCTCTAATTTCATTTCCTACTTAGAACAAAAGTTTCTTGATGTCTCACTTTGTTTGGCGATGTCATGTAATTAAGTTTCAATATGAAAAAACAAAAAAAAAAAATCCAAAATAACGAGTCTCGTCTCTTATTCTTATGAAAATGTTGAAAGCATAACCCAAAAATAAGACTTAATTCCAAAAACACAATCTTTGATTCTTGTGTTGATGTTGAACATACTTAGTATAATCAATGGTACATTTAATCATCCATAAGAAAGCGCACCCTCGTGTATGATTTTCCGAATCCTTCAAAGTTTTCCACATCTCCATGTTATGCTCGTACTTAATACACCATCCCAACATTGTGTCGGGGTTAAATCCTTGCCAATAAGAGTATCAGCATATCGGAGGCGGTGGACAATCGTCTTCTAACCGGAGGCCTATAAAATGGTTGTTGTTAACAAGCACAATCACCTTTTCTTATACGTTTAAGTTGCTTGACACATATTTTTGTTTCGGAGTGTATGTGAAACTAGCACCTTTTGAGAAATAGTGAACCACGCAATTGAATGCTTCGGCGATTAAGTGCCCACATATCGGAATGCCCATCCAATGATCCTTGTGATTGGATCCCCCGTGGAGACGCCTTTGATACCTAATAAAGCGCACATTGAGACTAGCATCCCCATCGGACAACATTCGCTTGTAAAATCCGGGTTGTCCTTTAGCTTCATCAACATCCTTTGCTTAGGACATAAGTGATTTGATTATCATTATACAACTTTGCACCTTGGTGAAAGGCCCTAGTTGTTGTACGACAACGTGGAATCCGCAATTACCATCCATGAGGGACGTCATCGGTGGATATGACGTACTTTCTAATATATGTAGGTAGCTCTTCCAAGTACCTTCTATCAACAAAAGTTGATGTATCATCAATTGGTCGACTTCTTTCTTGGATGCGGCATATTGGAGCCTTAAGCTTAACGTCTCGTTGAATTGGTTGGCTAGGTTCCGATGGAGTAGGTGGGGTTGGTTGCGGCGTAACATCGGTCCTTTTTCTTCATATCCCGTTCACTTGTTTCGCCCTTTTCCACAGTATTCCTAGACCTTTTCTTAGAATCTTCTTGATACTTCGCGCGGTATGCTCATGCCCACAAGGGTCTCTAGTAAAAGGGGTCATTTCACTTTTCCTCTTACCCAACACCTTTGCATATTCTCTTATTTGTTTTTTTGTTTCTTTGGTGATTGGCCTACCTTTGCCCTTGCCTTTTTCGGTTCGTGCACATTCTCGAAGTGTGTGGATAAACAATTGGCCGCATGTCATCCCAAAAGATTTGCTTTTCGAGTTTGTTCATGTTCGGTACATCTCGATAACGATTCTTCCCATCACATTGTCACCAAACTCTTCTCCGACATCGCCCTTTGGAGGAGGGACAAAACTTAATTGTTGCCAATATGGATCTATATCGCTTAGAGGGATTATGCCATGTTCATACTTAACTATCATATGGCGACAAGGGAGTCCCATAGACTTCATCATGTTGCAACACACACCTCGTCCGGCTTGGTTCCCCATATGTCAATCAAATGAACCTCTACCATTAACCTCTTAATGCAAGCACGCGAAACATTATAATGAAGTCCCTTAAACAACCGAAGGTCCGCCATATTCGTGATGTTACCACCTTTGTCCACAATCTTTTTGTACTTCATGATGCGGCTTTTTGAAACTTCCCTTTAATTCTATCAATCTCACGGTTGAAGTAATTCTCCATTGCATTAAACACAATCACAAAATTATCGACACATCCAAAAAGATTTTTCTTCAACCGATGGTGAGCGATTCTACCAAACTTGTCGCTTGATTCCCAAAGTGTTTATGGTGGTTGGTAAATGCATAAACGAAGCGCTCTTTGTGCGGTTCCAACCATTGCTTAACCACATACGTTACAATATCCTCGGGATATTCGGGGCTAGACCAATGTTCGATAAATGCCGCAAGATTTAGATTATATTCTTCTTCGGTGAGAGACCAAGTCAATGACTCCCATTCACCGGAGAATGCAACCCATTTAGCGTGATTTATAGTGTATTGTATATCGAATTCCTCTTTTGCAGTCGCTTGTTCATCTTCCGGTAGCTTACTAATCTCTTCAAATGCTTTCCTCTTTGGTGGACAAATTTGAGGCTTGCACCTATTCATCACATTACACCAAATATGGAACGTACAAAGCATATTATGTGCTAATGGGAAGACTCTCTCTATTGCGTTCATTAATGCTACATCGTTGTCCGTCACTATAACCGCGGGGATATCATCATCTCGGTATATGGCCTTCACTTGTTGTAGCGCCCAAGTGTAACTTGGTTCTTGCTCATCTTCTAGAAAACAAAAAGCAACGGTGGCGGTGACTTCGTCGAGGTACGACCAACAATATTCAACAATGGCATCTCGTATTTGTTAGTCTTGTAAGTGCAATCCATTATAAGAACTTGATGGAAGGATTGAGCCAATTGAACACTCTTCGGATGCGCAATGAAGAGATGCGTTATTTGATCTTAGGACCCACCTTCTTTTGAACCGCGTAGCCTTTCTCTTTAGCTACCAAAAACAATTGTTGCATCACTTTTCTATCCTTCCATTCAATCCTTTTAATTGTCTCAATTGCATTGTAAATGGTCGTCAAAGATGATACATTATCCTTGTTATCATCCTTTAGTAAGCGAAGCATGTTAAGTGGTGAAATTCCCATTCTCCTAAATTTAGCTATTTTCTCCATTTCTTGAGGAGTGAGCCAAGCGGCCATTGCATGTCCTTCAAGATCATCCGGACGAGGGTGGTTATGATGGCCTACCACCTTATCCATAGATAGAACCCATCCATTCTTTTTTTGCACTTACTAAATACTAGCTTGAACGGACATTTAGTTTTCTTTGAGCACATTTGTGTTCTTCCTCGTCGTCTTTCCTTTATACACATAACCCTTCTTCTTGTGACTAACATTGGGATCTCCACTTCTCTCACAAACCATTTCAAAACGAGTTTGGCTTTCTTTTCCATTCAAAACTAATACGCACATGGCTTTCTTGGCATGCTCTCTAGCCCAATTCTTCGCATCAATAGTTTCATCAAAAACCAAATCATTGACATAGTGATTAGATGTATCTTCAAACGACATGCCAATAGGAGAAGGTTGATTATCCATTGGTATAGGTTGACATTCAATCTACAAGAAAAGGAACAACATCAATTGCAATGGAAATAAGTTCGGTTACAATATTATTTTATCGGGCTGCAGAACTCATAGTTCGGTTGGTCAAGCAAGTTGACAACTAACCGAACTTTACGTACACTAAATCAAAAGTTTATTGTACGTAAGTTCGGTTAGGTAGTGGGTTGGTATGAAGTTTGCGAACTAACAGAACTCATGGACCCTAAAGTTCGGTTATATGATACTTTTATCGGTATAACCGAACTCAGAGTTCGGTTTAACAAGCAAGTTGAGGGCTAACCGAACTTTACGTACACTAATTCAATATTTTATTGTACGTAAGTTCGGTTAGGTAGTGGGTTTAGATGAAGTTTGCGAACCAACCGAACTTATGGACCTAAGTTCGGTTATATGATTATTTTATCGGTAAACCGAACTCATAGTTCGGTTTGTCAAGCAAGTTCACACCTAGCAAGAACTTTACGTACACTAAATCAAAATTTTATTGGACGTAAGTTCGGTTAGATTAAGTTGGTATGAAGTTTGCGAACCAACTCATGGACCCTAAACTTTATTTTACACTAATGTGAAATATTATTTTACGTAAGTTCGGTTAGCTATTGGTTGTGAACTAGCAGGAACTCATAGACCCTTAAGTTCGGTTACATTTAAACCAAGCCAAACATAAGCTTTGTAATCCTATTTATAGAGTTCGGTTACTACTCCAGTTAACCGAACTACAAAAAACCTCCATTAATGGAGAGTTCGGTAACTGCGTGTTTAGAAAAATGTAAGAACTACACTTTCGGATGAGTTCGGTTACATGTTCTTCACAAGAGGTAGCAGAACAAGCACAAATCTACTCTAAAAATTCACATTTTTTTGAAAATTTGAACCAATTCAACCAACATTACCTAAGTTTAGAGCATACACGGGTACCCAAATAGTCTTCCTCAGGTTGTGGTTGGTAAAATCCATCGTTTTCTCATCTTGAGATTGGCTTTGGGGAAGAATACATTCACCATCTAAGAAATTATCCATATCAGGATCATTGTGAAGATTGACATATACTCTAGGAGATGAAGGAGATGTAGATTCGGATGAGCTATCATCAATTGAATCATCACTTGAGTAGTCTAGATTAGTGAACTCAAAAAAATTTTTATTTTCCATGGTTTTGTTCTTGACTTCTCAAACTTCTCTCTCTCAATAATTCTACTTCTTTTTAAAAAATCGATTTTTAAATCTCAAATCTTTATTCAAAATAATTTCACTAATCACACTAACTAATCATTAACCAAATATAATCAGAGGGTAGTTTTGGTATTAATATAAATATTTAGATAGGGGTGACCTAGAATTACTTCTAATGTCTTACCCAAAATAAAACAATGGTCCCCCCAAAAAGGCTGGTCCCAAAA
>JAJJWW010003637.1:0-422449 GCA_023531295.1 Papaver armeniacum
TTAGCTCTTTTCTATCTTGTCTTGTAAACATTTAAGGAATTAATCAATAAAATCATTGTTATTCATCTTAAAATGTCTTAGTTGTGTGGATTATTGTGAGGGGTGTAGTGTAGGATTTCCTGCAACTACATTTCACTTCCGAAGTGGTGGAAGGAGTTAACTTTGTGGAATTATTCCCTCTGGAGGAGTCATAGAAAGCAAGGAGATAGTCGGGCTGACGACTTTAAACCAAGCGCTAAATGGGAGGCAACCCAAAGGATCAGTATTTCTTGTCTTGTATTTATTTCTTGTCTTGTTTTTAGTTTTTCTTGTCTTGTTTTTATTTTTTCTGATTTCTTGTCACATTATCATGTAGGATTTCCCACCTTGACTTAATTTGGATGACTCAATTTACATTGAGGACAATGTAAAGTTTAAGTGTGGGGGAGTGGTTTAGCAATTGCATTGTAAAAATTTTCATGAAATTTTCAACTTTTTTGTAAATTAGTGAATAAAAAACTCCACGAGAAGAAAGATTACAAGAGAAAATCATTTCTCAAATAGTAGCTTTTTCACCGAGAAGGAGATCTTTGGGTTTTCTTCAAACAACTTTATCTATATTTTCGCTAACTATTATATTTCAATGCAGATCCTTCTTCACCTACATCTTCATTCGCGACATCATCATTGACAGTTTTATTGGGAGAGATAGTTTCTTCATTTTCGAGTTCTTCGCCACTATTATAATCATAATCGCTATCAGGAGGATTAGGAACTTCATCATCACTTACTTCCGAGGTTCAATGAGACACAGGATCAAGAGATTTAGATAGTAAAACATTATTCACAAGAACTTCGGCTCTAAGATGAAATTGACGAAGGAGTGCTTTCTGCTGATTTTTACTCTCTATATCTTTACAATCACGCATATAGTCAAATTTTCTTTCTGCCCTGTCGCGAGAACGCACAAGAGAAGCAGCGATTATTCCATTCTCTTTGCGAATTTTTGAGTAGTCGGATTTCAAAGCAGTAATGGAGGAGTGAAGTTTTTTCTCAGACTCTGCAAAATAAAAAATAAAAGGAATTATACAAACAAAAAATATGAAGGCTTGATAAAGAAAGAATAGATGAGGCAGTCAACTTCTATGACTACCTTCCTTCTGCGAGGTAATATGTTGGATTAGAGCCGAACAACTATTCTCCAAATGATCCATGGCATTGTCAAAATTATCTCCAATTAAACCTTTCAGACGTGATCGCCAACTTTTTTCGTTGGAAACAAGTAAGGCATTTTCTTTTGTAAGGGAAGAGTTGGACTTTTCTAATTTGGAACATTGATCCTTGAATTGGTTTGCTTTTACACTTAAGATTATTCTACCCTGAATAAGTTTATCCTTCTCGGCAGTAACTTCTTCAAGTTGATTTCTCAGCGAGCAAAGAGATTGTTCTTGCTCTTTACATAATTTTTGACAAACATCAGATTGTTGCGAGTAAATCGCCACCTTGTTTAACAGAGTTCGCTTCTCTTGAGAAAGAGTTCCATTCTCATCTGATAAAGTTTCCAACTCCAAATTAGCTTTAGTCAAAGAGTAAGAGAGGCGAGATAAGTCATTACTTAATGAGTCTTGTTTCTGAGCTAAATCAGCATTTTCTTTAGAAAGATTATCTATTTGATCAACAGAATATGTATGAAGATTATCTAATTGGTTATATTGCTCCATCCAAGCATCTCTATCAAATCGAACTTCTTCAACAGTAGATTCCAACTGATATATCTCCATTTTTCGTTTCTGGTTTGAAGCTTGAAGGGCGAACAAGGGCTTGAGGTTTAAAAAAAAAAAAAAAAAAAAAAAAAAAAAAAAATGGACAATACAGAGGCAAGAGTATACCTTTTAATTCTTCATTCTTCTTGCGAAGATTATCACGATCCAGTGAAATATTTTGAAGTTTTTGATTCTCAATATGGAGAATATTACATTTTGCAGTCATAGCTTGGAGATCATTCTTCAAAGTGTTAATTTCTTGTTCCAAAGATATTTGCGAAATTCTATCAGGGCCAAGGTGTTTGCTCAAAATCTCGCAAATATCAGATTTGATAGGGTCGACAGAAGTCTTCTTAGCATCGTTCACAATATCTGATAGGACTTTGAAGGCCACATCTATTCCTTCTAAATTTTCTTTAGTAAGAGGGATTTGCTCAGAAAAGGAAGTAACGGTGATAGAAGAAGGAAGAGGTGAGTCATATTTTGTTAAAGGAATATCACGAGAAGAAGAAATCTCATGAAGGTTAATGACTGGAGGAATGGTAGAGGCATTAACAATGGAAGAAGAAATAGGCACATTCGCAATGGGACTGTTATGCGGGAGTTGATCTATGAGAAATGTAGGCATAGAAGTGTTATCTTTGGAAGAAACAGTAGGGATATCTTGCGAAGATTTCGCAGTAGGAGTTGTAAGTTTGAATGTAGGAAAAGTAACATAAGGCGCAACAGGTTCAGAATGGCGAGGCTTCTTGGGGGACCTATCAGCATTTTTGTCATCCTGCGAATTACAAGATAAATAAGAAATAGAGGCAACAATATTGTTATTAAAAGAATAAATGTTTCTTAAATACCTTGTTACTCGCAGGCTTTCTTTTAGAAGCAGTGGATTTCGGTTGCGAACCTAGGGAGATATTAGGATTCACAACGGTGAACTTGGTGCTAGGTTTGTTCTTGCTAAAACAAAAATGGCAGAGGAGTCATTAAAAGAAGAACAGTATCAGAATAAAACAACTTCAATAAGAGAGATCAATCACAAAATGATCAAATTCAGCAAAATTAACAAACCTTGATGCCATAGAAACAGTAGCAGAAAAATAGTAGCAGGAAAACGATGAAGAAGATGATGAAGAAAAGCAGCACAAAATAGTTGCAGACGATGAAGAAGACGAAGTAAAAGAAAAGAAATGCTTTCATAAGGAATCCTCCTTTAAATAGACGAGAAAAGAGTAACCGGATAACATTAAATGTGCCGGTAAAAAGGGAAATTTTAGATACGTGTAAGCAGTCATTCCTAAATTCACGGAATCTTGTCGGCAGAAAATTGATAGAAAATAAACGGTTGCGGCATTTCAAAATATTGGTTCTCATGACATTCTCTCCTTCGCAGAGAAGACATGAGAAGAGGCAAGATGTAGGATCATAATATCGCAACATCAATACTTCGAGAGATCAATAAACAACCGCACTGCGAGGGCGTCGCAGAAGAGTAATATAAATGACGCAATGAATGACAATAGCCAAAACATGAGAAAGATGTGAAGATCCAGCGAGATTCAGGAGAGTGGCGAGATTATATATTTGAACACTTGCGATATTTCGCAAGTCATTCCCGAAAATAAAGGACAGCTTAGCTGTCATCCATTGTATACTACCCTATATAAAGAGCCGAACGAACCTGTTGTAAAGGGGGGAATTCTTTGGAGAGTGTTAGACAAGTCATTAGGAGAGAGAAAGTTGGTGGTGATTGTAATTTCTTTAACTCTTTTCTATTTTATCTTGTGAATCTTCAAGGAAATAATCAATAAAATCATTGTTATTCATCTAAAAAATGTCTTAGTTGTGTGGAATATTGTGAGGGGTGTAGTGCAGGATTTCCTGCAACTACATAACTAAAAGAATGGTAGAGCCAAGTAGGTCTAAACAATTGAAGAGGGGTCGAAAACAATGAGAAGGTTCAAGTCGCGTTGTGGAGGAAACCGGTGGAGGAGATGAAACCCCAAGTGATGAGGAAGTTCGACCTAAAACTCGTGGTAAACAAGGAGGTGGTAAAAAGGGTCGACAAAAAGGACAAGGTTTAAGTCGTGCTGTGGAGGAAACCGGTCGAGGAGATGATACCCCAAGTGATGAGGAAGTTCGACCTAAAACTCGTGGTAAACAAGGAGGTGGTAAAAGGGGTCGACAACAAGGACAAGGTTCAAGTCGCGCTGTATAGGAAACCGGTCGAGGAGATAATACCACAAGTGATGAGGAAGTTCGACCTAAAACTCGTGGTAAACAAGGAGGTGGAAAACGGGGTCGTCTTAGTGGTCGTTAGTGATTTCGTATGGTTTTAGTTTCAAAAAAAATCTTAGTTATGGATTTCGTATGGTTTAATTTCGTATGTTTGTGTTTTTTAAACAATTACTTAAGGATTTCGTAGTTTGGTATGTATAACACTTTTATATTTGTTTTAGAACCTTGTTTGTGTTTTCAATTTTAATTGGGTTTGTGTTTTTCAATTTAATAAGCCTAAAATTTGGAATACATGAAGTTCGGTTAGCTGTGTAAAAATTACAGGTTGCCGAACTAAGTTTTCAGCAACCTGCTAAATCCTACCAGATTGCCGAAGACAGAGTTCGGTTACCTCGCAACATTTTCACTGGTAACCGAACTTGTCTGTAGGCTGAAGCACAAAGCCTTCATCCATAAAGGCTGAAGATATTAGTTCGGTTACCACAGTATAATATGATAGGTCACCGAACTCTTCTCTGGAGACTCAAAATTTTGCTATCGCACATGTTGGAAAAGTCATTCTCTTGATGCATAAATCACAGAAATCCACTCTTAGGTTTGTTTTGGAGTGGTTTGTGTATCATATACATGTTCAGTTTGTGTCTGATCCTTCAAAAATAAGTTCGGTCACCTAATTTTTTACCATGTCACCGAACTCAGAGGTTCGGTTACCAGAGCATAATTTCTTAGGTAACCGAACTATTCTCTGGAGACTCAAAATTTTTCTATTGCACATGTTGGAAAAGTCATTCTCTTGATGCAGAAATCACGGAAACCAACTCTTAGGTTTGTTTTGGAGTGTTTTTTGTATCATATATATGTTCAGTTTGTCTGTGAGCCTTCACAAAAAAGTTCGGTTACCACATGTTTTACCATGCAACCGAACTTCACAGTTCGGTTACCAAAGCATAATTTCTTAGGTAACCGAACTATTCTCTGGAGACTCAAAATTTTGCTATTGCACATGTTGGAAAAGTCATTCTCTTGATGCAAAAATCACAGAAACCAACTCTTAGGTTTGTTTTGGAGTGTTTTTTGTATCATATATATGTTCAGTTTGTCTGTGAGCCTTCACAAAAAAGTTCGGTTACCACATGTATTTATCATGTAACCGAACATAGGGTTTCGGTTTGGTCGCAAGTTTTTATTTCCTAACCGAACTTATAATTTTGAAATTAAAATGTACCTTATCTGACACAAATATAGTACATAATTTTGAAATTAGAATGTAATATCAAGTCAACGGCTAATTTTATAGCCGTTATACACCTAAGTGGTATATATATGTGTCTCATAGTTAACATTTTGTTTCAAAATCTCCTAAAAATGGCAACTAGTCCTAAATTTACTCTAGATGAAGATCTTTCTCTTTGTAGAAACTACATATTATACAATCCAAATAGGGGTGAAGAACGAAGAATGAATGGTATTATGAGTCAAAGTTATTGGGGGAAAATTCATGAGAAATTCTGCTCCGACACAACAAACCCTTATAACCGTGATCATATAGCTTTGTTCATTCGATTTGGAAAGATTAGAGATAAAGTTGTGGAATTTATGGATTTATTTCGTATTGTAAGGAGGTATCGACTTAGGGGTGAAGGATTCGACGAAATCATTTTAACATCAAAAAACGAATGGCGAAGATGGAAGAGAAAGGATTTCAAATATGAATATCATTTCCACCTCCTTAAAGACTTTTTCATAACGCGTTTCGGATATTAAATGTTATGTAGTTTTATTTTGGAAAGTCCTGTAAAAGTTCGGCATTGTCCTGTGATTTCGTTACCTAACCGAACTTCTGTCTCGTACAGTTCGGCATTGTCCTGTAATTTCGTTACCTAACCGAACTTCTGTCTCGTACAGTTCGGCATTGTCCTGTAATTTCATTTCCTAACCGAACTTCAATGTCCAATTCAACAGTTAATATGTTAGGGTTTTGAACTAAACAGTTCGGCAACCTGGTAATATTCATCAACCTAACCGAACACTGTGTTCGGTTACCTGGTGAATTTTTTTAGGTTGCCAAACTTTACTGCAAAAAAAAAGTGTCAAAAAACAGGTGTTCGGCTACTTGAAATATTTGGGCAGCTAACCGAACACAGCTTCGGCAATCTCTATAATAGTATGTGCCAACCGAACTATTATATGGAAACTCCATAAAATACTAACATTTACTCAATAATTAATACCACTCTTCAAAAAACATAGTATTCCATTGATAAGCATACTTAGTTCCATTAGATGTGTCATTTAATCATCCTCAAGTGAAATTTGACCTTCATGTACAATTTCTTCCGACTTCTTCAAAGCATTCCACATCTCCATGTTAGGCTCATACATGATACACCAACCCAACATTCTATCCGGATTAAATGCAGGCCAATAAGAGGTTCCACATATTGGAGGCAATGGACAATCGGTTTTAACCGGAGGCCTATAAAGTGGTTGTAGTTAATCAATGCCATCATGCATCTCCTTCGTTTGAGTTGCTCGACACATACGGTTGTTTTCGGGGTGAAGGTGAAACTAGCATATTTGGAGAAATAATGAACCACACAATTGAATGCCTCGGCGATTAAGTGTCCACATATAGGCATGCTCATCCAATAATCCGATGTCATCAGATGGCCCCCATGAAGATGATGTTGACACCTAACAAATTGCTCATTGAGACTACCCTCCCCATCGCACAACATTTTCTTGTAAAAGGACAGATTCTCCTTTAGTTTTAACAATAACCTTTGCCTTATATGAGTGATTGCACACCCATTATTTTGCTTCGCACCTTCGATGAAAGGCCCAAGTTGTTGATTGACAACATGAAAACCACAATTACCATCTGGAGGAACGTCATCGGTGGAAATAACGTATTCTCTAATGTATAGAGGTAGCTCATTCAAATAGTTTTTATTTGGAGCCTCAACGTTCACGTCTAGGGAAGATGGTTGGATGGGGCACATTGGAGACTTAAGCTTCACGTCGACGGAAGATGGTTGGCTTGGTTGTGATGGACACATCATACCTTTTTTCTTAAAATCTCGCTCACTTGTTTCGCCTTTCTCCTCAATACTCCTACCCCGTTTGTTGGTTTTCTCCAAGTACATTGTCGCGGTGTACTCATGGGTCGAAGAATCTCTAGTAAATGGGGTTTGCTCACTTTTATTCTTGCGTAGCACCTTTGCATATTCTCTTAGTTGCTTTTTGGTTTCTTTTTTGCTTGGTCTACCTTTGCGTTTGCCTTTTGACGGTTCATAAACATTCTCCGAAGTTTGTGGATATATGATTTTCCTCATGTCATCCCAAAAGATTTGTTTTTGGAGCTTGTTCATGCCACGATACATCTCTAGTACGGTTCTACCCATTTCGTTATCACCAAACTCTTCCCCGGCTTCTTCTCCCTTTGGAGAAGGGATGAAACTTAGATGCTTCCAAAATGGATCAATGTCGCTTAAAGGGATTACGCCATGCTCGTAGTTGATTATCTTATGGCGACAAGGTAGTCCCATAGACTTCTTCATGTTACATACACACACCTCATCCGCCTTGGTTTCCCACTTATCAATCAACTCGACTTCTATAATAAACAACTTCATACATTGCCGAGATACGTTGTAATGGATTCCCTTGAACAATGGGTGGTCGTGTAAGGACCCTCAAGCTCGTCAACGCTATTAGACCAGTCAAGACATATTTTATCCGCTAATGAATCGATTAGATTAACACGAACGTTAATTAATAGAATTTAATCTAACAACGATCTAGATGCGAAATTAGTACCATCGAATAGATCACGAAAATTTACGCGGAATGGATTACTCGAACGTGTCAGTCGGTACCGAACGAAGAAGATATCACCGGATTAGTGAGAAGGACAAAATAGTTTCTTTTACCATTAAACCGTCTGGGGCTGCCCTTATCCAATTGAGCGGGTGTTCCATAACTTTCCTTGGGTTTATCTAGACCAAGTCGAGCAGATAAGCTCATCCTCTTCTCATTTCTTCTCCATTCTTCTTTCTTATTATCTGGCTGCTTCTGTCCATCGCCTCTAGCGATTTTGTGAGATGATTTTGAGGTCGAATTGAAGAGAAACTTAGGGTAAACATTAGGAATTGATTACTGGTGGTAGTGTTGATGTTATTTGATCTCGGGAGAAGGAGGAGTGATGTTGTTGAATCAATTAGGATTTTGTTCTTGAGTTGGAAGAGATATTAGGAGGGGTTTTGAGTTTCTTTTGGATGAAAATCGAATGGGTTGGTGTTTAATTAAAGTTCTGAAGCTGTTCTTATGAAGAATCACAGAACCAGGTAATTTAGGGTTTCAATTAATTCGATTTCCTTCTTGGGTTTGTTGTTATTTGATTGAATTAGTATATGGGTTTGTGTTTAATTGAAGTCTAAATGCTTGTATGAAGTTTAATTTGATTTCAAAGTAAATTAGGGTTTTTCCATGTTCTTCCCCAAATTGGAATTAGGGTTCCTGAGTTAGAGATTTTAGATCTTTGTAAGATGAAGATGTTTCTGGTAGAGCTGATGTTGCAGGGAATGTATGTATGAACTGAGAGATGGTGTGTGGCTGGTATTGAAGTTTTAGTTGTGAATTTCTGGATTGAACTGCAAGTGATGTTGTTTAGCTAGATGGTCAAGTTAGATAGCAATTCATGAACTGTTGAGATGACAATATTAAACTTGAACTGAACTCGAGAAGTGAGGATGTATAACAGATGCAGGTATGACATGAAGTCAATGAATTGGAAAATGAATTACAGATGTAGAACATAAATGTTCTGTTAGTGTTTATTGTGTTGAACTGATAAAGAAGATTGGATCTCAGTGGCTTGAACAAGCTAAATCAAATGATACTTCAGGTGGAGGTCTTGAAAATGTGCTAGTGATGAATGTGATAGTAGAACTATGTAGACCTGTAATCTATTGAGAAGGATTGGTGATAATTGTTGTTGGGATTGATATGGAGTTTGATGTGTAAGGTGGCGGTTCTGTAATTGTTTGTATGTTGGAAGTTGGAGGTGTGTGGGTTAAGGTTTAGATGAATGTTAGGCTTTGACTTAGAGATTGAATTCAGTGGGGATGCTGTGAGTGATTGATGATTACAGATAGAGATGAATTGACTACAATACATGGGTTAGGTAGTGAACTGGTATTACGTTTATGAAGATTTTGGTTCTGAAGTTATTGTAACTGAAGTTGGTGGGTGTGTTATTGAGATTGTAGGATTTGTAATCGATGCAATGAAGATTGTAATCGTATTAATTTGTAGAAGTAGAAACAAGTCATGGTTCAGTTACAACTGTTGAAGTTTGGTTGAGCATGTGATAGAACTAAGTAGATGTAATTGCGGGTGGTAGTTGAAGTTTAGAATTATGAAGTTCAGCTGATTTGATTGTGTCAGTGTTGTAATGGGGATTTTATTTGTTGTTTAGATTTCATTGAATTGTTAAAAGAGTAGAAGTTTTTTGGAGTTTTGACTTGTTGTGTTGCATCATTTTAGTCTTGGCAGGTTAGGTGTTGCACCTTGTTGGTGCATTGGTATTCTTTGGCCTGAGCAATGGCTCTGCCCTGTGCAAAGGCTTTGTCATTGAGTTTTTCAGCTCAGTCAGAACCTGACTGACCTAGGCTACCTCGACTCAGATATTTGTATGAGCCTTTTGCCGTGCTTTTACTATCCATATGAATGTATATTGTGATTGCATTGAACGATGGTTGTTTTGAATGTTATTGTACGTGTGTGATATGCGTTATGAGATTTCCATGGGAGGAGTGTCTGTGTTTTCTCCACGGCTCTTAGCTAAGTCAAGTAGGGCGGTATGCCATCCGTCGGCGATAGTATTAGTAGGGCGGTACGCCATCCGTCGGCAATAGTATTACATTTTCTGCTTATTATGATTGTAGGGCAGTACGCCATCCGTCGGCAATAGTATTAGTAGGGCGGTATGCCATCCGTTGGTAATATTATATATACTATTTTATTTGAGGGAAATCACTCGTATGCATATCATACTTGTTTGTCTAACTTTCTGATCTTGATGAAAGTTAAGCCGAATGTTTAGATTCATCTTGTTTCTTTCAATTTATATTCTTTTATATCTGTGAAGCATATTAATGATTACTTGCGAGTTATATGTTTTCATTGAGCACCCTTTTGGGATGATGTGCTCATTCATTCCCACTTCAGTTTCAGTTGCTCGAAGAAATGGTGCACGTGAAGATATTCGTCTCCTTAGTTTAAAGCGTTACCGAATTGTGTTACATTTATGTATCTTTTGTATATGTGTATTCTAGCGAACAAAAAAAAAAAAAAAAAAAAAAAAGAAGAGGGGCAAAGGAAAAGGGGTGCGCAAACAAGGGAGACGATCCCAAGAAATTGCACGGTCCGCCCCCCACCAATTGCGCTCGACCTCCCAATTCAAGTATACATCCCACTAGCCAGTACATTTTATTTGATATTATGTGCTGCCTTACAAGCCTCCTTCAATTTTCCTTACGTTTTGTCGTTAATAGTTTGTCACCATCTCCAGCAGGGACGAATGATATGGTTTTTAGTCTAGTGTTGATGCATTTTAAAAGTTAAGTATTTTTTCAAAATAAGATGTTTAGTTTAACCCTAATTCATCTTGTTTCTTTGGGTAACAATTTATATGGCAACAGCCGCCAAACCAAGCCGCACTTTATTAAACATCATGTGTATTCTTTATTAAACATAAAAAAACATATTAATAGGTTAATAACAATTGAGAGTTCTTCAATTATAAATATCAGAGTGTTGGGTTCAAGTTGGTTTTAGTTCGCATAATGAAATTTTGATTCTTAAAATCGTCAATATGGAATTGATTCCTCAATTAGGTTGTAATCCTATTAGCTAAGTATGTTTAAGAGTTGGGGCGTCACAGGTCGGCATATTTTTCGTTCATTTTGAATATACGGCTTTTTTGGAACTTCCCTTTAATTCTATCAATGTCGCGCTTGAAGTAATTTTCCATAGCATTCCACACGGTTACGAAATTATCAACACATCCAAAGAGATTCTTCTTCAACCGATGGTGAGCCGACTCTACTAAACTTGTCGCTTGATTTCCCAAGTATTTATATTGGTTAGTATGGGCATTAACAAACCTCTCTTTATGTGGTTCCAACCATTGGTGAAGAACATACGACACAACACCGGGTAATCGGGAGTATCCCAATGGGCGATAAACTCCGCAAGATTTAGATGATACTCTTCCTCGGTAAGAAACCAACACAATGATTCCCATTCACTGTTGAAAGCAACCCATTTAGCGTAATTTATATCGTATTGTTTGTCAACTTCCTCTTTTGCATCCGCTCGTTCATGTTCCGGTAGCATTTTAATCTATTCATATCCTTTTTTCTTGGGTGGACAAATTATTGGCTTGCACCTATTTATCAAATTACACCATATATGGAACGTACAAAGCATATTATGTGCTAGTGGGAACACTTCCTCTATTGCGTTCATCAATGCGACATCATTATCCGTCACTATAACCCCGGGAATATCATCACCTCGGAAGATTGCCTTAACTTGTTTTAGTGCCCAAATGTAGCTAGGTTCTTGCTCATATCTTAAGAAACAAAATGCCACGGTAAACGGTGACTTCGTCGAAGTACGCCCAACAATATTCAACAATGGCATCTCGTACTTGTTCGTCTTATAAGTGCAATCCATTATTAGAACTTCATGAAAGCATTGTGCCAATTGAACACTCGTCGGATGCGCAATAAAGAGTTGTGTTATCTTTCCTTCCGAATCCACATCCTTTTGAACCGCGTAGTTTTTCTCTTGGGCCAAAAAAAACAATTGTTGCATTACTTGTCTATCTCTCCATTCCTTCCTTCTAATTGTCTCAATTGCATTGTAAATTGTGGACAAAGATGAGTGGTTATCCTTGTTATCCTCCTTTAGTATTTGGAGCATTTGAACTGGTGAAATACCCATTGTCCTCATTTTAGCTACCTTGTCCATCTCTTTAGGAGTTAGCTTTACCGCCATGAAATGTCATTCAAGATGGTCCGGACGAGGATGATTATGTCAACCTTGTATAACCTGTAGAGAACCCATCCACCCAAATATTCGTTGAAATTAAATGCAAGCTTGAATGGGCAATTAATCTTCTTTGAGAAAGTTTTGTTCTTCCTATTTGTCTTTCCTTTATAAACATAACCCTTCCTCTTGTGGCTTTTATCGGGATCACCGCTTCTCTCACAAACTATTTCAAAGCGACTATTTCTTTATCTCCCATTCAATACTAATACGCACATGTATTTTTGTGCATGTTGTCTAGCCCAACTCTTTGCATCTTCCGTATTTTTGAATACCAAGTCATTCATGTAGTGATGGGATGTGTCATCGTACAAAATACCAATCGGGGAAGGTTGGTTTTCCATTGGTTCTATTGGATCACATGGAACCTACAAGTAATAGCACAACGGCAATACCATAAACAAGAAACACTTACAAGTTCGGTAATGTAAATATTTTTATCGACCCTACCGAACACAAAGTTCGGTTATGTGGTTTCCAGAAATAATTTGGGGCCTTACCGAACTCGATCTTTAGATTTTCTATGGAAAAGTTCGGCCATGAAAATGAAAAACTCGACTAAACCGAACTTATAGGTTCGGTTAGCTACGCTCTATATATTTATTCTACGATCTTGCTGAACACAAAGTTCGGTAACAAAAGTATTTAAACCGACTAAACCGAACTATGAACTGTAAACTCTATAAAAATAGTTCGGTTACATTTTCTGGAAAAACATAACCGAACTCTCAAAAACCACCATTAACATGTAGTTCGGTTACTGCGTCTGCTAAATTTAGTAACCGAACTACACATTCGTAAAGGTTCGGTTACCTATCTTTGAGACTAGATAACCGAACTAGGTTGACCTATAGAATCTTTTTCCCGAAATTTTCGGTTTGGCCAAATTTTTGCACAATTCAAGCTACGTTAACTAAATATGAGACATATCCCAGTACCCATAGCTTCATCTTCGAGGTTGTGGTGATAAAATCCATCATTTGGTTCGTTAGCTTGAGTTTGGGGCAAAAAGCTTTCATCATCTAACAAATAACTCATTTCCGGATCATTAGAAGTATTGACAAATACACTATGAGGTGAAGGGGGTTCTGATTCTGAGGATGAGGTATCATCACATGAATCACCCAAATCATAATTACTAAACTCAAAAAAAGATTTTTTGGGTTCACCCATCTTCTTATTCCTATTTCCTCCTTCTTCTTCTTATCTCTCAATAATAATGTGTATAACAAAACAATCCCATCAATATAACTCACTAATCACTAATCACTAACTAATCATTTTTTAATCATTACACTAACACTAATTAATCATCACACTAACTAAGTTAATCTTCAAGGGCAAAGCTGGTATTAAAATAAAAATTAGATAAGGGGTGACTCCATATTACTTCCAATATCCATCCCAAAAACTTAAGAATAGTCCCCCCATTTTTTGAGTAGTCCAAAAAAAAAAAAAACGGTTCTAAAAAAATTGTCCACCTTTTGCTGGAGCACAAATTGACAGGCCTCATAACCGGGCCTATAAAAGACTACAAAAAGACAATAAGAAAATTGGATTTTGGGAGACCAAAATTAACAAGAGGGAGCAAAGTAAAAAACGAAATAGAAGATAATAAGGACATTAAAGAAATACAATGGTCAAATAAGGGACATTTAACAATGATTCGATCTAAGCCATCCTAACGTGTGATATTAGATCTGTCCAAGCGTTTAACCTTCCTCGGGGTAGAGTTAGTAAATAAAATCTTTTTATTAGATCGACGAATAGTAGACTAAATCATAGAAAAAAGGGTAAGAAAATACCCTTTTTCGGTTGGTGGAAATTTGTAAGATCTTGAATGATTAATTAAGAAACCTATTATAGGGGCTCCAAATATTTGGTTTTGAGGGCTCACATAATGATAAAATCGGGTTATGAAATAGTAATCAACAAAACCCCATATCTAACTATTTTTTGTAATGGCTAAAATACCCTCCATGAATTATAAAATTAAATTTATTATGTTTTCTTTCTCTTTTCATTTATAAATCATGATGAAGATGATGATCATATACAAAAAACCAAATCTATTGTCTTTTCATTCATAAATCATGATGAAGATGATGATCATAAAAAAAAAAACCTATTATTTTTCTTTCTCTCTTCTTCTTGTCCGTCGTGATGAAGATGACGATCATAAAAAGAAAAAACTAAGAAAATCCATCACTTATTTTTGCAAAAAACAGTTTCAGTACTGTCTACGTTTGAGAAAATTCATACTTCTCAACCGTAGACGATTCGATCTGATTTGGAAAAATTCATATTTCCCCCGTAGGCTATCTCTGATTGGGAAAATTGGACTTCCCAACCGTAGACAGGATTCTGAACCTGCTTTTTTCAAAAACCAATTCGATCGATTCCGCTTATCCATGCATTGAAACCAATTAAATAAGATGCGTTTTTGATTTTTACCTTATTGAAGTCATTGCGGGTGGATTAAATGGTGTTAATCGATAATGAATTATTTTAAGAATTGACGATTAATCGAAGAAATAAGCGATGGAGGTGATGGGGAAGAAGAAAATGGAAGAATTAAAGGAGAGGAATGAAAACAAATTAATTTTAGGTTTTCAATATTTAATAGGTTAAGGGTATTTTAGTATTTTTCTTATGAATTAGGTCCCCTTATCTTCATTGTAGGATATTTGAATCCTTAGGAGCCCTCAAAACTCTTTTCTTGGAGCCCCTATAATAGGTTTCTTAATTAATTACTTTACATCACTATTTTAACTGGATGATTGATCCCATTTATTCAGGCATAAGGAATGGATATCAATCACTTTAGAATTACAAATTTTGAATCTTCTTCATCTGTTCTTGGGAGTTAGGTGAGAGAAAAAAGACACTTGAAATATGATCTCCTGAGTCCGAGTCCTGACTACAAGAAGAAAAAAAGACATCTGATCTCACGGAAATAGTACCCGGTAACCCGAATCTATAATGAAGCTTTTGATCGTCGATGCACTGGTGGAATCTGGTCATCCAACGGCTGAGATGGGGCTGTCAAAACATGTTAAAAAGTAGGCTGTCAACGGATCGCTCCTCAAGAAAGAATAGTTAGGTTATATTCAGTTATTTAACTTTTATTTGGATGGTCAAAACAGTCAAACATAGTCAATCCGTTGAAAAGCCACCAAACTCAAATTTGGAAAAAATTATGCACTAAATGCAATAGTGTACCATTTCATAGGCGCTAAACTCACAGGGAGGTAGTCAAATGATATTTCAAATCTATTGTTAGTCCATAGAGATTTTTGAAGAGACTCCTAATGTCTCTTGTTATTGGTTAAAGACTTTTTTTAAGTCATTTAAATTCTCTGAAACTCCATGTTATTGGAATAGGATTTCATAAGAGTCACTCCAACATACCTGGTATTGGAAGGAGAATTGAAATTCACTGATTTGTTTTTTTCAAAGATTTGGAGAGACTTTTTAAGTAAAATAGGAATGGTAGAAATCTCTACCCAAGAGGTGATATTTTGGGAGACTTGAAATTTTTGGGATTTTTTTTTTTGTTTGTTTGAGCGGATGACCAAGGAACGAGTCATTTGCGCAATAAACCAGTGACGAGATAGCATAGCAAATAAAATACGGGATGAATGTAATAAAGAGAATGAAAACTTAGGCATAGGATAATAGTGAGATTTATTTTGACAATGAATACATGTTTACTAGGTATGCATGGTACTTTTATTTATTTTGACAACAGTGAGATTTATTATTTTATTATACATTATAACATGCATGATAATAAAATAATTGGTAGAAATTTTGAATTTTTGATTAGATATTTTATATTTTTGACTAGAAATCTCTAGATTTTCTGTCTCTGCAAGTTATGTTTTACCTTCTTCTTGTTGTTCGTTATCTTCCCCATCCACAACTGGATAAGGGCCATCATCCTCTATTTGATCGAACTCTTGCTCTCTACACCATTCTTCATATTCCTTAACAGACATAGCAACACATTGCAATTGGTATGCTATAGTTTCACAGGATTCTTCAGAGTGATCTATAATCCAATACTGGTCAGAGATGTTATATGGTTGCTTTTCTGATGTAGGACATCTATCATATATTTAGAATTCTTATTATTTCCTTGTTTAGTGTTTTCTTTATTTAAAGTTATATTTTAGGCAACTAGGTTAAGCATATATAAACATGCATATAGATTATCTCTAGATACAATCTTTTATCAAACATATTATTTATCAATCTTATTATTCGTTTAACACGAATTCTCTTTATCTTTTTGCAGATTATTTATCAATCATATTACTTCAACTGATTTACTTCTTCTTGAATATCGTCTATATCGTATCTCGTTCTTCCCTTCGGACCCCTTGCAATCTCCGTATTGTCTTCATTATCGTTTTACATTAGTTGGAACTAGAGCCAACAATTTAAGATTCTCATCTACCATAAATCCTTGTTATTTCTTCCGCAACTCAAACCCTAATACAAAAAAAAAAAAAAAAAAAAAAAAAAACTAGTTTTCTTTTTCTTCGTAAAGTTTTATATATACAATAGAAGAATAAGATAATCAATATGAAAATCTGCATGAAGTTTATGGTACGAATTTCTTAGGAATGATTCGTCCCATATTACCTATGGAACCTTCTTTTCCCGAAAGAAATAATACTTTTAGATCAAAGTGTACAATTGGAAGAAAAGTTTGTAATATGAGTATAGATAGTGGTAGTGCAGAAAATTACATCGCTTTTATTGTAGTAGAGAAGATGAATTTACCAGTTACTCCACATCATAATCCTTATTCACTTGGGTGGGTTAATAATTCTAGTTCTCGGGATATAACACATCAATTTCTGGTGAACCTTTTTTTCCTGGTTATGTAGATTCATTTCTATGTGATGTGATCAACATGTCTGCTACACATCTCCTTCTTGGGCGACCTTGGCATTATGACAGGCGTGCAGTCCACAAGCAAAGATGGAAAAAGGATGGTATTGTTTTATTCTAAGTTTACAAAGAAAGAAAGGATGGGAAGACTCGGGCTATTGTATCTAAAATAGCCAAATCACAATAATCTCATGACGAGAATAAAGAAGATCTTTCTTTAGCTAAGAATGATACCGACGCTATTTCCACTGCACTAATTAGCAAAGAAGCGACGAAAACTACTTCTCAAAAGAGGGAAAAAGATCATATTCCTTCCCAATGAGGTTTCACGTAATTCGCATGAAATTTTCGAAATGAGTCTGTTGACTAATCCTCCGTCGCCATTCATTCAAAAGGAAGATGATGTGATGTTGGTTCCAAATTCACATGGGATTGTTGAAGGTCCACAACCCATGGAAGTTATTAATCAAAATAAAGAAGAAGTAAATCAGTTGAAGTATCACATAATTCTCTGGAGCTTATTGGTGAGTCTTCTACTTTCAATGAACTTCTAGATGTGGTAATTCCAGATAGCGATACATTTTCGCTGTCTTCGGTCGAGAATAATCAAGTTTTTAACCATTGGAATATACCAATCGTGTCCCATATATTCCCTAACAAGGCAGAAGTAATTAAATGGGCTTGTGTGGATACTTTTGTGTTGTTTCATTCGTTTATCTTTGCGTGTGATTTTCGACCTCAAGAAGATATAACTAATGAAACTTATCTTTGGAAAAATCCGTGGTCGTACTTTCTCAAAATCTGGGAGAGTAACGTTTGTTAGAGATTTTTATGAAAAGTTGAGAAATAACATAACTACATACATTGGTTTTTACATGAATGATGCTCTTGTGCCATGCATGCCAACAAGGAGTGTACGAGGCACGAGATGCACGTCTAGCACATGTCATTGCACATGTCATTAATGAACTTTCTTGAATCAATGACTGGAAATGCGATCGGAGAACTTGAGTAGTGCCGTGCGAGATATTCAAGATTTATCTTGTGTAATCAAAGATAGGAGAACACAAACACTTCGTTATTTCAAGGAACAAACAGAGAAAACTATTATGGCTAGTCAACATTTTGTTCTTGAACAATATAGCAAAGGGTTTCTTAATTACATAACTACTTCTCTCATGAATATGTTTTTTGTGGATGATGAAAACGATGGTGTCTTAAGTGATTCCAAATGTGCAGTATTACAACAAGAACGAATATCTACGACTTATTAATGCTTTGAGCTATAAGACATGGGCAAGATTAGCTCTAACTATTATTGAACCTTTGATGCATAATGGTATTTCATATATACCATTTATGCCCTTTTATTTCGTATTTACTCTTTTACCCCTTCTTTCCCTTATTTCCTACCTTTGTCCTTTTTGTTTACTACTTATTGTTTAAACCCTAGCTCTTCTAGTTTTCAAGTTTGGTTTTGTTTAGAAAAGTGGTGTAAGAACCCTAAATCCTTCTTAAGAGAAGAGCCTCCAACACTTTGTTATTTCCAACTTGTAATTGGGTAGAAATTTCAATTTGTAAGAGATGCATCTATTATCTTCTAGTTTCCAATCTTAGAATTGGGTAGAAATTTGAAGATTATTAGAGAAGAACCTCAAATCTTTGTATCTTCCTTGTTCCAAGGGTAGAAGAATCATCATTTGAAGGTTGGTTATTTTTATTTCATGGTGTTTTGTTATAATTTAATATCCAAATTCAATTATAAGTGTTACTTTACATTAGTTGGTATCAAGAGCTTTGGTTTCTTTTTTTGGGGAAATTGTGGAGAAGATTTTAAATATTAGCGTGGGGGTTTGAATCTTTGTATGTGATATTGTCAAATTGGGTTCATTCTCCTTGTGGTTTAATTATGGCTCCAAGGAAAAGAGTTACTCAAGGTGAAATTTCTATGAAAGAGGAATTAGAGGTCTTTAAGCATGAAGTGTTTGATGAAATGCAACAAAGAATGGATCCAAAATTTGAAGAATTTTTTTTAAGATTTGGTAACTTAAATATCCATCAAGATCAATATAGAACTGAACATCATCATTATGAAGAAGAAGTAACGGATGAGGAGACCACTTCTTTTGATAGTCATGTTCATCAACAAGGAAGACGCCAAATGTTTGAAGAAAGACCGAGATACCACAATGTTGCTACTTCAAACCGATGGGAAGGTGGACTCAAAGTTGATATTCCGGAATTCCATGGGGGTTTAGCTCCGGAAGAATTCGTTGATTGGTTAGCAACGGTTGAAGAAATCTTGGATTTCAAGGAAGTGCCCGAAAATAAGAAAGTTGGGTTGGTTGCAACAAGACTTCGAGGAAGAGCCGGCGCTTGGTGGCAACAACTTAAACAAATGAGGTTGAGAAGAGGTCAAGATAAAATTGAATCTTGGGAGAAGCTTAAGAAACATATGAGGCTTGCATTTCTACCCCATAATTATACAAGACTTATCTATCAACAACTTCAAAATCTTAGGCAAGGGTCCAAGTCGATTAATGACTACACCAAAGAGTTCTATCAATTGGTTGCTAGGAACGATATTAACGAAATGGAAGAACAACTTGTAGCAAGGTATATAGGAGGTTTGAGAATGCAATATCAAGACACTTTAAACTTATTTGATATTTATTCGGTGTCGGAAGCATATCAAAGGGCATTATCTTTGGAGAAGCAATACGCAAGGAGAGTTTCACATACCAATTGGAGTACTCACACTCAAGGAGGTGTTAAAAATACTACTTCTCTAATTCCAACTCATCGAGCTCCAACTACTAACGTTCCATCAAAATCCAATACTTCTCAACAAGTCTTTCAAGGTAAATGTAACAAGTGTGGAGACGAAGGACATAAAGCATATGATTGTAGGAAGAGTGATCGTCCGGGGAAGAACTTACTTGTTCAAGGTGATGATGAAGGTGATGCATATTTGGATCTTATGGAGCCACCAATATTTGATAAAGAAACCGACGAAGAAGTGGAAGAGGACTTTATCACCGGTGACCAAGGACCATGTTTGGTTGTGTTGCGTAACTATTTTACTCCAAAACTCGACGAAGGTGATCGATGGCTACGCCACAATATTTTTCAAACCACTTGCACAATTGGTGGGAAAGTTTGCAAGCTTGTGTTTGATTCGGGAGTTATGAAAATATCGTTTCCGAAGAAGTGGTTCGAAAGTTGAAATTAGAGACAAAAGACCATCCTTCTCCATATTCTTTATCATGGCTTAACCAAGGAAGCGAGGTAAAAGTCACTAAACGTTGTCTCATTAATTTTTATATTGGTAACAAATATGTAGACAATGTTTGGTGTGATGTTGTTTTGATGGATGCATGTCATTTACTTCTTGGGCGCCCTTGGCAATATGATTGGTTTGTGAATCATGATGGGAGAACAAACAACTATTCGTTCATGTGGAGCAATAAGAAGTTAACTCTTGTACCCAATCGTGAGCTTATGCCTAAACCACAAAATGGTGATGGTAAAAATCTACTTACTTATCAAAAGTTCATAGAAGAGTTGGATGATTCGGAGGTTTTCTATATACTTCATGTTAAAGAATCTCAATCGTATGATTCCGTGCCACCGCTAGTCAAGCCAATTATCGAAGAATTTCAAGATGTTTTTCCTATCGACTTACCGGATGTATTACCACCACTACGAGATGTGCAACACCAAATTGATCTAGTACCCGGTTCAAGTCTTCCCAACAAAGCCCACTACCGGATGAGTCCCAAAGAACATGAAGAATTACGTCGCCAAGTTGAAGAGCTTATATCCAAAGGTTTTATAAGACCGAGTCTTAGCCCTTGTGCGGTACCGGCCTTGTTAGTACCAAAGAAAGATGGTTCATGGTGTATGTGTGTGGATAGTAGGGCAATCAATAGAATCACATTGAAGTACCGATTTCCAATTCCTCGTTTGGATGACTTACTTGATCAATTAAGTGGAGCATGTGTTTTTAGCAAACTTGATTTTAAAAATGGATATTATCAAATTCGTATCAAGGTGGGAGATAAATGGAAGACCGCTTTCAAGACTAGAGACGGTTTGTATGAATGGATGGTTATGCCATTTGGGCTATCAAATGCTCCAAGTACATTTATGCGAGTAATGAATCAAGCACTTCGGCCGTTGATTGGGAAGTGTGTGGTTGTTTACTTTGATGACATACTTGTTTATAGTCCCAATATGGAATCTCATATACGTCACCTCCGTGAGGTACTCATGATTTTGCGGACACAACAATTTTATGCTACCTTGAAGAAGTGTGCATTCATGACCGATAAAGTTTTGTTTCTTGGTTATGTGGTTAGTAAGGATGGGATTTAGGTAGATGAAGATAAAGTGGAATGCATAATGAATTGGCCCAAGCCAAAAACTTTGTTTGATATTCGAAGTTTTCATGGGTTAGCTTCTTTTTATCGTCGGTTCATTGCAAACTTTAGCGGAATCATGGCTCCAATAACCGAATGCATGAAGGGTGGAAAGTATTCATGGACTCAAGAAGCGGACGAAGCCTTTGAATTGATGAAAATAAAGTTAAGTACATCTCCAATCTTAATATTACCAAATTTTGATAAACCATTTGAACTTCATTGTGATGCTTCTAAACTATGCATTGGGGCGGTTCTTAGTCAAGAAGGAAAACCGGTGGCATTTTATAGTGAAAAGTTGAATGGGGCAAGACTTGCATATAGCACTTACGATGTTGAGTTTTATGCTATTGTTCAAGCACTCAAGCATTGGAGACACTATCTTATTCACAATGAGTTCATTTTATTTTCGGACCACATGGCATTGAAGCACATCAATTCTCAAGACAAGCTTTCTACTAGGCATGGTAAATGGACTTCTTATTTGCAACAATTTACTTTTTCCATCAAGCGCAAGTCGTGCGTACAAAACAAGATAGCGGATGCCTTGAGTCGACGTACTTCTCTTCTTACACAAATAAGGGCTCGTATTTTGGGATTCGATGATATTCGGGAGCTCTTAAAGAATGATACTTATTTTGGTCCTCTTATGGTTGATGAAAGATCACTCCAAAATGGCGATTATGTTCTTTTCGATGGGTACCTTTACCGGAAGAATTGTCTTTGAATTCCGCAATCAAGCTTGAGATTGAAAATTATTAAGGAGCTTCACGATGAGGGGCATATGGGGACTACTCGTACTTGGAAGTTGGTTTCTAGCTCATACTTTTGGCCGAGAATGTGGAAGGAGATTCATCGATATGTGAAGAGATGTCATATATGTCAAGTATCTAAAAGAACGGCCACTAATGCGGGATTATACATGCCACTTCCTATTCCTTCTCGTCCATGGGAAGATTTGAGCATGGATTTCATCTTGGGATTACCGCGTACTCAAAGAGGTATGGATTCAATATTTGTAGTGGTAATGTCTCATTTTATTGCTTGTAAAAAGACAACGGATGCGGTCATGGTAGCTCAACTCTTTTTTAAAGAAATTTACCGTTTACATGGTATTCCTTCTTCCATCGTCTCGGATAGAGATAGTCGTTTTGTGGGGCATTTTTGGCGCACCTTATGGAAGTTGGTCAAGACCAATTTAAGTTTTAGCACCGCTTATCACCCTCAAACGGATGGGCAAACCGAAGTGGTAAACCGTTCCCTAGGTAATCTTCTTCGTTGTTTGGTTGAGGAGAATTTGAAGACATGGGATCAAGTTTTATGCAAGGCGGAATTTGCTTACAACCATGTGGTGAACCGGAGTAGTGGTTATTCACCATTCATGGTGGTATTCGGGTTCAATCCAAGAGTACCACTTGACTTGTCCTTAGTACCGGATTTGAAAAGGCCAAATGCTAAGGCGGAAGACTTTGTTTCTCAACTTCACCTTATACATGAAAGCACCCGAAAGCATTTAGTAGCCTCATCAAGGAAATACAAGAACAAGGTTGATCAAAGACGACGCGTGGTTGAGTTTGAAGTAGGAGATCTTGTTTATGCGGTTCTTACTAAGGAACGTTTTCCCGTGGGTGAGTACAACAAGCTCAAGGCAAGGAAGATTGGACCATTTACAATTGGAGAAAAGATAAATGATAATGCTTATCGACTCAACTTACCAAGCTCAATTCGTACGCCCGACGTCTTTAATGTTAAGCACTTGGTTCCATATTGGGGTGACAATGCTATGGATGAAGAGATGGACAATCGAGGGCGAATTTCACTTAAGGAGGGAAGGATGATGCATAATGGTATTTCATATATACCATTTATGCCCTTTTATTTCGTATTTACTCTTTTACCCCCTTCTTTCCCTTATTTCCTACCTTTGTCCTTTTTGTTTACTACTTATTGTTTAAACCCTAGCTCTTCTAGTTTTCAAGTTTGGTTTTGTTTAGAAAAGTGGTATAAGAACCCTAAATCCTTCCTAAGAGAAGAGCCTCCAACACTTTGTTATTTCCAATTTGTAATTGGGTAGAAATTTCAATTTGTAAGAGATGCATCTATTATCTTCTAGTTTCCAATCTTAGAATTGGGTAGAAATTTGAAGATTATTAGAGAAGAACCTCAAATCTTTGTATCTTCCTTGTTCCAAGGGTAGAAGAAGCATCATTTGAAGGTTGGTTATTTTTATTTCATGGTGTTTTGTTATAATTTAACATCCAAATTCAATTATAAGTGTTACTTTACATTAACCTTCTAGCCAGTCTTGTGTGGTTGTGATATTTACTCGGACATCTCAGATGATACATAATAATGAAGATAACATCTTGAACTCGTGAATATTTTTGAGATACTAAATGTTGGTGAAGCCCATAAATTTTTGGCTCAGACTTGGATCCTAATTATACATCGTAATGTTCAAACAGAAGGTATGAAGAAGAGTTGTTCAAGCTTTGAAGGGAGCTATGTAGGGCAAATTTGCATGTCGACAGCTGATATTAGTAATTATCTGTGGTTTTCATGAGTACTGATGAAATCAAAGTAAACAAACCATATTTTCAAGGTGATAGTAGACCAGATTTTCATGTCACTTCACTTGGTCACATTATTAATATGGGTCTTGTTAACTTGTATACCCGTATACATGTTAAGGTTCATTAAAACAACAATTTTTTGCATTGGAAACAAGAATTGTTTGTTTTATTGCATTGAAAATAGTAATTCTTTGCATTGGGAACAAAAATTGTTGTTTTTAGTACAAGAAAAACCAATTTCTAGTAGAATAAGAAAAAAACACACAATTTCCAAAGAAATAAAATAATTCTTTATTAAACCTTAACACGTATACGGGTATACAAGTTAACAAAAGCCTATTAGTATATTCATCAATGGGAAGCTTGCAGGTAGGAGAAAAGAAGTAGTGACAAAATGTAAATTAGCCTTGAGGTACCCATTACATTGGTACTGGAGAAGAATAATGTTAACCTCACGAGCGTTACAATGGAACTCCAGAACTACGAGGCAATATATGAATTAACGGGTGCTTGTATTATAGGTGCAGTCATATTAAAAAAAAATGAAAAGTGGAGCAGTTACGGATTTATCCTCGACTAAGTGGACATATAAGATTGAACTAAAAAAGAAAGAAAAGGCTAAGTCTTATGGGCTAGATTGGAGGTGCTAGATTAGCACTTAAGTGTTAGAATTCAAAAAAAAAGTGTGGCAAAAAAGTTAACACTAGTTCTCTCTCCTACTAGTTACTAGCATGTGAACTAGCAGCTAGATATTTTATTTGAATGATTGTTATTTGGGAAAAATACCTTTTCGTGGAAGCAAACAAATACTGGAAGAAAAGTGAAAACGCTGAATGGTTCAGCGCTTGGCGATATTTTGTTTCAGTGACTAGCATGCTAGATTAGCACTCCCATAAAACTTAGGTGGTTATGCTAGTTGACGTGGATTGCTAATCTAGGTGCTAGACTAGCACCCCATAAGACTTAGCCTTAAATTTGACGTGGATCCCAGGCTTTACCATGCCAAAAGAACCTTCGACGTGGTACAAGACGAAAACATGGGTGAACTGTCATAGCCTTGATCATTTTCGGCTAAGTAACTTAGATTCTCAAAGGTGGCAATAATCTTTGACACTGTAAACAAAGGTAAAGTTTAAGAAAGTGTCTCAAGAGGTGTGGGGAACCATATCAGCAACTTTACAGTGTCCCAGGCATGGTATGCTTGCATGGTCGTGGTCATGGCAATAATTTTTATGCTCGTTGTCGCTGCTTGCATGTTCGGCTCCATTACAACCACTAATGATATGACTTTTGTGTTTGATCGCGTGAAATTTAAGAACACATCTAATGATGCTTTGAGCAACATTTCTTGCCTACTTCGTTTTAGGATCTCTGAAGCTATGAATTTTGTGTTCGATGACGGTAAGTCGTTAAACGTGGAATCTACATTTCCACGAGGGAAAATCATTCATGTTCTATGATGGCACTCGTGGACGAGTTTTTCTCAAGAAGGGTGGACTAATGTAGGACATCTATCCTTTATTTAGAATTCTTATTATTTCCTTGTTTAGTGTTTTCTTTATTTAAGGTTCTAGTTATTTTAGGCATCTAGGTTAAGCCTATATAAACATGCATAGAGATTATCTTTAGAGACAATCTTTTATCAAACTTAATATTTATCAATCTTATTATTCGTTTAACACGAATTGTTTTTATATTTGCTTAATATCTTCTTGAATATCGTTTATTTCGTATCTCTTTCTTCCATTCGGATCCCTTGCAATCTCTGCATTGTCTTCTTCTATTATCGTTGTACATTACTTTCCTAGTGATACTTAATCCAGGCTTCTCCTCCAGATGCAGTTCTAAGCCAAGTACCCCTTTGAGTGGTGCACTAAGTTCCATCTTGATTTTTGCCTTAACCATCCCGCCAACTCTAAGATGAGCATTTGCTGGGTCAATAAGTATTGGATAACATCTTCTTGCTCACTTTTTGTGGTAAATTTTACTACATACAAATTATGACCCATAACTTTGAATTCATTCTTCTTGTACCTATTCCATATGATGTTGATTTCTTCTTGAACTTCCCTTACTTCCAAGAAACCAGGGAATATGATCTTTCCAATGATAGTATTTGACCATGTTTTAGCATCTTGATCAATGGTTTGAATAGAACCTAGAGTTCTTCTTTGAATTCTTGGAGCACCAATTGAAGTTAATCTTAATTAAGCAAAGCAATCTGAGTTTGAAAGCCATTGTAGACGCAAGGATTTTTCTTCTTGGGTAAATTGGAATAGGATGTTTAACTATGTTCTTAGGGTTGATTGGGCCGACCGAGCGAAGCGAGGGAAGACCTTTATATGGCCACTTTTTTGTAAAATCTAAGTGATCAATTACCACAAAAAGATTGGAAATGGTTAGGGCCGAAAAACCAAAAATGTCCCTCTCTTTTAGTCCAATTACTTTAACACCTTATGTATACTATCTTTTCAGGGGTATAATTGCCAACCAAACTTTAATATAACATATCTAAAAATCCGTGTCTTGGAATTTTACAAATTTTATCTCGTTGGAAAGGTTATAAAAAAACTCTACGCAACGAGTACAAACAACAATATTAAATTTAAAGTTTTTGCGAAAAATTCGGAGGTATTTATCATTTTAGACACAATTTTAGAAAATTAAATGTATATCCATTATGCAAACCACCACAAAGGATACATAATACTTTATGTAGCAAAATTTTGTTTATGCATCAACTAATTTTCCGTTGCAATTAATAAAACGATGTACTCCCTCCGTTTCAAGAAAAATGATACTTTCATTTTAGACACAATTCTCGAAAATTGAATGCATAGCCATTATGCAAACCACCACAAAGGATGCATAACACATCATGCAACCATATTTTGATTTATGGATCGACTAATTTTCCGTTTGACACTTTAGAACAAAAAAGTGATACTTTTATATCCGTTTCGGGAAAAGTGATACTTTCGCCCGTTTAACACTTGGTGGGGAAAAGTGATACTTTCGCTCCGTTTCGAAAAAATGAAACTTTTCGTTCCGTTTGAAAAAGTATCACTTTTTCATTAGGTTTATGGAAAAATCATGAAACAGACGTTACAACTTAAAGTAATCGTAGACAAACCCCATCTTCAGATTCTTCTTCGGTCGGCCTTTCGACCGTGGCAACGGTCGTACTAGTATATATAATCATCATGTCGTATAATATATTTCTCAAAATTGCTTCTTTAGATATATATATTTTCCTAAATTTACTGCACCAAGAATAATCCCATTGAAATTTTGAGATTATATTGGGTTTATTCTTGTAAGACCAAACGATTATATTGGGTTTATTCTTGTAAGAAAGAAATCTAAGAGATCATCTTTGCTTTGAAAACGGTTAAATATTGTTACCAAATATGGAGTACGTCAAGGAGAGAAAATATGACGTAACTACCATGATGAGTTGTTGGTGTGATGAAGGTGTAACTGAGTTTGGATGGGTAATCATCCAAATGAGCAATCTTTCACAAACGTTTAAATTCCATCGTAGAGTAGATGAGTAGCACAACTGCTTGACGGAACACAACTGTTAATAGGTTGAAGACATGTTTTAGTTTCAAGGGACCACAATTGGTATGCTCATAACTGATAAGAACAACAATGGATGCTAATATAACACAAAAAGATTAGTTATTCATTAGTTCAAAAGTAAATCCAAACAGATTCGACAAAAAAATAGGAACATATACGACTTAGGAGTATGGACTACAAACTAAAAAGAGATTAATGATTTCATTTTGTTAAAAACAGACGAAAGGAAGGGAGGAAACAAAAACATGATCGAAAGATAAGAACTATTTAAAGAAAACAAAATAACTAAGATTAAATTAACAAGAAACTAAACAAAAGAGCAAACACATTTGGATCTAGCGCCTTGACACTGAACTATTATTGTTCAACTAGCATGTTTCTGCTTCCGGAAGATCTTTTCGACTCTTGATCCCTCAATCCTTCACACTCCTACAAATTATAGATTGAACTCCAGCAAAATGTGTAATCTTGATCAACACATATGAACCTAAAGTCTTTAAGTATGTGAAAACTACTGTCGGGCCCGTTTTTCAGTATTTTTTTCATCCAAAAACCCATTGACGGAAAACTTCACATGTGCCCCCAATTCTTCGGTGAAAATTATTCACAAACCCATATTTTTCAAAATTATCATTTTCGGAGAGATAGAGGCGAAAACAAAAGAGAAAGATCTAATTTTCTTTCATCGGTTTTTCCGGTTTAAGAGAGGCAAGTAGAGAAAGGAAGAGAAGATTTATGGATTCATGAGGGTTCGTGGAAATTTCTCTAATTACTCTCTTTGTAAGTTTTCCCCAAACCATGATATGGATTCTTTGTTTCAAAAGGCGATTTTATGATTTTCAGATCAATTTTATGAATATATTCGATTATAGATTGAATCGAGCAAAACCCCTAGGTTTTTGTAGATTTTTTTATATGAAATTTCAGTTGCATTAAATAGTTATTCAATTGATAATTAAGCTCTATACAGATTTGTGTGAATACTGTAACTAGATTTCTCTGGATTCGGTTAGGGGTTGTTATACATTGTATTTGTAGTAATTGATGTTAAATGCCACTTACGTTTGTTGATATAACTGAATATATACCTACTTTGATGTGATAAATTTTAATTATGTTTGCTTGGGAGTGAGTTCTTGGAGTTTATTACATATACAATATGGTTTTTATGTTTAATACATCTTATCTAATCGAATTGCATGAATAATTGTTGTGCAGTTTCTTTAAACAATTTTACAAACAGAAAAAATTGGATAGACTTACATTTTTTGGTTCTACACTTGGTGATTGTTGGAATTTGTTATTTGATATAGTAGTCTTGGACAGGCAGGCCAGAAAAATTATTATGTTATCAAGAGCAATAGTGGTTGGATGTATTATGATTGGAACTAAAATTTGTGATCAGTTTTGAATTTGGCTTTCTGCAGCTCGAAAATACCATTTTGACACAACTAAGTTGTTGGAGAAGGCATAGGTGAATTTGTATGTAGCAGGCCGCACAGTGACGAGTTTTTCTTCGATATTATATAAGTATTTTTGGCCACTGACAGCTTCTAGATTCACCCTACTTTACTATTCTTGATTAGGTTCATCTAGTATACAGTTATCCTTGTTTTCTTGTAGGGCTTAGGGATTTAGTAGAAATGTTCAAACTTGTACAGTAATGTGATACGGTCAATCTTACACGTTTTTTTTAGTTAGCAGTTGAGTTTGAAATGATGTTAGTTAGTAATGTTAAACGTGAATAATGGATGGATTAGATTTACTAATTCAACCAGTTAACGTGTTCTCAGTAGTCCATGTCTTTAGGAAATTGTTTTGGTTCGTGCGCACATGTTTTGTTAGTAGGATCATGCGTTTATGTTCCTTGTTTTTAGGTAGTTACAGTTTGTAAGTCTCTGTATAAATATTGGAACAATTAATGAGAAGATTATCGAATAAAATGAAATTATTTAAAAATGGCATTGTGTTGTTGTTAGGTTTAGGTCGCAAGACTGAAGCTTAGAGGTTAGGGCTCCTCTGTTGGCCTTGGACGTTACTTAGGGTTCGTCAGTAAACCCTTTATCTTTCATATTTTCATCATATTTATCCTTGTTTACCCCTGTCCATTCCCATCTTCAAACCACTATCAATCTTCATTCCCATATTCCCTGGTGTGATCGTAACAAGTGGTATTACCAGAGCAAGGTTTTGACTTCCGCAAAACGCCATCTTCATCATCAATCTCTTGCAGAAACAATCACAAAAAAAAATATGTTTGACCCCGTTCAAGTTCAAGAAATTTTGAAAGCGTTTGAAGAAGTTATACTGGCTTTCAAAAGTTTTGAGCAAGATCTTAGAGATTCTAAAAAAACCCTTAGCTAATCTCCAAACAAAAGGAGTACCAAATCTTCAAACACAAGGAGTTTCTATTTGTATGATTTTTTTGGTATATTTGAAGAGAAGTTGGAGACTCCAAAAACAAAAACCAGAGATTTTCAAATCCTTAATATTTCGGAGTTTTGCAATATTTTTGATGAACCAAACACCAAAGGAATTTTAAGTTTTGTTCTTCCTGCAGTTCAAGCATCTTCAATTAATGAAGTTAAACTTTGTCTTGTGGGTTTTAACCAGGTTTGTTTGCAAAAATCATATTGTTTGAAGAGAGTTGAGGATGATCAATATGCTGGAAAATATCGTGGTCGACTTGGAACTATGGTTCCTGTCAATCTTCTCTTTCAAGTTGGCAACCTTGAAGACCAGGATCAAGATGTAAGACTTGAGGACAAGTCTTAAATTAAGGGGAATGAGCTGACACGGTCAATCTTACACGTTTTTGTTTAGTTAGCATTTGAGTTTGAAATGATGTTAGTTAGTAATGTTAAACGTGAATAATGGATGGATTAGATTTACTAATTCAAGCAGTTAACGTGTTCTCAGTAGTCCATGTCTTTAGGAAACTGTTTTGGTTCGTGCGCACATGTTGTGTTAGTAGGATCATGTGTTTATGTTCCTTGTTTTTAGGTAGTTACAGTTTGTAAGTCTCTGTATAAATATTGGAACAATTAATGAGGAGATTATCGAATGAAATGAAATTATTTAAAAATGGCATTGTGTGTTGTTGTAAGGTTTAGGTCGCAAGACTGAAGCTTGGAGGTTAGGGCTCCTCTGTAGGCCTTGGACGTTAGGGTTCGTCAATAAACCCTTTATCTTTCATATTTTCATCATATTTATCCTTGTTTACCCCTGTCCATTCCCATCTTCAAACCACTATCAATCTCCATTCCCATATTCCCTGGTGTGATCGTAACATAATGTATATCATTTAATGGAGGAATTTCTGTAAAAAATGTGGTGATTGCAACTCCAAGGAATTCTTCACCCTACCTTACTTTACTTGTATTAGGTTCCCATTTTCAAAATAGAAATTGAAGGAATTGATGTTGTTATTTGTACACGACTTCATCGTTACTGGAAAAGTCACGTCGCAACATTATTTCAGCTGTGAAGCAATCAACATCACTCAACCGTCCAGAAGCTGAGAAGTTAAAACATAAACAACTATCATATGTCATTTTTGATAGAATCGGTTAAGCTTCTTATGCTTGATATCTCTTTGGTTTTCAGTTTTTTTTTTTTTTTTTTTAGTGCTCAGAGTGACTAATTGAGAATATATTTCAGTGTTATACTTGATCTAGGAGACACCTTTTTGTTAAACAAACTAACAAAACTCCGGGAGATTTTGTGTTTTTCTAATTTAATTTATGCATGTGTAAAGATGCATGATTATTCCTCAAAAAGATTCTTTATATTTGATTACACTAAAATTGTCCCTTAAATTTGTTTATGCCAATGTAGATACATATTAATACTACTTTGAAATGATCTAATTCAAAATGTGTATAGGAATGATAAAGTTGTGGTTTTTTTTTTTCAAGTTAGGCGTCGATACAGGTGCAGCGATGGTGAACTACAAATTTATACAAATTATGTTTACGTTCTTCTGATGGAGCTAATATATACTCGTACTAATTCAGTTGTGACGGTGGTTGCCAGACTTAGATTTTTTTTTTTTTTTTTTTTTTTTTTTTTTGTCTTTGTAGCTAAATGCCCCATGGTGTACAAAACCAATTGTTGAGGGGTTTGTGAAAAGGCTTGAATACTTTCATGTCTACTAGTACACCAGGAATTAAACAACTAAGAGTTGGCGGATGTTATATGTGACACACATACACCTCTAGAGTTGATGTCCTGCATAGGTGCAGATTATTGCAAAAACAAGTAGCCAATGTTCTATGGCGATGACTAAGTAATTATACTTTTCTTATTGGTAATATGTAAAACTTATATTATTTTGTAATTGTAAGAATGTTTACATGTTTCTTATCTTTCTTTTTTTTCTATATCTAGTTTTTAAGGTGCTTATGTTACTGCAAGTGTAGTCGCTAAAATGGATGTTGATAACAGGGTTTGGCAGTATTTAGAATGGATTGAAGTTCCTTTAGATGAATGTTAGGACTTCGCAGATACTTTAATAAAGATGTAAGTGAGAGGATATTGAGACATAAGCTTGTTCTGCAGGTGTTGATGTTGATGATGTTGAACTGGAGAAAGTGAGATGTTAGGATTATACTTAATATCAGTTGAAGTTTGTATGTGCAGTTAGCAATTCCATGAGAAGAGTTAGACTTGCAGTTAAGAGTTTAGGTAGAGATGAAGGTCATGGTGTTGTCTCAGTGAGGGTGGTATCTTTGGTGTAGGATGAAATGATTCAAGTTGAATGAGATGCTATGTGACTGAAGTTTTGGAAAGAGAGTTAAGTGAATGTGTTGAGATGATCTGAGTTGTCTTAAAGCTGCAATTGCAGTTAGTTATTAACAATGATCGATTCAAAGGATGAACCAGTGGATCGTGGATCTCGAGGTAGGAGAGGCTTGTCATCAAAAGAGTTTCAGAGAAAGATCAAGATGACCAGAGTTGCATAGCGAAAGCTTCGAGGAGTTGATTACGTTATTTAGATTGCTTCTGCTATGTTTATTTTGTGTTTATATTTTATTTGTAAATCAACTAACTATTGAATATGTATCATTTGAGAGGAGTTCTTGTTTTTATTTCAGAGCGGGTTTAGATTCGGGTTAATCTTTGCTTAGAACTTCTTTCTTATTGTTTAAATAGATGTTTTAGATCCTTAGTGCCTCTTTTTATAGATAATCTCATGGATTAGTCTGCTTCTAGCTTAGGGGGCGCTACATGCATGAACCAAAATATGACTGCATAGTATGTCATGCATCCTTTTTGGTGTCTGCATAATGTGGTATGCATTCTTTGTGATAGCTACATAATGGTTATGTACCAAGTTTTCGAATTTTTTTCCTAAAAGAACAATTACCTCCGACTTTTTCGTGAAAAACATAAATTTGATAATGTTGTTTGTACTCATTGTGTAGATCTCTTTAAAAGCTTACTAACGAGATAAAATTTGTAAAATTCCAAGACACGATTTTTTTTTGTATATGTTATATTCTAGTTTCCTTGCCAATTATACCCCTGGAAAAATAGGAAGCATAATGGGTTATGCATAAATTTTTCATAATTTCAAATGGCAGTGACTAAATACAACCCATACTTTTATTAAATACAACCGGAATCCTACTTTAAAAGTTTTTCATACTTTTCATTTTGGAATAACTAAATGCAACCCCATAAATTCAAGGAACTCAAGTCAAACTAAGAAAATAACTACTTACCGATTTAATTGGCATTTTATTTAGGTAATGTAAATTATATTATTTCATTTTTATCTTCCCTAATATTATTCCATATTATCTCGTCTTGCTTCAAAAGAACAATTCCATGAGCGATACAACTCTAGAAAAACTAGGCCAAGTAGTCCCAGATGAAATCAAAAGAAAATCATTGTTGTTCAAAGGAAGTTACAGTTTTTTATTTTTTGGATAGTTAAAGTGAAGATGAAAAGGTGAAACCTAGTTTAAATGAAGAACAATTCAGTCGAGTTTGGTCGACCAGTAGCCTTCGACCAGACTTTACTAAGACTTTATTGTGATCAATTGCTACTAGCTTGGTTATTAGTACAATGTTTGCCCATGTTTAAGATGATGACTTAGTGGAACCTGATAATAACAACAAAAATATCTTAAATGGTATTTTATTTACAACATACATACATAACTTAAAGGTCTTCAAAATTCTACACAGAATTGCAGGCAATACTATCGTACAATCCTAGGAAATCCTTAAAGCTTTTCCATAGTATGTTTCGATGAGTTCGACCTTATTGGTAGGACTAGATCTTCCAACTCATCATCATCCACCTTCGATAAGTAAATTTCCACCATTTCATCCACCTTTGATAAGTAAATGTCCACCATTTCATCAATTACAAGCTCTAATTAACCTCAAAACCTCCCACTGAAAGATACATAATATATATAAGCGTACACATGAACATCAACCTTTAACAAGAACTGTTAATTAATATTGGTGGTGAAGAAGAAGGATTTGACTTCTTCTCTTGAATAAGGAAGAAAAAACTAATGATTTTGAGGTTAGATTAAATCGGTCAACAACGTGGGGTTGTATTTAAAAAAATTGTTAAAAGTAACTAGGTTGTATTTAGCTAATTACATATTTACGTAGGTTGTATTTAGTCAGGGTTGTATTTAGTCAAAATGGAGGTTGCATTTAGTCAATGCCTTTCAAATCATTATGGGTGTCACAGAAACAGAAGAACTTTTTGGGCTTGACAATAAGACTAATAATGTTTTTTTGGGCCTTAGCCTAATTTCCATGTTAAGTATTGTCTACCAGAGAGCCGGCCGGTAGTACGGTTTGTTAAACCACGTTTTAACTAGCATCGTCTACATGTCGTACCAGGCAACTCGCAGGAGGTATGTTAAACGGCCAGAGCCCAAGAGTCTTGGGACTTTTGGAACTTTTATACAACATCTAAAGACTTAAAGGACTAGACAAATAAATCTTTCACGTTGAACAGTGAGGAAATCCTCGCTTCCTATTGGCCGAAATAAGCCTTTTGTGGATTTTGTGAAACGAGAGTTTTGAAGAGAACGACTGGAAACATATGATTGGTTTAAAAATCATACAATTTGGACAATTAGAAAACATATGTGAAAACGAGAGTTTTGATGAGGACAAACTCAAAAGAAAAAATTAACTTACCGTGTTTGGAATTTTATGGAAGTCCAAATTCAATTCGGAAGTCGGGTACCTACCATATTAGGACTCCTTTTTTTCCAAATTAATATATAAAGAAAAAAAAACAAAAAAAACCACATATTTCACACATATTTTATGCGAAAATAAAAAGAAAAAATAAATAAAATCCACAACATATTTCCAATCTTTTCTCCACCTATTTAATGTATTCGCGCCGCCACACCAAATTAAAAATGCATCGCCATTCCCCCGCCCACACTAAATTAAAAATACCTCGTCACGGGACAGGCGAAGCCCATGCACACCAAGTTAAAAGAAAAAAAATATCGGGTGCGTAGCACGGGCATAAATCTAGTGTAAAATGGATCATCTTACTAGGAAGAGTATGAAGACACGTGAAGTTGAGTTAATGGTTTTTTTTTTTATTATTATCAAAAGGCCTGAGCCAAACAGGAGGGACAGACCAGTACATAGACGACTTGTTGTTTTTTGCACACTTAGCTAGTTCATGAGCAACATAATTACAAGTTCTAGGTTGAAAAGAGAAAATACAATCAATAAGAGAAGAATTGAAAAGTTGAATGTCTTTAAAGATTGCATCAGTTCTAGGAGTTCCATAAAATCTTCCAACAGAAAATTGGGAAACCAGGTCTTGAGCATCACTTTCCACAATGATATGTGTAAGTTTTAATTCCACAACTTTCTTCAAAAAACCCAGATAGCTCTAGCTTCAGCCTCTTCAGCAGATTCCACATCAAAGATAATAGAAACACAGAAAGAAGCCTTACTGGAGAATTCCCTCATCACATGGCCTACACCATTATCCTTAGTAATGTCATCATAAGCTCCATCAGTGTTACATTTAATCCATCCAAAAGTTGGGGGCATCCATTGGTCACTATAGGAAATGGTATGGCCAGGAGGGTTTTGAACTCTAGTTTTACAGTGAGAAGCATAGCCTTAGCACTATGAATAACTGCAACATGATTCTCTTGAAGATTTCTCAAGACTAAATTATTCTTACTAGACCATAAGGACCATAGGACAGCAACAAACATGCAATTCCTATCAACAGGATTTCTAGTAATAGGGTCAATCAACCATAAGTTCAACCAATCAATCATAGAACTAGAAGAGAAAGCAAAAGTATTAGCACAGAAAGAAGCCAGACTTCAGACATGACTAGCACAGGGACACAGAATAAGAGCATGCATAATGGACTCACAGGGATCAGAGCATCTATTAAAAGTGACAGTATGCATAGGCATCCTAGTTTGTAAAACAGTTTTAGCAGGGAAAAAAAATTCTGGCAGCTTTCCAAGTAAAAAGTTGAATACGGTGGGGAAAATTAATTTTCCAAATGCACTTCCAAAGTTTATAACAAGGGGAGGGGCCCAAACCCTCTAAGTCCAAAGTAAGCAGATTTAGAGGAAAATCTATCATTCTTTGAAAGCTCCCAAGCCCTCCTATCAGGAGTGCACAACTGGCTTAAGGGAATAGTAACGATCTTCTGAATAGAAGCATCATCAAAGTGGGTATTTAACTTATTTAAATTCCAAGATCTAGTAGTATCATCAATAAAGTATGAGACTTTAACACAAGGGTCAGGAGGGACTAAAGTATTAGGGGTGGCAGACCCCAAAGAAGGGATTCATTTATCACGCCCAGGGATCAATAAACTTACCATCTCTAACAATCTAAGAAATGAATGGCTTTTAATGGTATGTAAACATCTCCAAGTCCAAGAGCAGTCACTAAGGCAAGCAGCATTAAGGAAGTCAGTCCTAAGAAAGTATTTAGCTTTCAGCACAGTACCCAAGAGGCAGTCAAGATTCTCAATGATTTTCCAAGCAGTTCTGGCTAGCATAACCAAGTTATTAAGTCCAGCTTTCCTAAATCCTAGGCCACCTTCAGACTTATGGGAGCACAAGGCATCCCATCCCAGAAGATGGAGCTTTCTATCGTTAGGATCTAAAGTCTCTCCCCAACAGAATTGGCAGAGTTGGGAATCCATTTTCCTACAAAGATACTTAGGGATAAGAAAAGCACACATTTGATACAAAGGGATAACCTGGCCAACATTTTTAACCAAAGTAGTTGTAGTAGCTTCAGATAAAAGTCTACGAAGCCAAGAAGTAATTCTAGCATCCAAAGCTTGAAGAATACCCATATGGGTCTGAATTTTAGATGCCTAGAAACCTATAGGGGCACCAAGATATTTTTCTCCTAGGTCTCTATTATGGATATCCAGAATGTTAGACAAATGATTCATAAGAGGGGCAGGCAACTTTTTACTAAACAAAATACTAGATTTATCAAAGTTTAACTCCTGACCAGAAGCCAAGCAATACTTTTGAAGATACTCTTTAATGGTCTAAAATCTTTTTCAGTATCTTTAGAAAACAAGAGGGAATCATCAGCAAACAAGAGATGAGTCATACAGGGGGGCATTCTTACAAACTTTAAGACCTTCTACTAAGCCTCCACTGGTAAGGCCATCAATATAAGCAGATAAGGCTTCATAGCAGATAATGTAAAGATAAGAAGATAGAGGATCTCCTTGTCTTAGGCCTCTTTCAGGTTTTATAAGACCAGTAGGACTACCATTCAATAACACATAGTAAGAGACGGTAGAAAGGAATTGATGAATAAAATTAATCCAATGTTCAGATAAACCCATTTTATGTAAGACTTTGACAGTAAAAGACCACCCCAATTTATCATAAGCTTTAGACATATGTAGTTCAATAGCAGCAATACCTTCTTTCTTTTTATGATGATTAACATCATAGACAACCTCATTTGCTAGAAGAATGCTATCAAAGATGCTTCTTTTAGGGACAAAAGCACTCTGATTTTGAGAGATAATATTATCCATTATGGGTTTAAGTCTATTAGCCAGGGTTTTAGATAAAATATTATAAATAAAATTACATAAGCCTATTGGTCTATACTGAGAAACTAGTTCAACCAGAGGGACCTTAGGAATTAAGGCAATGTTGGTAGTATTAAGAATTTTTGTGAGGTGACCAGTTCTAAAACATGTTTGGGCTATGTCTATGATAACCTCCCCAACAATATCCCAGTGTTTTTGATAAAACAGGCCTGTGAAGCCATCAGGACCAGGAGCTTTTCTTCCACCCATTTGGAACACAGAGTTCTTAATTTCCTCAGCATTGAGGGGAAGATTTAGATAAGAGTTATCCTAAGAAGAGAATTTGACAAGAAGATTTCTGAAATTTCATCTTGATATTGCCGAGGATGTGAAGAATAAAGAGTTTTAAAATAATCCACAAAAAAAGTACCTATAGTCTCTCTATCGGTTAACACAGTACCAAGAGAGTTTTTTATCTAGCTAATGGAAATTCTCTTTCTCCTGAATAGGGTGACTCTGTGAAAATAGGGAGAATTTCCGTCTCCTTCCAAGAGTCAAATCTCTCTGGATTTATCCTTCCAGTATAGCTCCTCGAGGTTATACAGATATTCAAGTCTAGAAGTTGAATAAGAGTCGGTTGGATTGGTCTAGAAGTAGAATAAGAGTCAGTTGGATTGGAAGTTTGAATATCTACTAGTTCCTCTCTAGTAGTTTTGATATTGGTTTGGACATTACCAAAAGAGGTCTTCATCCAATCCCTAAGACCTTCTTTAGTATTAAGAAGTTTTGCTTTGAGTTTATAAGCTGGAGAGCCTACAACATTAAAAGACCAAGCATTAGCTATGATATCTCTGCAAGTAGGATCTTCAATCCACATGGCCATAAAATGAAAGAGTTTAAGCATATAGTTGTCTTCATAGTTAAAACCAATATGCATGGGGCAGTGGTCAGAAAAGTCTCTTGGTAGATTATTAACACCGAATTTAGGACATAGCAATTCAACATACTAATTAATGAGGCACCTATCAAATCTTTCAAGAATAAGGTCAGCACCCTGTTGCATATTAGACCAAGTGAACCTAGGACCAGAAAAACCATGATCATGCAAATCTAAAACATTACATAAAAATCAGTGTCATCAACTTCTAACCCCATTCTTATCCTTCTAACCCCATTCTTATCCTCAAGGTTGCATGAAAAACATTTTATTTATTTTTTCTTATAGGAAGATTCATTAACTAAAGAGGGGCGTACTACGATTCTCAAGGGACCCATGTAGAGTAGATTCAACGACGGAAACTGGAATAAGACTACAATGAGTACTATGATTCTCTGAGACACCTAGTTCCATTTTTTGAAGGAACTATGGACATGGTAATCAGCTGTTTTAACTTGGAATTAACATCGACTGTTTTCTACTTTGTCCATGAGACCAACACAACAATAACTATGACTTCAAATCATTTTGCATTTGCGTTTGATTACTGAATATACATTTGTGTGTAGACAGCAAAGAGAAATCAGGCAGAGAAAACAAAAAACTTTGTATCCTTAATACCCCATTAAACACAGACATATATCTAACGTAAATATCTGCTTTCTCTCCACCCACAAGATTGCTTCATTCAGCTAGGGAGAAGAATCACTACTGTTGGTTAAGTAATAGGGAATCAATATTTCTTTTTCCTTCGGGGCCTTTGGAGTACCAATTTGAAACATATTCTCCATATACAACTTCTTTATATCTGGCTAGAGTGTCCTTGTCTACAAGCTGAGCAACTGGTGCAATTTTCCTAGTCTTACCTGGGTCATGAAATGTCCCCACTGAGAGCCGCGCTCGATGAGAATTCGTTACAGCTCGATGTACTGCACTTCGGTACTTGCCATTCGTCATAACCTACAAGCAAGCCAAATGAGTTCCATTAATCTGGTTCTTATTTAATCAAAAATAAAGCACAGCATTTCCCCTTTGTTGGCTCAATCAGACAGGATCATAAAATCAAAGGTCTTCCATGAATTCTTCTCACTATTGATAAACATCTTATGCTCGGATAGCTGTACCAAACGATGTGATCTTTGTAGGAGGAAGTCATCAACAAAATAAAGTGTAAACTCTGGCACCAACAGACGGGTAGGTTTGGTGGAGGAAACAGCCGTGATGGTGTGCAGATCTCAACTAAAGAAAACCACACGCCTATACAACTCAGCCAAGAGAAGCAGCGACAGGCAGAACATTATACAAACTGTTGAAGCTTATGGTATCTCCTATGGGTTTCCTCCTTCATTGTGACCCTAAACCCAAACTATTCATCTATTAATGTCGCTGGCAGACCTAAAGTTGACAAAGCCAAATGCATTCCCCCCTAACCGAAAAAACTTACAAATGCAAAATTGCTGCTGGAATATACATTACAACAGTAGCTATCTCATACACCCGCAAGTACGACTGTACGAGAAGAACAAGAAAACCAAAATGAGCACACTACTTCGGCTACATACAAGAATTTTCAAAGTTAAACCCTGCAGCATAAGAATGTTAAGGGGAGCAAACCTCTACTAACACATGGCCCACCAAGTAGTGTTTTGAAGAGATGCAACTTTCCACCAGGGTTGGTGTTAGACCCTAGTCAGTTGGCATACTTATGGCGCCACATGTATCCGACAAAGTGGAAGACGAAACAATGCCAAAAACTTATGCAACATTGGGTTGGGTGACAAAGATTCGAATGAAGAACATGGAATTCATCATGGCATCATCAAGTACTTGTTCAAGTCAAGAGCAAGGCAAGGACAGTACAAAGAACGCAATGATGCGCCGGAATAGTTAAGACATATTTCTACTCTATTATGCGGATCCACGAAGGTGGAAATCATTGGCCAAATAGTTAAGACAGATGCTGCACAGGTAGGCTGTATTGAGGTGTTATGTGCAAGATGGTTTTACACGAATGACAGAGTAATGAGAGGACTTGGGATCAATCATGGACTCTTTTATGACTGTGCAGGAATGTTCTAACTGTTGGAATATCAGCCTCTAAACATGCTTTCATATGCCATATTACTTACTTAGCATGCATTGGACAATCATACAAGTCACAACATATGCTGATATATATAGATAACTTTATGCTTAGGATTACATATGCTACATCTAGAAACAACTACAAGATCATTAAATAGAAAGAACATGCTTTATGCTTAACTTTATCATGTTCAGATATAACTACTTGATGCTAAGACTTGTTGTATGCTTGGTTTGAGGATATTTTTCAACGATTACATGATAAAATAGGAGATTATAGGGTAAAGATATACCTGACTTTTCTCTGATAAGAATAGACAATCAACAACAGTTGGTACCTTAGATAAAATCCTTGAGAGGAAGGTTTTTCATCCATTTCTATGTCCTTAAACTTCTAATGCCAGAAATTACTTTAAATAAGGCTAGAAGGGAGTCCACCTCCAACTGCATAGACATGTGTCACCTACTCAGCCATCATGAGGTGGAGATACATCCCTTAACTTCAAATAAAAAACTTGCATGCCACTTATGTACAATCCCCACAAAACAGTAAAAGTCTTGCCTTTAGTACATGATCTAAACATTAAACACACACTTAATTAAGATTAGACTAATCCGGTTTTATCAAACTAAACATGATTAGTTGCTAAACCATAAAAATGTCTACATTCTCCCACTTGGTTAAGCAACAAATCATTTTTATTGCATTTAAAAACATTTAGTAGAAGACCTTTCGGATTAGAAACAAAAACGACTGCAGGTGGCCACCCATTTTGGAAAACAGAGAATCTTAATCAATGCGCAGAATATCATGTATAACTGAATGCTTAGATCAAATGGAACGCTATTGTTGGACCATAGAGACACGAACACCACTTATAGGATGCACTGGTCATTTCCATAATCACGACAATAGACGGGCCATTATCCTTAAGCTAAATTTTATGGGCATACATAGTTCCAGGATGTCTACAAACTTTAAGGTTTCACACATTAAGCTACAACTTTGTGCTAAGTGACAAGGACAACTTTTCGATCTCAAAGAGATCCAACTTACCTACAAGGTCTGAAAATGAGTTTCACCTTATACCCAAACTTGACAGACTACTTGAATTTACTATATCGTCTCAAAAGAGATCCAACATATCTCACTAAAGGAAATTACACTAGCACAAACACACCGTATTGCAAACATAATGTATATATGCTCCCACTGAATTGTACATAGTAGCATAAAGAACTTTTCTCCCACTGAACTTTACAATGCAACATTATGAGTGAGACAAAAACATGCATATGGCTGACCTTAACATGCATACGATAACCTTATAGAACTAATTTACAAACAGAAACATGTTTGCCTACTATATTTCACAAGCAAAAAACAACTCACGGCAAACAGCAAACAAACACATCCAAAAACACACAACCATAGACTTGCTAGATTATTAAACCACTAGTTACTTCTTTTCAACAACTTCTGTTTTGACCTTTTTCAGCCATCGTTGATACTTCAAGCAGTTCTTCTTGATATGACCCTTCTTCTTACAAAAGAAACATGTATAAGAGCTATGTGAACCTTGCTTTTCTTCTCCTAAACCATCCTCTTTATCTGCTCCTGTTGATGCTTTGCCTGTTGATGTTGATACTTTGAAGTCCTTCTTAGTGGGACCTAATGCAGCTGAATGTTGCTGCACCATGTAGTCATCAGGTAGAAACATGTCTAGGTTACGAAGATTATAGATCAGTTCTGCCATTTGAAGTATATGCACTCTGATACTGCTTTGCCCATCGTACTTCATTGAAGATAACCGACTTAAGTGAGTATTGACCAAAGACTTTGTAGACCCCATAAAATGCAACTTAGTCACCTCAATCAGTTCTTTAGCCGTGTCTTTAACAGGGATTCCTCCTCGGATAGCATCAGGTATAGCCCCTCGAATGATTAGAATAGCCATTCTGTTTGCTTTTTCCCACTTGAGATACGCCTTCTTTTGAGCATTTGTAGATTCATCTGTAATTTCTGCCGGTTCTAGTTCCCGTAAAGCTATATCGAAATTCCAACACCCTAGAACTATATCGACTTGAGACTTCCAGTTTAAGTAATTTGAGCCACTTAAAGGCTCGATACCAGCCATAGCAATCTGAACTTGTGAAGGGTTCATAACTAAACAGAAAACAAAATTCTTTATTTAACTTTAAGCACTAAGGCAAGCATAAACTTTATAAAGACTCGATATTGTCGTCACTTCACCTTTGGGTAAAGTTATTACATATCGAAGTCCCCTAAAATGAAGTTCAAGACTGATGTACTCATACAAAGTGAATAATAAATCTGTTAAACCTTTGGGTCCAACAGAAAAATCACTTACCAAACATGAGTAAATCATCCTGTCCATTAGAGATAACATTTGTATGATTAACCTTTGGGTTTATGCATACAAATGAAAACCAAATGCAACTATATGCAGTCCTCTTCATACAGAAACATACACTTTGTATCCTATCAAAGTAATCACTTTGGCAACACTTATCAAATAAAAAAGATGCATAAAGACTGCTGCTGCGTGTAACACTTTACAACTTCATTTCAAGACTGATGTACTCATACAAAGTGAATAATAAATCTGTTAAACCTTTGGGTCCAACAGAAAAATCACTTACCACACATGAGTAAATCATCCTGTCCATTAGAGATAACATTTGTATGATTAACCTTTGGGTTTAGGCATACAAATGAAAACCAAATGCAACTATATGCAATCCTCTTCATACAGAAACATCCACTTTGTATCCTATCAAAGTAATCACTTTGGCAACACTTATCAAGTAAAAAAGATGCATAAAGACTGCTGCTGCGTGTAACACTTTACAACTTCATTTCAGGCCAACACATGAGCATCAAAAAACCTATACATGGTACTAACAGAATCAAAATCAATACACCATGATTTAACATGTGAGATACTGAATTTTTCATGTCAAACACAACAAGTATATGAAAATCAGATGTAGAACACAACTTAAACCTATGGCTCTGATACCAATGTTGGAATATCAGCCTCTAAACATGCTTTCATATGCCATATTACTTACTAAGCATGCTTTGGACAATCATACAAGTCACAACATATGCTGATATATATAGATAACTTTATGCTTAGGATTACATATGCTACATCTAGAAACAACTACATGATCATTAAATAGAAAGAACATGCTTTATGCTTAACTTTATCATGTTCAGATATAACTACTTGATGCTAAGACTTGTTGTATGCTTGGTATGAGATATTCTTCAATGATTACATGATAAAATAGGAGATTATAGGGTAAAGATATACCTGACTTTCTCTGATAAGAATAGACAATCATCAACAACAGTTGGTACCTAAGATAAAATCCTTAAGTGAAGGTTTTTCATCCACTTGTCCTTAAACTTCTAATGGCAGAAATTACTTTAAATAAGGCTAGAAGGGAGTCCACCTCCAACTGCATAGACATGTGTCACCTACTCAGCCATCATGAGGTGGAGACACATCCCTTAACTTCAAATAAAAAACTTGCATGCCACTTAGTGGATTAACTTGATGTACTATAGCCTTATGTACAATCCCCACAAAACAGTAAAAGTCTTGCCTTTAGTACATGATCTAAACATTAAACACACACTTGATTAAGATTAGACTAATCCGGTTTTATCAAACTAAACATGATTAGTTGCTAAACCATAAAAAAGTCTAACACTAACCACCTACGACCAGTGTCAAGAGTTCATGAAAGTGGGATCAATTATGAAGCTTTATGGTTGTCCAAAGCTAATTCATGAAAGTGGGATCAATTATGAAGCTTTATGGTTGTCCAAAGCTAGTGCACGTTGTTGGTCATTCCTTCAATGTATAAAGACACCAAAGGCCATTGTAAAAACATAAAGACAGTAGCAAAACTTAGAGAGAGTTAAGCGTTACTTAAGGTAGTAAACAGCCACTTGTAAGCCCTTTAGGCACAACTTCTCAACACAAGATGGTGGATTTGTACCTGATCTTTGTGAATAATTGGCATTCAAAACCCCTCTCTTTCACGATATGGGGTGACTGTGGAGATGAAAGAGAAAGTAACATCTTCCGTAATTTCTTGATGCAGCTGCGACACAATGTGGTTCTTGGACTAGTCTATCCCACAAAGTTTAGCCTCATAAACTTCACTAGTGAAATGCATACTCAATCACCAAAGATTGCACGATATTACTTTACTTTCAAAGTAAGTACCACTGCAAACAAAATCCATCAACTACTGGATTTTATGGTGCACCAACGAAATAACACTACCACAACTAGATTATGGTGTAAACACATGTCTATACTAATAGGGCCCTGACTCTAAGCCTCACTTGTCCGAGCACATCATTGAATCATAACATCAAAACAAACAAACTAAGAAAAATTACCTCGGTTTGGTCAGCCAAAATGACAACAATTGCATCAGACACAGGCTGAACAGTCACCCATTTGTTGTCCTTCAAAACCTCAAGACCCCCAACATCATCTTGTATCAAAAGAGTTATGGCACCTATATCAGAATGTGACTGTAACCCCAGAGTAAGTTCGGGCTGTGGACAAGGAGGGTAATAACTGATAGTTATATTCTGATAAACATCTCCAACTATATCTTCAATGCATGAAGATTGTAAACTTAGACTTTCAGATATCATGCTCATCAACTTTAGCGCAAGTTCCTTTATTTGATTACTGTATTCCTCCACAACTCCTCTGTCGAAAGTCAAACAATACATCATGGGATAAGAATGAAAATAAATAGATCATGACTGATTTTGTGGTAAAGAGAGACAAATACCTATAATTAGTAGGAAAATCTGGCCATCGATTAGGGTTTCGACGAGATAATGGAAAAGTATGATGATCAAAATAATCTCGCCAATCCAAGACACTATCTTCTTTGACTAGCATTCGACTTCCATATCCTTCAGAAGCAGCAGAATTTGGATCACAAGAATACTTAGATTTCTCTGTAATTGAACACTCATTAAAGAAAGTTAAACCTACGTCAATCATATCTTTGATTAGTGAATTTGAAATCCCATGATTTGTAATTTGAAAAGCACCCCAATCACTACAAGATCGACCAAGTTCTGTTCGCACAGCGTTTGAATGTTGCGGATTGAAATTGGATAAATCAATAACGGGTATGTTGAGAGAATCTGAGGAAGCAGTTGTTGGTTGACGAGGTCGACTCTGTGGTGGTTGTATGTATTGAGATGGAACATGATTGACACCAGTTTCAGATAAGGTTTGCACTCCTGATACAAAGACCTCCATGGATTGATTGAATGAATCCAAGGGGAATTAGAGAACACGATGGAGGGAGTATCAGGAACTAAGAAAATGGCCTTTCCTTGGTATTTCCTCCGAGTCTGAATCACCGGATTACATTTTAATAGACAAAAGATTTTGTGCTATACGAAATCTGGTTTGCGCTAGGGGATGTTTTAGTGACAATCCCAAATACCTTTTTATCCTCGAGTATTCGATTCAGATTCTGACCATTTTTTAGCACCAAATGTTAGAACTTAGAGATTTGGTAAAGAGCGAAAGTCAACCCTAATCAAACCTTGATTTTGATCCAATTTTTTCTTTCAATCCCTTGTTTTGTTCCTCCGTGTCTATCCTGTGTAGCATAGTTTTTGTTTTAATTCTGATGGTTTTATATGTTTCCTCTTTTTTTTATTTTGCCCTAATAACTTTCAATTTTTCCTTTTCCTCTTTTTATTTGTCAATCTCTGGTTCTAATTGGTTTGTTTATCCTTTAATGGCAGCTTAAAATCCTTCCTGCTTGTTGTCACGCATTGGTGTTGCAGTAATGTCCCATCACATCATGAGGTATAATCAAAGTTGGCAGTTTCCCAGTTGGCATAATCAAAGTTGGCTTTTTATTGCAGTGGTACATCTGATTTTCATCCTTATCGGTTTCTTTCAAGCTTATCTGAATTAGGTTTATTATAATGGTTCTCCTGCTTCACTTTTATGGAAAAGTGTTTTGCTAATAAATATTTGACCTGGGGTTTTTTATCTTTATTTCTTCAGGAGCTTTGATGTCTACAAAAGTTTATCTGCTTTTTCACGACTTTTAAAACCTTTCACCAATACTTATCCAACTACCAATTCGACACCTCATACAGATTTTCATTATAAATACTACATCAACCGATTTCAATTTCATTATACCCTTCTCAGTTATTACACCATCTTACTTTTCTTCACCTTTATGGCTAGAACATCTGTGAATAATATTTCTCAATAGATGGAGGAAGTTTCAATCAGTGAAGAACCTATTAGAAGGAGGGTTGTTATGCACTTAAATACTGCAATCCTAACTGGAGTTCGAGATTGGGGGTATTGTCTTGATGGTAACTTTATGCCCCTGGTGTTATGATCTGGCAGGACGTTGAACGGGATGCTAAATTCATTTGGCCTCATCTAAGGAGACACAATCAATGGTTGGTTCAGGTGCGTAGTTTGGAACCTAATATTTTTGTTATCACATTCCAAGTTAATGATGATAAAGAAGCAATTTTGTTTGGTGGATCTTGGAATTTCGATGGTTATTTGATAGTTCTAAAAGATTGGAATTTAACTATGGACTATCATTTGTTAGATTTCTCGGTTTCTCCCTATTGGTTAGAATATAAATATCTCTTACCTGAATTCACTTATGCTGATATCCTGAGAATGATTGGTAATATAGTTGGAGAGGTTAGAGTTGTTGAACCCGATGGTGTTAATCCTCCTACTTCCTCAAAATACAGAGCTTCAGTTCTTATTAATGTCAACACTCCACTTATTAATGGTATTACTACTGCTAATGCTGCTGGTGTCACTAGGTGGATTGATTTTTTTTTATGAAAAACAGCCTTACAGACTTTGCTCTGAGTGTAAGGTACCTAATTATGAAGAAAACGATTGTGCTGATATGACTAATTGAAGACGCGAAATGGAAGAGACTGTTCGAGGATTTGGATTTGCTGAACCGATTTTACCTACTCAAAGAAATCCTCAGCAAGAAGCTCAACTTTTTTTACAACATGGTACTCAAAGGAGAAATAGACTGCGTCAACCCCTTGATGTAGATCAGCCTCGGTCTTTTGATGGAATGTGATTATCCATCTTCTCGGCTACTGATTTCGATGCTGCAGCCTCATCATCCTACAACAATCAATCACATCTTTCCTCTTCCATAATGCCAACTTCTACACTGATAAGTGATGGTGCCAGTACTAGTGGTACTAAAAAGCGATATCGTCGACCACCAACTTTGGTTATAACTTCTGAGAATCAACTTGAAGATGCTGAGTTTGATAGAGAAATTATTATTGTTGGAAAAACAATTTCAGTTCAAGATGATACTGCTGCTGTAGAAGAGAAAAAGAGAAAAATGTTTGGGACATTGTTGCTGCACATGCGATTAATGTACAAAACAACACTGATGCATGGCAACATGTGTTTTTCTCAACTCATTTTTATTTATCGAGTTTTCCCTTCTTTCTTACTTTTTGTTGTTTTTGCAATCTTTTTTTTTATCTATCTTTTGTATTATTTATAACATGAAAATCTTGTCTTGGAAATGTCAAGGTATAGGAAACCATCATACTAGAGACTATCTTAGTTTCTGTTTAACCAATAATGATCCAGATGTTTTTTTCTTGTACGAAACAAAAGCTCAGGCCAATAATATGAGACTTTATCTTTCTCGAACTAAATACCCTAATTACTGGTTTGATCCATCTTTAGGCTTATCTGGTGGAATTGTTATTGCTTGGAAACAAGGAATTGACGTAGAAATTATGCACACTACTTCTGATACTATTCATGCCATAATTCATACCCATGATAAGAATCAGGATTTTTTTATTACTTTTATGTATGGTGCTCACAATGTTATAGCTAATCATAATCAGTGGCATTATCTTATTGATATGCATACTTCTGTTAATCTTCCTTGGGTGCTAATAGGGGATTTAAATTTTACAATGCATGACTCAGAGACTCATACGCACTGTAATTCTCATCCTCATAATACTAGACATATTAGAAACAATGTTCAACAAATTGGTCTTGTTGATTTATGATATTCAGGTGCTGACACAACTTGTTCCAATCATCGTTCTGGTGATGATCATGTATCTGTTAGGATAGATAGAGCATTAATGAACAAACTTTGGATAGATCATTATACTCATGCTCATCTTCAACACTTAATTCCTATTGCCTCATATCATAGTCCCATTTTGTTGCATACTATACCTAGTTCTAGTAAAAATTCACCTTTTAAGCTCTACAAATGCTGGTTTCAATTGGATTCTTGCACTACCACTATCAGTCAAAGTTGTCATCAATATTTTTTGGGATCTCCATCTTATCAGTTCTCTAGTAAATTAAAATTCACCAAGACTCAACTGCAACTATGGAAGAGACATCATTTTGGAAACATTGAAGTTAATCTGCACAATATCCAGACTCATCTTCAATAGTGCTATGACAATAACTTACCTCCATCTCACCCTACAATCAAGCAGTTAAGTAATTCTTTACAACACTGGCTTTCTATCCAGAAAGAATTTTATATGCAACAGGCAGGTGACAAATTTCTAGAAGTTGACCGAAATACTGCTTATTTTCATTCTATAGCTAATTTTAATAAGAGAAGATCTCATATTGGTGTTATTCAAGATCCTTTGGGTATATGGTATGATAACAGAAATGATATTGAAGATATTTTTCTTAAGCACTTTGTGGATATATCTAATACTTCTAACCCTCAACCTAGCCAGGATATTTTGCCGTTTTTTTCTCCATATATTTCTCCAGCTCAAAATGATTCTCTTATCCAGATACCATATGCTCAAGAAATTAAGGATGCAGTTTTCCAGATCAGACCTTGGGCATCTCCAGGAAATGATGGATTTCAAGCAGCTTTTTATCACCAATGTTGGGATATTGTTGGCAATGAGGTAATTTCTATGGTTAGACACTTTTTTACTCACAAACATATGCTCAAAGCCATAAACCATACATTTCAAGTGCTAATCCCAAAAATTCAATATCCTCAAACACCAGCAGATTATCTACCTATTAGCCTTTGTAACGTTAGCTATAAAATAATTTCAAAAATTTAGCTAACTGTTTGAAACCTCTGCTATCTGATCTTATTTCACCTACTCAAATTGCATTTGTTTCTGGTAGACACATCCATGACAATATCATTATTGCTCATGAAATTTTGCACAATATGAAACTTAAAAAGGTTAATCAGGCTCTTATAGGTTTGAAATTAGAAATGGCGAAAGCTTTCGACATGGTAGAATGGTCTTTTCTGCTATCTATTTTTAAAGAATTGGGTTTTCATAATGACTGGATTACTATGATTGATCAGTGTATTTCTACAACCAATATTTCGATTCTTATCAATGGTAGTCCTAGTTCCACTTTTTCTCCGACTCGGGGACTTCGTCAGGGAGACCCTTTGTCTCCGTATTTATTTTTGTTCATCATGGAAGCCTTTTCAAGACTTTTACAGCATAATGTTGATTCAGGTCATCTTAAGGGTATAAAAATTAACCAAAATTGTCTAGATATCAATCATCTGCTTTTTTGCAGATGATTGTTTATTGTTCTTTCAAGCTACTTCTTCTCAAATGGTGCATCTTCAACATTTACTTCATACTTTTGGTCAAGCTTCAGGTCAGGTTATCAATATTTTTTGGTAAGCATACTTCCAATAATCAAAAGTCTAATATTTCTGGTATACTTAACATGAAAGTAATGGGTCTTGGTGAAAAATATTTGGGAATACCTCTTTTATTACATAGATCAAGACAAAAGAATTGTCAAGGCATTGTTGATAACATGAACAACAAGTTACAAGGTTGGCAGAGTCAAATCACCAATCAAGAAGGCATAACCACTCAGGTAAATGTTGTTCTCAGTACAGTGGGAATGTACCAAATGCAAGTTTTTAAGTTACCAGATTCGATTATCCAATAAATAGACAAGATTCAGAGAATCTACTGGTGGAACAATTTCAACAACAGCCATTCACAACATTTTATCTCTTAGGATAAGTTACATCTGCCTAAAAGACTTGGTGGTTTAGGTATTGAAAATTTGACCAATTACAATTTAGCTTTTTTGGCGAAATTGGCTTGGCAACTACCGCACAATCAAGAAGCCTTATGGGCAAAAGTTCTAAAAGGTAACCATTTCCCTCATAATGATCTCATGTTTTTTCCTCCACTAGCACACACTAACTCCAGTTGGATATGGCAGAGCATCTATTTTGGTATTCAAATAATTATGCAGAATGTTAAATGGCAGGTTGGTAAAAGAAACCACATCAACATATGGACAGCTAACTGGATTCCTTCTTTGGAATCTTCAATTCAGCAGTGGAATGATTTGAATATTCATGATTACCAATGGGTTTCGGAACTCATTGATGTCGACTCTGGTCAGTGGAATGTTCTACTTCTTAGACAGTTTTTCTCTCCAGATCAGGTGAATTCGATCCTAACTATCCCTATTCAATTATAAGAGGAAGATAAATTAGTGTGGACTTTTACAACAACCGGTATTTTTACCACTGCTTCAACCTATAAAATGCTTAGTGAAAAAGATATGAAATCAGATATGTCAATGGGATTATCTCCTAGTTTTTGGTTAACCTTATGGAATATGAAAATGCCATACAAGTATCATATTTTTATGTGGAAAGTTATCCATGATGATGTTCTTGTCAAAGCTAGGATTTTTAAACACATGAATGTTGCTGATCAACATTGTGTGCTTTGCAATTTAAACCAAGTTGAAGATTTGAATCACATGTTGCTTCATTGTCCTTTCTCTCAAACAGTTTGGCAAATATTTAAATTTTTTCCTCATCAATTTTCTTCTGTTAAGCAGCATGATACAATCCTTTCTTGGATTCACAGCTGGCAAGACAAGGCGACTCAAACTTTTATTCACTTAGCAGCCTGCATTATGCACTTTATTTGGAAACATAGATGTAGAACTATCTTTAGTAATATAACACCCAATCATAACTCAGTCATTCATCAAGTAAGATCTTATATTGCATATCATCATTTAGGTCATACACCTAATAATCATATCTCCCTTAGAAATGTTATCAATTTGAATCTTACTTGGAAACCACCTCCTTTACAGTTTCTAAAGATTAACATTGATGCTTCGTTTAATCGTAATTCCTTATTAGTTGGTATAGGGATTATAACAAGAACTTCTACAGGAGCATATGTTATGGGAAGGGGGACAGTAAGAAGAGCCATAAATGTCCAACAAGATGAATCTTGGGCAATGTTAGAGTATATGCAAATGGTTGCAGCAAATGGGTGGACTCATGTTATCTTTGAATCAGATAACCTTAGTAACAGTTCTGTTCTACAACAACAATCTACTCTTTCTCATTGGCAAAGTATGCCTCTTCTTAAGTATCAATATATGTAACATTAATCCTGTTTGGTCCTGTGTGTTTGTTCATAAATCTTGTAATAAAACTGCAGATGCTCTTGCTAAAGCAGCTATAAAACTTAACTTATGTGGGGAATGGTGGTATCAACCACCTAACTTGTTAATTCCCTTCATAAACTCTGATGTAACAAGTTTGTCTATGTAATATAAGTTTATTCTTTGTTAAAAAAAAGTATTCTGACCATTTTCTTTATTTTCTTCTTCTTTCCCTCTCAAGAATACGATGGAGTACACGATTTAAATAACGGAAAATCCAGCCCTTTCTCTTTCCTAAAAAACCAGACGAAAACCCTAAGATATTAACCGCCACTCTGCTCAGATCGGCTTTTTTGGAGCAGATCTGAGCAGATCAAATAACAATCTAAGCTTTTTCACCCTCTGTTATTCATCCTTGATCTTCTTTGTTTCTCTTTGTTTCTTTTAGTTTTTAATTTGTTTTTTTTTTATCGGTTCTCATCTTTGTTGTATCAAGATTGGTCTTGGGTGGGCTAGTGCAGGTATGTTTCTTCACATGATGAAGAGAAAAAAATCAAGTCATACAATCATATACACTGCTGAAATCCAACCGATTAGAAGAAATATCATCAGCTCCGGTAACTTTGAACAGATTGAACTCTCAAGTGCTCCGCTATTTTGTTTGCTTTTGTCTTGATTGTATTAAGCTTTCTGTATTATGTTTTTTTTTTTTTCGTATTGTAACTGTTTATTTTATTCTTAATAGACTGGATCTAGTTTTCTTTATGTGGAATGGCTTTTATGGCTATTTTAGTTTAGATTTAGGTTTTCTTAGTAGTGATGTTAGGATTTTAGTATATCCTAAATCAGTTTTAGTGCCTATGGTTTACAGGTCAGTTCTTATTGTTCTTGTTTTAGCTTTAGATTTAAAGGTTTTAGGATTAGTATGCAACAACAATTCGATCAAGTTCGTCATCAAGTTATTCTGCAATTGTTACCGCACCGCCAATGCCGAGTCAGCCCGATTTGTTCTGATACAGACACCTAAAGACCGATTCAGATTACCGTTGTTACTTAAGACACTTTGGATACTATGTGAGACATATTGTTTACTGTTTGTCTACTGTTACTACTAGTTGGGTCATCGATACCTTGACTGCATTAGGCAATCTAAACATAAAAAACTCTGGTTCATATGATTTACATGTTCTGATGAGCATTGGTTTGGATTTAATCCAGTCATTACCTTGTGCTTTGGCACATATTGGTTTTGTTTTCAAAATCGGTTTGGCCTTAAATGTTTGTTCCTCTCCTTCGCGAGAGAGAAGGTCCTCTGAAACTGTTTTTTGATGTGTAGGGATTTAATTGATAAACAAGAATTGGTGGATGTATTATAACTTGTATGAATGTCTTGTGAACTTGAAAAATCTCTGTAAGGTTCTCCGATTTCCTAAATCGGTTTTCAAAGTAATCTATTGAAGTTAGCCTCTTTTTCGGAAAAAAAAATAAAATAACGGAAAATATAATATTTCAAAGTGTATCTAGAATGACTGGAAAGGTGGAAACAAGACCATATAATTTAATCATTATGATAAAATTCATAATCTTTGGAGAGGTGTTCAGTTTTCAACCAATATATCAATCCTCTCCTTTCCGTATTTTTTGGAGATCCTTATGGCAATTTTTTTCAAGATCTCAGCCTCCTTTTCGTCTCAATCCCTTGCGATTGATTCAGTCTAGGAGTGTGATTCACTGAACTTCTTCGCTGTCCAAGGACAGATCATTGATCCTTCCCCTTGGGGCTGAGATTAATTGGTAAGTAGAGTTCTTTTTGAAAATTTTTAATTTTTTCTGAACATGAAGGTCAATCAGATGGATCCTTTACATTTACGTTCAATTTTTTTTTTTTGGACGGTATCTAGATTGGATGTTAAGGAGTATTTCAAAAAGAAACTATCTAGAATCTCTCTTCCGAGACTTGCCCTGCCATGGTTTTCCTCGGTTCTTATGATGGCATATGAAGGTGAATTTGGAATAGGTAAAATCTGGTCTAAAAGATTTAATGAATTTGTATTCCAGATTCAATGGTTGGATAATTCTGTTGGTAGTTTTCTCAGAATTGATGAAATTTCTCATTCTTCTTCATACTTGAGCTACATCTTTATTCCATTTGGAAAAGATGGATCTATATGGAAAAGATTCTGGAAATCGCTTAATCCTGAACAAAGAGTTTCTTCTCATCCTCAAGATCAAGGAGTGGTAAATAAGCTACTGGTAAAAAATACCAATTTTCCTTCACTTTTTCAAATGAAAGAAATTGTGATTGATAAGGATTTTTATCATCTATCTTTAGTGGTAAAATTTCACAGTGTTCGTATTAGTTGGAACAAGATTGAACTTGGCATAATGAAAAAATTCAAGTGGAATGTTAAACTGAACCTAAGATGTGTTAATGGAAAGTTAGCATTATTTTATACCCATTCTTCTGAATCTTATGACTTTTTCGCAGAAGAACAATTTTTCAATATTGGAAATGCAAAAATTTTCATTAGTCAGTGGAAGGTGGATAATGCTTATACCAATAAAGCCTTCTGCTCGGATCAAGAGCATTGGTTAGGTGTCAGAGGATTGCCATTTCACTTTTGGGAATCAAATTCTTTGAAAGAAATATGCAGTTCATGGGGTAAAATGCTAGATATTCGTTATTCATCTATGGATTTTTCAAATCTTAGTTGTTGCAAAATCAAGGTCAAAGCTAATCTTGTTGATATTCCAGTAGCAGTTTATTTCAAACAATATTGGTTAAGTATTGAATGGATACAAAATATTATACATCAGATTCATAAGCCTAAGATCAAATCTGTTATAATTACTTTCATTGATCAGTTAGAATTAAGGATCCCTAATTATAAGGCTATGATTACGGCTGGTCAAAATTTGCTTCAATCCTCTCCTACTTCTTCGCCAAGTAATGAAGTTTTCGATTCTCAAATATCTTCTAGTTCAAATTTTCTTGCGTCAAATCAGGCGCTAAATAAACTGAAGAAGGTATGGCGTAGAGTAGCTGATTTACAGCTAAGGGGAAAAAAAGTTGGTGTAAATAAACTCAACGTCTAATGAGGCTTCATCTGATGACCGGTATGATAATGGCCAAAATGATGAGGTTAACATTCCGTGGGTAACTAAGAGGGGAAAAAAGTTGGTGTCGAGTCAACGTATGGACCAGATGGGGATAGTGGTACTAAATAGGATTATGGGTATCGGCTCTACACTAAAGGGTGGAAATCATGTCCATGACTTGACTCAAAATTCAAATCAATATATGATCCATATGGGGAGAGTGGTATCCGTGGGTGCGGTTTTAGACCCCAATATCGGTTCTACATCATTGGATGGAACTCCTGCTCATGATTCGAATTTTGAACAACCAGATTTGCCTGAGATTTTAAAATTCTAAAGATTGTAATGACTCAACAATTGAGTCGTTATCTTTTCCAGTCGCTCCTGAATTAATAAAATCATTACCTCTTGCTTCGATCTCAACTGATGAAGAAGTAAAGAAAGAAAATGTACATCTGAATTCTGAGATTGCTGCCCAACTTGCGTTTAATAAACATTTAGGTATATTTACTAAGCACCCAACTATGTTGCTTATCTGTAAAGAGCAATTGAAGAGAAATTCAAGCCAACAATTTAATATGGAAATACCTTTAGCTGATGATGACGATGGGCTTGCAGATTTTGATCCTGAAACTAATGATATTGGGGATTCTAATCATGATGATCGAGAAGATCAAATTGATGCTCTTAACTGTTCGTTCGAAACTGAGAACTTGGAATTATAAGTGGGTTTTAACCCAATTGCTTCTAGGAAATGTGATGTTTATTAATGGACCACAAAATATTGAGTTGGAATATCAGGGGACTTTGGAAGGATAATAAACATATTGCAATTAAGAATGTTATCCAGAAGTATAATCCAACCATTCAAGAATCAAAATACGAAGTTGTTGATGATTCTCTGATTCGTTCTGAAAATACGAGGGTACCCAAATACACCACAATCTTTTTATTTGATCATAACCTATTCAATCTCTATCGTGTATAAACCTCTTGGAGAAACGATCACTCAAGGAATATTTCAACACAGTGTCCACTTGAAATATGGTTAGTCCGAACTGGTCTAACACGTGAATAATTATATCAGACAAGTGGAGAAATTCAATGCACTTTGTGTGATCATCTATGGATATGAATCGAGACAATAGTACGACAAAGTGTTCACTTGATAACCGAAAACTTATAAGATAAATATCAAGTGACTAGTTAACGTACAAGTGTAATTACTTTAATTATAGTATAAAAAAAATTATAATGCGGAAATAAAGTAAAGCACACACCAGAATTTTGTTAACGAGGAAAACTACAATCTTGTAGAAAAACCGTGGGACCTAGTCCAGATTTGAATACTCAATGAATTAAGAAGTTACAAAAAGTAAACCTGCAACTTCGTGTAGACACTACTAAGTAAACTAAGATCCTAGTTACTCAGCTTCAGCAGTATTCTTGATTTGATAATATCTAGCGAAACCGAAGTTCTCAATAGATATTTGATACCCAATATCCTAGCGAGTAATGTACGTTCTCTTTAGGAGTAGATCTAGTATATCTTATTAATGATTCACAACAACTTCTTCTTCAATTCTTCAAATTCTTCAATCTTTGATTTAATCTTCAAAGTAACAATCTGCAAAAGCAAACTTGATTCCTTATTGATTTGTCGCACAGAACGGAGTCTGTTAACAATGGCAAATCAATGAATCTATCTTACGGATCTAGAAAGACTTAGATCCGTAGAAATGTTGATCTTTGATCTAGTTTGAGTGAGCCTTATATCAGAAGAGAAGGTTCTCAAGAATAAACAAACTAGGTGCAATCAAAGATTCAACAACCGTTAGTCAATCAAATCAATCGAAAACAAAAGATAAACTGCAAGTATCTAGTTTCCCACCAACGGGTTGCGCTAGAGCTTCTCAATCCCAAAGAAGACTTTAAATTGAGCGGTCGTAAGAGATTTCGCCTAATTAGGTTACTCTCCTCTCCGAATAGGCGGCTACACCAGTAACAGTACAACAAAGGAAGTTTACTGTCACGAAGGATTAGTTTGCTAGAAAGGCAAACTTCGTGTATTTATAGACAAGGAAGTTTGGACACCAAGGAATTTCCAAAACCGAAAATATTCTCAAGATATTCATAAAAGCACAGATTCGGTTTTCATAATTCCTAGAAATGCTCTGTCCAAAAATAACGATCGAAATCTCTCGGAAAATCTAATTAGTAAATGCACAATACTAATTCTGTAATTTCCCTACAAAATAAAATTAATAACCTTAATTAAAAGATTCTTAACTTACTTATGTTTCGATCCTGGGATTCTCTTCCCTTAGCCATTAAGGAATATCTTTGAACAATTATAGAAATAAACATTCACAAAGACGTGTTCAAAGTTTGTCGACATCTTAACTTTGTAAGTTCTCTTTCACACTTACAACCTTGAAACCGATTTGCCACACTTCCAAACAAGTTTAGAATTGGTTCATCTCGACTTTCAAGAACTATGTGATTGATCAAACCAACATTCAATCACAATCATGGGTTTACGGTTCTACCAAAACAATTTTCGGATCTACCTCCATGTGAGTACTGTGCATAGTCACACTAGCTTCCCAAAAGTTCGGTTGACTAGGTACTAGGATCGGTTCCCCACATATATATGGTATCTAACTTATATGTGTTGCACATTTCCATAGGATCGGTTCCCCTTCGCTATAAACCTTGTTGCACCCCATACAAGGATCGGTTCCCTTTGATGTACCGCACCCCTTACTAGATTGGTTCCCTTTCCCTTACAAGGATCGGTTCCCTTTCCCTTACAAGGTCGACATACAAAATCCGATCATACCACAGGTGATTACTTAAGATCGGTTTTACTAATAAAAGTTATACCAATACATAAGTCAGGCCTTTGTGAACAGTTCTACCAAGAACACAACAAGTTGTGAGCGGTTATACTCTATCACACATATTGGTTGTTCATAATGTAGTCAATTTCGCTCGTACCAGCCGAAATATTGGCAGAATTTCGGGTACCGATGTTAGAGCGAAATGAAAACACAAATATCGCGGTACGATATTTAGCCGATAATATCGGCCGATATATACGAAACGATACAGTCTGGTTTTCCCGATATGTGACAGTTTGAAATTTTTGTGAATGTCAGGGCAATTTAGGAATTTTAAATGAAGGGAAGGATAAAATCCCTAAATCTCATCGAAATTTTTGACAGAAAAATCTTCAGAAACCCTTCTTGGTAGCCGATTATTTTTTTCTTCATAATGTCAATGGCGAGATTCAATTGATGGTTGATCTGTTAACAAGAGGTTAGGGTTTTGATTGTTAATTTTTTCTTTTGCTGTGATTTGTATCTAATTATTCTTTGATGAATTTATTTGTTAAATCTTGATACCTTTGTGCCTTAGATTTCCTTCTATGTGGTTTGATTTTGTTCCTTCAACTGGGCATCACACTCTGCAGTAGCAGTTTTTCTTTTCACTCAGGATTTGGGATTAGCAGAGTTGATTATTGTGACATCCTTTTACTACCTTATGTTGTTTATAGTGACTTTCTATCACATTTTGACTAAGATTTAACTTTTCCATCATTTAGGAGTATATCATGTAGGCTGGTAGCTCACTTGGAGGTGGTTTAGCAAGTCCCTGTTTGGGTACTACAAATTCTTTTAGTGGTTTTTGCTTTGCATCATGAGATTTAGATAAATATAAATTGTTTTTCCAATCCTATGTTCTTATTATTCAAGAGTGTGATACTGTTCCCTGATTGCGGATTAGTTTGGGTAGCTCAAGTAACCATTTTGCTTCCTTAAAAATTAGAGCTTGGTCCATCCTTTAGGAATCATCATAAATTTTGGTGAAGTGATAATGTTGCATAACTTGGAACTTCATTACAAGATTCATTTGTCTTTTCCGGTTCTTGCATCTTCTCATCATTATAATACATCTAAGTATCTTAATTGTATTTACAGCTCAATAATTTCCAGTATGGACTACTTGGTGGAGATGATAGAGCTACGGAAGATTATGAGATGAATCAAAATGATTAAAAATGTGGTGTCCCTGTTTAATTATCATTCTAGATAGTGAACTTTAAAGTTGTGAAGTTGCTCTACCCATGTTACATAATGTGAGGCACCAACCTTCAATTCTTTATTTTGTCTAAATTTGTGCTTTTAGAGTGTGGTGGTATTCGGAAGACAGAATGGTGAGCTGTCCAATTTCCCACCTTAAGAAGCACTATTTTGATCTCTTGAGTGCTATTTTTATCAACCATGTTGGTGACATCGAATTGTAGTCTTGTTCGCGGTTAGCACCATCCAAATCTCTTACACACCAACGGGTCCATAGAAACACCATTTAGACATCACAAATTGAAGGGAAAGTTGATTACGTTCGGGGTTTACAAGCAACAATACGAAATGATTTCCATCATACAGAGATTTCAAGGAGATAAATATCAAGACATATAAGTTGTGAAGATTCAAGCGGTAAAAGTACACCATGGCATTTACTTACATTTTTATTTTAATTTATTTGTAACTTTCTCTTGTCTCAATATGAAAAAAAATTTAGAAAAAAAAAACGAAAATTAAAAAAAAAAAAGAGAGTGAGAAAAATGTTTTTATTTTGTTTTATTTTTTATTTGTTATCAAAAAAAAAAAGTGAAAAAAAAAAGAAAAGAAAAAAAAAAAAAAAAGAAAAAAATTGGGTTTGTATAGTTTGTTTTATTTTTGTGATAAAGCCCATAATGAAGTTTCAAGCGACAAGGAATTTGAGGGGAAAGAATCATATTGTGAGATTCTCACAGTTAGTTATCATCAGAGTTGGGTAGCTTAGATCAGAAGACGTTTAAATTGCAATATCATAAAACCCTTTTCTTGTATTCCGAGACTTTTGATAATGTCGAGGGATGGTTACTTCTCTCTCAACTTTAAAGAATGAGATTGTGTTCATTTATGTGTCTAACTTATGACTAGTTTATCAAGTATAGAAATCATTCATTTAGCGAGAATGGCGAAAAAGACCAACTCCTCGAATAATATAATAAGGCACGCGAAAAGGAAGTGAATGACTACTCGTAACAAATTACATCATTTTAGGAATCGTGAAAATTATGATGGTGGACATGAGAAGGATTTGAGTGTAATTAGATTTACTTACGTTGGTGTTCAACAACCCGGTGATGGAGGGTCTTTGATGGTCGATGAAAATTAAAATTAGGGTTTTCTTGAAATTTTGCTTTGCGTGATGTTCGATTGAGGAGATGAGAGTGGTTATTGATGAGAAAATTGAGGAACGAGAGAGGAGAAGATAAATTGAGTTCTACTGAGGTTAAGGCTGCAAAAGTTGTTAATCAAGGTCCATCACATGATTGAAGTATTGTGATAGGATTATGGTGTTTGATTAGTTAAGTGGCCAATTAATTGGAATCATCATAAATTTTGGATATGTTTACGGTTTGTAGTGATACACTCTCGTAATCATATAATGTTGCATAACTTGGATTACAAGAATTTGTCTTTTCCTGAGGAATTTCTTGCATCTTCTTTTGATCATCATTTATAATATATCTAAGTATCTTATCTCTCTCCATTGATTACTTTCTACAATCTACTTTGTTTTTTACTTTTATTGCTTATCAATTGGTTATAATTTCTATGGACTACTTGGATCACCATCCTTTAGGAGAATGATGCATAACTTGGCTACAAGATTCATTTATGCAAGGTTCTTGCATCTTCTCATCATTATAATATATGAGATGAATCAAATGAGTTTTGATTGAATCAAAATGTGGTGTTGTTTAATTATCATTCTAGATAGCCAACTGAAGTTGCTCTCCTTTTTCCAATTTGAACTTCATATGACGGCTCTTATGTTTTGAATGAACTTGTTTGTTTTTCTAAAATTGATGCATTTTTATGTTGTCTAATTTTGTGTGAAACAATATAAATTATAAATATAAATTTAGAACCGATATTGCACCGATATTTGAAACCGAGATCTCCCCAATACAATGTTGTACCAGTGTACCGGTCCTCGGCCGAGATAAACCGGTATCCGATATTAACTACATGGGTTGTTCATAAGATATGCAATGAATAACAAAACCAATAACACCTAGCAATTTCCTTTTCGGTTCACAAACAAGTTTATGAACTTACTTCCTTAGAACACATGTAAACATTGTTCCCTAGGATGAAATCCTCACCTCACACCCATACATAATCACAATAGCATTCAAATGATTATGGCGATGTCTTATCTACAAAGTTTAATGGTTAAGCAATAAACCTTGTATTGTATTCCTTAATACTATGTCTATCTAGAGTTCAAATATGCTTCGCAGTTATGTTTTCAATATGCACGACTTGAAAGATACGTTAGAGAATGAAACAGTTCAAGTCAAATATCACTAACCTCAAGTGGAAGGATGATTGTTGTCGTTGTAGCTCCTTGCTTCTTCACATCTTCAAGTCTTCACAATACTTGTAATGTCTCATATCCTAATACTTTCAAGCTAACCTATACGAAGTTTAACTCTAGTACATAATCAAGAGACTCTTAACATGAGTTTTGATTCTCTAAAATATGACAACCAAACTTGACATACCAACGCTTGGAGGGTTCAACCGAGCCATGCTCTAACACGTTCTCTTTGGGGTAGTAGTAGATGTGATTATTTATTCCAACCTTCTATTGGTGCATCTGGTGGAATTATAATTATGTGGAAAGCAGGAATTGTTTCTAACATTGATTATCTTGAGGGTGCTTTCTCTTTTTCTATAAAATTCAAGAATGTCTCTTATGATTTTGAATGGATTTTTACTTCTGTTAATGAAGCTTTCGATTCAAGTTAGTATCAAAAACTTTGGCAGGAATTAAGGGATATTATAACTATTTTTTATGATCCTTGATTATTAGGTGGAGATTTCAATGCAATTTTATATAAAGAAGATAGGAACTTACCGGGTGGAGCATTTTCTAATAGAGTTTCTTTTAGAAATTCCATTAGTAGACATCATCTGATTGATCTTCCTCTATCTGGTGGGTGTTTCACATGGATTAACTGCCAGCACCCTCCTCTTCTTGAAAGGCTGGACAGATTCCTTCTATCTGCTGATTTTGAAGATTATTGTCCTTCTTTAGTGCAATATAGATTAAACATACCGGTTTCTGATCACACACCTATCCTACTTTGCTGCAATTCAGGTGATAAGCTTAGATATTCTTTCAGATTGGATAATTATATTCTTCATCATCCAGATTTTTTGCAAAACTTGAAAGTGTGGTGGACTAATCTTTCTTTTTCTGGCTCCCCTAGCTTCATTTTTGCTAAAAAAATTACAAGGTCTTAAAATTTTTTAATCAAGAATTGGCAGAAAAACACTTTTGGCAGTTTTCAAGACCAACTAGATGTTCTTGAAAATACTATTATCCGTTATAGATAGCATGGAAGAATTTGCTATTTTAACTGATGATGATACTATTTCTAGAGAGATTGCAAAAGCTCAACATGCTTCTTTTATCTCTGACTCTAGCTAGGAAGTTATCTCAAATAGATAAGGAAAGGTGGGCAAAAAAGAGCTAAGGAGAGGTGGGCAAAAGATAGTGAGAAAAATACAAGATACCTTCACCAAATTGCTTCTTTTAAGTATAAGCTGAATAGTATTCATTGTTTGACTATTGTTGGGAACCTATGCTATGACAAAGATAAGATTGCTAAGGAAACTACTGATTTCTATTCAAATCTTTTTATATAGCAGTTTCCTATTAGGCCTAGTTTTGATGGTTTGGACATGCCAAATATATTTGTGATGGATAGTATTTCTCTAAGGAAGTCTTTTACAGAAGAGGAGGTTAAACATATTGTTTGGCATTTTGGTCTCAATAAATCTCCAAGTCCAGATGGGTTTACTATGGAGTTCTTTAAACTTGCTTGGGAAGTTATTAAGTTTGATTTAATGAAGATAGTAAAAGAGTTTGAGAATTCAAGTTCTCTGAATTGGAGATTTAATTATACCAATATCACTTTTAAACCTAAGTGCAATAGAGCAGTTTCTTTACATAACTTCAGACAATAAGCTTGATTGGTGGAACTTATAAGATTATATCCAAGTTATTAGCTGAATGATTGAAGATTGTTCTTCCTTCAATTATTTTTGATTATCAAGGTGCTTTTGTCCGTGGCATACAAATCAATGATGGCATTCTTATTGCAGCTGAGATTATTGATTCTAGAATTATACTCCCTCCGTTCTTAATTAATAGGATGGTTTTGTTTTTAGAGAAAATTAAGGAAATTAAGAGAATAATCATTGAAAGTGGTCCTCATGACACTTGTCAATAAAAGAAGTGAAGTGAAATGGTCCCCATGACACTTGTCAGCAAAAGAAGTAAAGTGAAATGGTCCACATGACACTTTGTCATCAAAAGAAGTTAAGAGAAAAGTGGTCCCAGAAAACTAAAGTAACATTTGACTTTCCCAATTAAGAAACCAGCCTATTTTTTTGAAACATCTATTTATAGAAACTAGCCTATTATTTAAGAACGGAGGGAGTAAAAGATAAGCCTGGTGTCATTTGTGAAGTGGACTTTGAAAAGGAATTTGATAAGGTTAATTGGAATTGTATATATATCAATCTTTCCAGATTTGGTTTTGGTTCTAAGTAGAGGAGTTGGATTAAATGGTGTATCTCTCAAGCAAAATTTTCAGTCTACTCAAGGGGGAAGCTACTAGAATATTTAGAAGTCAGAAAGGAATATGGCAAGGAGAACCTTTATCCCATTTTATTTTCATTTTAGTAGCTGATGTTCTCTCAATTATGCCCAAGAAGGCTGCAACTGATGATCTTATTAGAGGTTTCAAAGTCTCAACTGATGGCTCAATGATTAACCATTTACAATTTGCTGATAACTTGATCATTTTTTTTGGATGACGGTGAGTCTCATGTGAGAAACTTGAAACATATTTTGATTGATTTTGAATCTATATCTAGTCTCAAAGTTAATTACTCCCTTTGTTTCGAAAAGACCGTCCTCTATTCCATTTTCGTCAGTTTCAAAATTGTGTCCAGCTCCTGTTTATAGTCATATTTTTCCAATGAACTCTCTAATATACCCTTAAATTTTTATATTCATAAATTCATTTTTAACGGGACCCGATCTAAAATATTAAAGAAATTTGTGTAATTAAGGAAACAAATATATGCTTCATTCCTTTTAAGAGTTGGCTCCAAAAATTAAATTCTTTATGAAGTTTATACTCCATAAATTCGATATCTTTTAATTTTCCTTTTATATTTCGTATTTATAATCTTCCTAACAATTTTAAGAAGTTTTTTTTGCTACCATTTTTATTAAAATAAAATAGGTAAATAATTAAGGGTAGTCAAGTAAAGTACTATGGTCTTCTTAATATTTTGACAAAGTCATGGTATCCTTTTGGGAAATAAATCCAAATGTATGGATGTGTGGGAGGTTATTATTCAGAGATTCAATCAAAAACTTTCAGCTTGGAAAAGATCTTACCTTTCTAAAGGAGGTAGGTTGATAATGATTCAAAGTGTGTTATCAAGTTTACCCATTTATTTCATTTCTCTCTTTCAAATGCCAACTTATGTGGCTAAAGAACTAGAGAAAATTATGAGAAACTTCTTAGGGGTTCATCTTTGAATACAAAGAAGACAAGCTGGGTTTCAAAGAAGAGTAACTATATATCGACTTTCAGATTTGTGTGATATGCATATTCGTATGTACAGCATGGGAAAATCTGTTTGTTTCGTGATCCGGATAGGTCATGGGAATTGTGGAATGCATATTTTCGTGATCTGGAAAATTTGTTTGCTTTGTGTGATATGCATATTTCGTATACAAACAATTGTGGAACTGTAGTAAGGGAACCGGGTGAAAATAATCAAACCGGTATGCGAGCAAAAATAGTTTTATGTTCTAGAACCACTTTAGTACCCAAACAGGTACGCAAGCTGAATGTTCTGTGAACTCCAGAACCGAAAAAGGTCAAAAGTTTGCAAACTGGTAAGTGAACTAAAAAGTTCTGTAGACTCCGGAAATTTGAGTTGGTTCAAAGTTTGCAAACCGGTACGTGAACTGAAAAGTTCTGTAGCGTCCGGAACTTGGTAATTGCATAAGTGTGCAAACCGGTTGATGAACTAAAAAGTTCTATAGACTCCGGAACTCGGTAATTGCATATGAGTTTGCAAACCGGTCCGCGTACTGTGAATCAGCCGATTGATGAACTATTCAAGTAATTGTACTTTGTACATTTACAAACTATGTCGATCATGATTCAATTGCGATTAAATTATTTCTATGAAGTAATTTGCTTTTGATATTTTATCAAATTAACACTAGATTCAATTGATCACATGATTGTGACTCAATATTAATGTCTTAGTGAACATGAAAATGAGTGTTAAGCCTTTAAGTTCAAATCGGCTAGTTTCGACTAACCATGTTGAACATAGTCTTTATACATGGTTCAGTTACGGTTTACCTAACCATAGTGTATATCTTGTATATGTGATTAAGATTCAAAGCTTTCATCTAACGGTGGATATCGCTTGCTTGGTTCCAAAGCTATCTTAGCTTAAACCTAAAGCAACCTAGGCTTTGAAGTCTATATAAGGGGAACTCTTGGAAACTTGGATCTTTGAATCCCGACACTACTTTTTGGTGTATCCTAGTTGTATCTAGAGTCGTCCTCTCCATAACCCTTTTAGGATTTAGCGACTACAAACACCTCACAGGGATTCGTGAAGCCATGTCCAGTTTTCTTTTATCTTGATAACTTGAGTATCCTGATCTTGATTTTTGTAGAGCTTGCTCCAACGATCAAGATAAATAATAATCAACAGAGTCTCTCCGTCTCATACTTTGTTGATTCTGCAAGTTTTATACCTGTGAGGTGAATAATAATCTAGGCTGCACTTCGGTTTGCATAAGCCCAGATTTTGAGGATAGCCAGACTTTTGTCTAAGTTGCTATCGATTTCCATCACCTGGATCTATCGTTTGATCTGATCATCCGTTTAGACCGTAAATCAGAAAATTAATTATAGGCTTAATCCGTGGGAGGCAGATTTGGTTTAAAGTCTTTAATTGAGGTTGAAGCAACTCTTAGTTGTGGGTAAAATCAGCTAAGGGAATCAATTGCGCACAGTCCTGCTGGGATTCAAGAGGCGTAAGGAGCGCGGCTGTACCTTAACCGGTGGATTTCCTTTTAGGACTCAACTACATTCCATGCCGAAGCTAATTGGTAGTAGGCTAGTGTCTGTAGCAGCTTAATACAGTTTGGTGTTCAATCTAGACTAGGTCCCGGGGTTTTTCTGCATTTGCGTCCTCGTTAGCAAAACTTCTGGTGTCTGTGTTATTTTTTTTCTGCATTATATTGTTTATCTTTATAATTGAAATATCACCGGTTGTGTGTTGATCAATCTCAGTAGCTAGGTCCAACCTTGTTCGTTGGAAAAGACTTGATTGATCCTTGAATATTGGTCTTTGGTACCATCCAAGAACTCTCTTTGTAGTTAGGTTCACTAATTCAATTCTGTAAACGTTCTAACAACAAGAGAGAGAGAGAGAGAGATATAACTCTAGAAACTTTCCTTGATTGGGTTCTACTCTCGGAGTTGTGTTGAGTTTGTCCATACAGATTGCCTAAGAAAAAGTTGGTGGTGTATCTTGGTACCCCCTGCATTTTCAAAAAGTATTTGGACTATGCTTCCATTCGCAGTTTGGTGGAATATTTGGAATGAAAGAAATGCTAGAGTCTTTTCGAACATAAGAAGAAGCGTCAAACAACTTATTGTGTCTATCAAATGCACAATATACAGATGGGATATGTATACTAGTTTGTGTAAAGGTTTCTCATTATCCACTTTGATTTGTAACTGGGATGCTGTTATGCATTGCTCCTAGTTGGGCTTTTCCTTTTCCCCATTTGTAATTTTATGACTTCCTCTTTTTATATAATTTGCCATTTTCAGTCAAAAAAAATAATAATCCTAGGAGATAGAACCGATCATTAGTTCCCAACCATGAGGCGGATGGAATCCGATAGACAAAATTTGATCATTGTCTAATTACAAAAAAGAGACTCGTAAGTCATAACTAAACTTTGGAATTTCTTTATTCACCTTTTTGATTGATTTGTATCAAACAATAGTTATTGGTATATAATTTCAGATTTCATGAGTTTGGATTTCTAGGATTTAGAAACCTATATATAATAACCACAATCGCATGGCGTCTACTATGTAGACAACTACAAGTACATATCGAACCTACATGGAGTGTAAATACTACTACTAACTTATATAAAAAATAACTAATCAACAAGATGATATTTTAAATATTTTTCAGAAATTTAGAACAAAATGAAAAAATAATTATTAACAGAATGGGTAATGATTCTAAAGCATTTTTCAGAAATTCGAGTTGCTAAGGTTTTCGATTTCCGCCAATTAAATCAACTGAACTCTTCTAATCTCTAAAATATATTCCTTGTATTCTGATAGGTGCATTATTTGCACTAGTTAGGTACTCAAATACTTTGCTTTCTTGATAGTTTTTGTATCATTATGCTTTGATTTTGTTTGCTTTTGAGTTTGTCAGGTGTTTGAGACTATCTTAACCAAAAGGAAGTGGAACTAGCTCAAATCCGAGATTTCTTCACATCATCTTGAAGAGGACGAAAGACGAAGCCAACGACGAAAGAATGGAGTCATTCCAACGTCGTATGAAGAAATGATGGGGGATTGAAGCAAGCCAAAGTCGTGAAAGATGTACAAGAGCACAGAATTGTTATTGGCACTCCAATCTACGTTAAGGGGCTGATAAACTTCAAAAGAGGACTGAACTGTCAGTCTTGGGAAACTGACAGCTGAATAGTGATTAAAAGTCTTGCTGGCAGTAACGGAGTGGAGAAGAGTTTCAGCAAAACAGGGTATGGCAGCAATGCCAGCGAGAAGATATATGGTAGTCACCATGGAAGTGTTGCTGCTGCCAATAGGATACCATGGAAGTCGAGCAAGAGTCAGGGAGTTTGAGGACGAGTTCGAAGCTGCAATGCAACATGGGGAATAGTTGGCAGTTTATCACATCGTGATGGAAGATAGGGTTGATTCTGCGATGGTTGGTGGTGCTTATGATCGGGAATGATAATGGTAGTGAAGAAGCTCATGATGGCTTGAGTCTGAGAAGAGCACGAGTTTAGGAAACTCAGGAAGATAGAGTCTGCAGGTGGTGTTGCTCGACTGAATGAAGGAGAAGGCAGCGATGCAAAAGACGAGAATGACATGCTGTTGATGTCGCTGGAGAACGAGATATGGAGCTATGGAACGTACAGGCAGTAAGTGTTGCTGCCAATAATCAATGGCAGTGAATGAAGGAGACAGTGGTCTTGAGTTTGGCTCGAGTAAAACAGGGAAGGGATGATCGCTGGTGGTGACAGTGGATTGTTTAGACTGTTGTACATGGTTGGTGGTAGATGGAAGGCGTTGGTTTTTATCAGTGGTGATGATATCGGCATTGAAGATGGGCTGAGTGAATACAGGGATGGAGGTTGGAAGGAATGAGTAGATGATGATGGGTTCTTACAACTTGAGTTTACAACAAGGAATACCATCGTCTGCTGTTTCCATTGACTTTCTCCGGTGAATGAGATGATGGAGTTGGCAGAGTTGATTGATACCGAGAGTTCAATGATGAATAACAATGATATGTTAACGTTTTGTCATTAACGGTGGTGACTGCAAAGAAGACCCTGAGCTTGGTGATCGACACGGAGCTGTGACTGTTGGCTGCTGTTGATAACGGCAAAAGTCGATGGCTCAAGTTGGACAGAGTGAAATGCAGGTTTCTGCCGTGAATGGCGTGATGATAATCGATACTGGAGAACTGCAGTCTAGTTTGGCAGCGAAATAGAAGGAAAAGAAGAATGGAAAAATCAGTTGAACCTACGGATTGGTTTCCAACCGTATATAATAACAGGGAAGCCTACGGTTTGGTTTTCATACCGTAGGAAAACTCAGGGATGGATTCGGAGAGGTTTTACCACCGTAGGTAACGTCAGGGTGTTTAGAGAAGTTCGATTGTGAAATAAGAAGAGAAAGTCAGTTCCTTGGAACCGACGGGCATTATAGTTAAGATGGAGATGTGGGCTGGACTTTGTGGGGAGGCCCATTGGATGTTTCAGCACATTATTACTGGCGAGCAGCAGTATAGGCGTGAGTTGAAAAAGGGGGAGGATATATTGAAGAAAGGAATCTTTTGATCTGATATCATCATACTTTTGGGAGGAGAAGAAAAGAGCTAGGGCTTGGCGATTTTGGATTTGATCATCACGATTGAACCTAGGGTTTGTTTTCTTATTATTTTTCATGGATTTTAAGAAATCCATGAGTAGCTAAACACTCCATATTGGTTAAGGATGTAGTCAGATATCATAAAAATGCTACTAAATTAATATATTGGTTTTGTTATCTGAATCAAATTATTATTGTCTTGTTCTACGATTTATTATCGCATATGATCGTATGATTGTTTGTTTAGGAGCGCTACTAAATGAGCATGGATGCATATCTATAGCTAGACTAGGGTTTTGAGATACGTAATTGTTGATGAACCTTGTCATAAGTAGCATATTGTGATTACCAATTGTATTCAAAACCTTTGTGTGATTGCAAGTAGAAGCTTGACCTATGTTAAATAGTTTACTCGTAGTATTTCTATTGTATGGATTAGTCTAATTCATAGAACTTAAGACTCTTGGAGGATTAAACCTAATAGCACGTTGCATTAGGTTGTTCGCTGAGAAGTATTCACATATTCATCGTTATGGTATGTGATGATATAAGGAATTTACCGGAGTATGCTCTCGATGGGGTACTTTAAGACTCTTGATAATGAATGATTGAGTGACAACACCAGTTTTTAGTCGAAGTGCATGTATTATGATTGATGATGAACCCTTAACCAGTATTCTCAACTTATTGATTCTCTTTATTCATTCTTTGCTATTATTATTAGTTTAATTATTTTCGACCTAAATCAAAAATCCCCCACAGGTTACTTAAGTTTTCAATTACGAATAACAACCCATATCTCCTTGTGGAACGAATCTGTTCTTATTACTATACTATTATTTATAATTGTGAAGTGAAAGAACTTAAATTATTTTTGCGTCACCGACAACCGACCATATTCTCAAATATTGTTTCTCCGTTGTAATCTCCTTCGCTTCATGGGTAGTGATTCTAAAGCATTACTTATGAATCCTAAAGCATATCACGCCTAAGAAACTTAACCAAAGCACGCCATATCAATTGAAAAGCATAAATAATCAAGAAAATCACATGAACAATTAAATACCAAGTTGTATGAAGTGAAACTACTAGTCAATCGTATCATTGTTAAAAATATTATTATTGAGTGTATATAATCAAATTGGTTTTTATCTAAACCCTAACAAGCAATTTAGCTATACATGGATTTCTTAAATCCACAAATAAACTAAAAAATCTCTAGCCAATCAAAGAGGAATCGAAAATGAAAACTTATAACCCAAGCTTTTCCATGTTTACGGCTCTGTAGCCGTCCTCCCCCTCCTTTCTGTTCTTTCTTGAATCCCCTATATAAAAGTGTTGTGTAGACTCCAAATAAAACCGAGCTTGTATTTTCCAAAGCCCAATCCAATATTAGGACCGTATTCCAAATCAAAACAAAACACCAATTTCGGAGACCAAACTCATTCCTATGTCAACCACAAATCCTATTTTTACTTTCTGTCCGTCTAGTCACCACTGCTGATTGTTACCAGCTCAAGCTCACAAGGATTCAACTCAGCTATCACCCATTTTTCTCGTTGTTGTGCATTTATCTTCTTGATCGAAATCAATATTTCACAATATGAACCACTCAAGTCAGTTGATCCTCATACAATCACTATTAAGAACTAAGATTATCCCCAATTTTCAGACCACATCCAAAACCCCACAAACCCATTGATATTGCTGTCAGAGGGTACCAGAAAGATCACCACTACCTGCAATTATCTTAGCCATTCAATCGAGGCTAAAATTTAGTAGACATACCACTTCCCGTACAAACAGATCCGTCTCCATTCACGCTCAAAAAATCCCTCCAATACAGGTTCAATCTCAATCTCGGCATCCACCGACATACTCAAATAAAGTAACAAAGGAAACCAATTTAACTGCACAACTGCTCACGTCTCAAGACTTCAATTGGAACCAAACGAACCAGAAATTATTTCATGACAAGAACCTCTCAAGCTCAATCAGAACCCCATTGATGTTGTTGTACATTTCTCCATACGAACCAGCCATACCTCATCTAACAGACTCATCAGACTAGGATTTTCTTTCTGAGAAACAACAACCATTAGGGTCGGGACATCACAGAAAACCTCCAAAAAAATTTGTTGTTGCTGTGATACGTCTCAATTAAGAAATTTCACCTAAACCCAAGCTAAGGAACCTTTAATCAACTCATATGTCTCAAGAACTTCTGTAGATGGGGAAAAAACGGTTTGCTGGTTTTTTGGGGAAATGAAGAGACGAGCGTGTCGAGACTCCTCGAACCAAGCAAACTGCTCAACCTCACACAGATGCACTACAAAGGGAGTGCTTAGATTCGAGAGATCAATCTGTAGGACTCCGACCTAAACCAAGTCAATGGCCGTTCCAGAGTCAATTCGGCCGCAAAGAGGGAGATGGCTTGATCTGTAGGAGGGAAGCTGAGAATTGTGTGGAATCAATGATGATCAGGGATTGTGGACGTGTTGAAGGTTTCTGCAATAATTGGTGAACTGTTGAGTTCGAATAAGTTCTGATAGATTGATGAATTCTTGAGAGTAGTTACTCGAGAAATTCTGTGTGGACGATTGTTGATAGCTAGTGATCATTCGTTGTCCTCAGTCATGGATTCAGAGACTTATTTATATTGTCAGAGTTGTGAACACCTTGATCCCTGTAAGTGTGACAGTTTCATGAGTGGAAGAGTGGGCAAGTGGAAGATCGTGGTAAAGTCAGTTCCATGTCGTGTGGAGACTTGACGGATCGTGCACCCACTACTTTGCTAACTCCTTCAACCGTTTACACAACTTACGCACATTTCTCGTCGTGGATGAAATCCACGTGCTGTAGGCTGCCAGACCAAAACCCTAGTTGTTATCCCCCAATTTGACGTGATTGATGTCTCACGAATCGTGGAGTCTGCATGACAGACGTGTATTTAGTTTGTCAGTTGTTGACTGATTAGACAATGAGTCTAGGTTTTGTTGAGTCGAGCATGTTTGACAAATGCTTAGCGATTCATGAATCTTAATGTTTCTCGTCTGAGCAAATATTGTAAATTCGACGAGTTGTTGAATATTGATGAGTTACTAAATATATGTGGATTATTCGAGCAACTGAGCAAGTATTGCTCGATTCGACGAAATACTGATAAATTCTTCGAATATTGATAGTTGGATCAATATTCGAGCAATCGAGCAAGTATTGCTCAATTCGACGAATTACTGAATATCGAGAATTTGACGAGCAATTGAGCAAGTATTGCTCAATTCGACAAAATAATGAATATTGATGATTTGACGTACAATTGAGCAAGTATCGTCCAATTCGGCAAATTACTGAATGTTGATAATTTGTCGTGAAATTGAGCAAGTATTGCTCAATTCGACAAATTACTGATAAATTACCAAATATTGATAGCTGGATCAATATTTGAGCAATCGAGCAAGTATTGCTCGATTGACGAAACATTTATTGGTGACGTGACCCAATAAAATATTAAAATATTAGTAAGCTACCAAATATTATATGATTAATTCAGATGTTGGTTGCTGAATCCATCATAAATTCATTAGTGTTTGAATTGTGCTCAGAGTGGTGATTCGTGGAGCATTTATTCAAAACCCTAATTTCAGATCATAGTTGATGAATCGCTGAAAATAGGTCATGACTGATAGAGGGACCGACCACATGGGATGATGGGCGTCCATGTGGTGCCCGGTGCTCGAGTGAGCATGCACCAGGGTTCTCAGTTTGAGGATTGGTGAAAGAATGGTGATTAAATGTTGGTTTCATAATTTACTGAAATATTGCTGGGTTCAGCATTAGGTGATAAAACCTAGGTATGAAAGATGGGGACCGACCAAGAGAGCATGGGACCGGATCTTGGTGGTCACGTGACCAGTTTTTGGCCGTTTGAGCAATCCCTAGGTTGGTTGGAGATACTTTGGGCCCAATACGAGCAATTGAGCAAATTAGGTCAGAATTATGAAAACGTGTGGGACCGGCTTTGTGCAAGCCCTAAGGATGACTCTGGTCGGTCATGAAGGCATGCACGTGTTGCCGTGGTGCCCGTGTCTCCGTACTGAGAGTTTCAGTATTTTCTGATGTGCGTTCAAACAATGTTGTGAATTTTCAGAAGAGTTTCATCTTGACTGAAATTCTTGATTTTTGTTGGAATGAGCATGTATGCTCAATTGATCAATATTTTGAAAATATTAAAATAAGTGTATTTTAACATTTAAAATTGTTGTGAGAGGCTAGCCGGTCATGTGACCTGTTGGCTTTTGGTTTTTCATGATTTGAGCAAAATTTGAGAAGTTATGATGAAATCATGATTTTTGCTCAAACCAAGGAGTTTCATGAATTTAGGAAAATAATAATTATAAAAGACTAGGGATTGCAAGGTGTGGGACCGGCCACGGCTAGGGCACGGCCGTCCGGCTATGTTGCCCGGTCCCGCACACCTTTCCCTATTTTATAATATTCTTTTTCATGAATCCTTGAAGTAATGGAGAATCCATGAGTTTTTGTTGAAACAATGGAGTTTCATGAGATTAGGGAATAATAATTATAAAAGCTAAGGATTGTGAGGTGTGGGACCGACCATGGCTCGGGCATGGCCGACCGGCTAGGTTTCCCGGTCCCGCACACCTTTCCTTATTTTATAACATTATTTCATGAATCCATGAAGTTATGGAGGATTCATGAGTTTTTGCAAAAACAAGGGAAGTTTCTAAAACCAAGGAGTTTTCATGAGTTCATGAAATAACAAAAAAAAATAAGGAAAATAATGGAAGAGGCATGGACCGACCATGCATGGCTAGGGCACAATCGGCCGGCCGGTGGGCCCGGACCTGGGCGCCTCTTATTATTTTATTAATATTTATTGTTTTCTCCTGTTTTGCGTAGGATTCCTCATTGTTTCATATTTTTTGGATGTTCGTTCGTGCATCTGGGTGCTCAGTCGTGCATCATTGTCGAATACACTTGCACCATTTTTGTGGGGCTTACTCAGTGATGATCCAGATTCCCGGTTATTGAGTATTTATTACTAATTTATGAAATCCAATGGAGAATAATTCATGAAAATGAGTAATAAAAATGAGTAGTTGTTTATTATTAATTCATAGGATCATCTGTGGATTCGACTATGAATTCAGAATAATAAAGCAAGCATTAGCATCCTATGGGATCGTGGATGCGACCATAAAATCGGAGTAATTAAAATTATCTATCACCATTTCATGAGATGAAATCGGAATAATGAGATAATGTAGTAGTTTATTGCCATTCCATGGGATCATGCCGTGGATTCGACCATGGAATAAGAGAAATTGTTATTGCCATTCCATGGGATCAGGCCGTGGATTCGACCATGGAATAGGAGAAATTGTTATTGCCATTCCATGGGATCAGGCCGTGGATTCGACCATGGAATAGGAGCAATTGTTATTGCCATTCCATGGGATCAGGCCGTGGATTCGACCATGGAATAGGAGCAATAATAGATTATTCCGGGAATTCAGTGGTGAATGTCGCGACAGAATTAATCTATTGCAGAAAAGATATTAGCCAATTAAAGCGTAAAATCTATTCTGAATGGTGCATAGTCATGGAGTCACGGTGTTGTTTACGACCTGAAGGCGTTAGTGCTCTCAATCTACGGAGAACCGCCTGAATCTATACACGGTCTCTCCACATAATCAGGGAATGGTGAGTGTCACCGCCGTCCTGAAGGTGTCCTCCGCCCAACTATTCTTCTATGTGGAGGTGGGTCTCTCTCCTGCAGTCATGGAACAGTGAGTGTCACCGACGTTCTGAAGGCGTTAAGCTCTCATTCTACGGAGAACCGCCCAAATACGTTATTCTGCATAGAGGTCACGACGAAATTCTAGGGATCGAACACTCATCTAGTGGAGGCTTTTCGAAAACATATTCATCATGGCTTCGTAAAATATGAATCGTTGCATGCCTGAAAGCCGTGTCGAAACATGCATCATGATTTTACGGTTTTGCCCTTTGTTGAAAATCCACCATCAACATTAAGTCCCCGCTAGTGGGGAACAGTCATGTTCCATGATAATGCATTGAATGGTGATTTTCCGATCGATGAGATCGATGGTTTTTCGGTCTACAAAGGTATATTCAGAATCCTCGATTTGCTCCAATGGTGTCATGTACGAGCAAACGTTTGGGTGAGGACCCTGATAGTGCGATAGAGCATGATTCCGTGAGCACGGAGAGATGAAGCATCGCTGATTTGGTCAGTCAAAAGTCCAGTTTTGGTCGATTTAGGATTTACGGGCCCGAGCCCAAAAAGGAACCCATGTTTTATTAGATTTTGGAAATAAAATTAATATAAAAGGGAGAGAAGCCCTAAATTTTTTTAAAAGTTCAGTTGTTCAAAATAAAATTCCATGTGTGCATGTATGCATAAGTTTCATGAAAATTTGTTTTAGAAAACATATGCCCGTTCGTTCGTTAGTTTAAGAAACGAGCAATAATCCCTAATATGAAAGAGATACATGAATTCTTGAGTAGACATGGTCTAGTTGCAGTAGACAAAATTTTGTTGATGAGGTTTCATGAAAACCAAAATTTATATTCAAAGCATGAACTTTCACAAATACGTTTAGGAATGTAGGTTCGTAGTAAAAGTGATAAATAATGATCCTTAGAGTTAAAGAAATTTTTGAAAAGACCTGCATCTCATGATAAAATTTATTTGGAATATGTGGACCTTTACAAAAGTATAAAAGACCCTCGTTTCATAGACGAACGCTCGTTTGAGCAAAAGTAAATTTTTTTTTTTAATTTGTAAGATTTCACAAAATGGAATAAACTCTCGTTTCAAAGACGGATGCTCGCGAGAGGGAGCAAAAATATACATATATTTTCAAAGTTACGTGAGTTTCACATTAAAATATGTATTTTTTTGTAAAATCAATGTATTGATTTTGAACAACTGTTGAAAGTAGACAATTGTACATGGTGAAATAATGTCTGTATGTGAGTTTTCACAATTGTAGAATGGACGTCTGTCCAAATTTTGAAAAACCGTTCACACAGTAAAGATTTACGTGGGTTGTTCACGATTTAATGAAAAATTTTGCAAAATGATTTTAAACAATTGTTAAAAGCAAACAATAATGTTTTCGTGAATTTCGTGATTTCATAGTGTATGCACACACGGTAGAAAATCATTGAATGTTCACATGAAGGGTTATGTGAATTATTCATAATTTCGCGAAAAGTCAGGTGTCAGACTTTTAAGTAATGGGTGTTGCTCGTGTTTGCAGGTTTGATAGAGCGAGCAAGATTTTCGAAATTTTACGTTATTATCACTAAGTTCGTGAAACCGTAAATTCCGTGTTCAACACAGGAGTGTGCATAGACAGCAGCCGGTGGAGTGTTCTTGGCATCCGCCTGAGGACAATGAGCTTCAAATTTGTTGCGATGGTGCTGCGAGAGGCAATCCAGGCGTGGCGGTGATGGGGTGGTGGCTAGGGATGCGCAATGCTCAGTTCTTTGTGCTATGAGTATTGGTCTGGGAGTTACGACGAACTACTTGGCAGAGTTATATGGCATTCTAGTTGGATTGAAGTGGGCTATGCAATGGGGTTTTGATAGAATTTGAGTTAGATCTTACTCCTATGGCGTTATTGAAGCTTTCAAAAACAATTCAATTCCTTGGTTTGCAAAAACTAGATGGAGGGTGATTAGTAGGCATTATATGTCTATTAGATTCATTCATACTTTTAGGGAGGCGAATTTTTCAGCAGATAAAATGGCTAAGCGTGGATGTTTACTAGCTAATGAAGTGGGGATGCATTATAATGGAAGACCACCTTTTCTAAATTTAGTTTAATACCCAAATGTTGCTTATTTTCGTTTTAAATAGTCTACAAGTTTTTGGGGTTGCTGTGACCTCTTTTCTTGTAAACTATCTCTTGTAAATTTGTTATCTATTAATACAATTTTTTGACTTATCGGAAAAAATCGTGAAACCGTAAATAGGCAAGAGTTAAGAGTTACCATTTTGTAGACGTTGATGTGAGCATCCTAATTATTTTTGTTGTGCTTTAATTCCACTTCTTTGATGAAATCTGCATCTACGGATGATATACTGAAGTAGGAATGTTGTATGGACGTCACAACAACTTTGCAAGAATGACTGGTTCCCATAATGATACTTCCAAAGATGATATCTCTCGAGATGCGATGCTTCAAGAAGTGGTGCTTCTGGGACCTCTGAGTGATGGTGAGAGATCCTTCATACTGAGTTGTACTCCTGATTACTTAGTATCAGTAATACACGAGAAGTCTCTGATGGAGGAATATAACATCGATAAAGTAGCTCGACAAATGGGCCCTTGTTCGATTGATGTGGATTATTCAGAAATAGCAGTAAGTCTTCGGATTGGAGAATCCAGAAATAAGGATCATAGAATGATATCGAACAATGTAAAGTCCCCGGCTGTCTCTTTGGTGAGTTGTTAGCGCTCCTTATATCATGACTTTTTCTTGTCCGTGCAATTAGGATCATGAAACCAATGTTTGTTACTTCATTTCAGAACTTTGCTCCATCGAGCCTTGACGGTATTCAATTCATTGCTGCTGAACAAACAATTTCTGAATCGAGCGTCAAAGAAGAATTCGATGCAAGTACCTCTTCGTATAATCGTTCATGACACTCCTTGAATGAAATACCACTAATTTTTGTTGCTGTATTCAGGAGGAGATTTCCATGGAACAAGGGAGTACTGATGATTCCCATTCGTCTTCAGAGGATGGTGAAGAAGAAAACCCCAGATTTCGAAACCGAGTGAAAGCAATGATGTTTCCAATGGTGATGTTAGCAATTCCGGTCCCTTGAGCACTTTAGGGACTACTCCAGTAAGTACCCATTGTATATTTTCTTCATAGAAGTATGAAATTGATGATTTGTTGATGAATGAATGAAGATTCTCATGAATAAGTGAAAAGCTTTACCGAAATACGTCACCAGAAAATTCAGAACTCAGCCTTTTAGCAAAAACGCCGTAAAATCTTCATCCGATATCAGTTTTTCGCGATCTAACCATGTATCCTTATGACCAGGAAATTTACAAGCTTTATTAAAGAAGAATTTTAAGTTTTGAGCACGTGTAGGGGTCGAAATCGACGAAACAGTAAACTTCTAGGAGACCTTCAGAAAATTTTCAGCTGGCATGTGGTCCAATGTTTTGGCCACAACTCTTCGCTCGTTTCTCCAATTGTTGTGAATTTTGGATATGTTGTAGAGGACATCCGTATGAAGAGAATGGTATATGACCCATCCCTGGATTCTTCACCAACTTTGCCCAGCTCGCTGCTTTGTACGGGACAGTGTAAAATTGTCTCCGACGAGCTCGTTGTAAAACACCCCCGTTGTGTCATTGGACCATTCGCTTGTGTTTTGAAGGTTTGGTGATGGATTTCAATGCAATTGATTCATTTGAGATCAGGAACCCTTGATTGATACATGAGCATGGTGCTTGCAGCCATCTTGTTTCTGTCAGTCATAGAAACATCACTTCTGAAACCCTGGTCACGGGACCATAACTGAGGTTGCTCTCAAGAGGGGGTGGTGTAATGACCATGGTTTCATGTCCCGGTGGTAGCATTCCTTTTATGATGAGATTCTGGTGCCACGGGTCTTGGACTGTGAAACTGATCGTCATGATCAGTGGTATCAAATCCCCGTTTGTTAAATCTCTCCTTTCGTTTTCTCTTCTTTTGGCAAAACTTGGATAGAGGACCCAGGTAAAAAAATTGATGCAAAGACCTAGGTGGTCGAAGTTGGAGGTACCTTGATGAAGTACTTAGTGGAAAGACCCGATGGACACTGATCGACTGTGGATGTTATGAATCCCGTCTAAGAATTGCTGCTTGCATGTTGTATGCTCTGGAAGCTGTAGGAACCTCATACGACGTCGGAATTCGATGCTTGACCCCAACGTTTGAAGCTAAGAGACTAAGTTATCACATGAGAGAAGAATCACTCAATTTAGAGTTGTAGAGGTCATACAATGAAGCGTGCACATTTGTAATTTGTAATCCCGTACAAACTTTTCAGATTTCGTAGACGTATCTTTCAGCTCGTATGTCCGATTGATGTGACCTTTTGGTATGTTGTAGCAGAGACATAGAAGAACATCTTTTGTTGAGGAAGCATTGTCCCATTCCTCACCAATTGGTACGTTTTTGTAAATCCATGGCCTGAAGTGTGTTGTATCTCATTTGCAGAGGTGATGAGAACATCTTGTAGAAGTCTTTGGCTTGTGCCCACCAGTCCCGCAAGCTTTGAGAAGACTTTCATGTGAACATATTTTCATATATACACATCTTGACATGAATCATAATACTTGGAGAAGTCCGCTTCATCGAGCAATGCTTCAGAGAATGGTTAGTTGATGAAGACTGATGTTGCACCTGAGACTGTATTGATCTTGAGATCACGATTGAATTCTCTCGAAATTTTTGTTGATCTTGAGACCATGAATAGAGTTCCTCCACATATCCTTGTTGATGCCGATCTCGGGTGAAGTTCCTCCACTCTGTGAACCTTCACGTTCACGAACTAGTTTTGGGTTGAGCATCCCTAAGATGTAGGTGTACTGGGAGTACAACCCGAATTATCCTGATCAGTATGACTTTACTATCAACTGGCTTCATCAATGAGTCGACGTTGTTGCGGCAGATTGCATCAGTAGTCTCCATTTTGGGTGTGATCGATGAAGAGAGAAGTTCCTTAGTTCGTGATGTAGAGAGATTCCGTTGATAAAGTTTTCATGGAATCGCATCAGGTTGCAATGACTTGCTATGTCTTGAATCTTGTCCAATAAAATTAAGTCCCCAGTGCATGTTGAAGGAATTCGTTCCATCGATGGATGAATGATGTTGCATCTGCTTCATAAGTCTTGTCATAGAGATAGTGAAGACTCAGCGATTGTAGTTCAGTTTCACTTTGATCGTGTCGGTGGTAAATCAGAGTGTGTCATCGTCGAGATATTTGTCTTTGAAGCCGAGGCGCCATTATCGAAGGTGTACTCTTTGATTGGGAGTACAATTTGAAGACTTCTTAGATACTTGAGTGTTGAAGCGTCGTATTATTTAAGCTTCGAATGTCTTAGGCTTGATCATCTCGGCCCCGAGTATCTTCTGTTGATTCATCATTCCTTTCCCTGCGGTAGTGGGATTCAACACTTGTGCAGACATCAGAGCTTTCTGATTTTGTGGGACATATGGACACTCCTGCAAGGCTACGGAGAAACGCCCAAAGTGTTCCTTGCCATGCTTGGATATTATCTCAGTAATGAATGTCTCAATGCTCGATTCAGAGAAATGTCAGATTCAACCACTTGGTAAAATACTACTGAAGTGAGATTACTAACTTATAGCATCTTGCAATAGCAGAGATGCTAGCATAATTGAGTCCCCATGCTAGAATAACATGTGAGGAAATAAATGACATAGACATGGGAGGAACAAGACTTGCCTGAGTGCAGGACTTTTTGATGAATGTCTATGCATATTTTGCAGGGTCTTGTTTCAACCTCGTCAAAGTTCAAAATTCCTCCAAGTGCTCTGATGATGGAACGTCCGCCGAATCTTCTAGATCAGAACTTTCTTCGTTGGAGAGATGTGCAACCAAAGACGCTTTGTCAGTAGTCATCTTCTCGGCATGAATCCACGTCCATCCAAGAATCATCTCGTATCCGGGATCTTCCCTGATTATGTGAAACTTGGTTTCGTCCAAGTTGAGCCAATTTTCATTTTGAGAGTGATGCAACCGCATGCATCTCTGAGCGTTCCTTCATGGTCTCTGATTGAGATAAGAGAGGAGTAGCAGCTTAGTTGAGTGATTCCTACGACTCTGAGGGTTTTCAGTGGAATGGTGTTGATGGCGGTGTCAGCATCGATCAACATTCTTCCAAATTCATTTCCTCTGAGACGAACTGTGGTAAGCAGTCCCCAGTCGTGCATCTCCTTGTCTGTGGATGAAGGTTCAAGGAGTATTTCCGGGATGGACAGATGTCTGACACAATGTAATTTGGTGTTGTGAACATGTCCTTCCTTTGTGTCTTAGACAGATAGAGCAATTTCACAGATACGCTCGATCAACGATTGAACCGCTTCTTTGGACCAGGTTGTTCGAGATTGCAAAAGTTTGATTAGGAGAGGATTCTTGTGTACTCCTTCGGTCCCAGTTGAAGCTATTATGGATCAACCTTCTCTTTGAAGATGTACTTCAAATATTGCAGTTACTTATTGGATGATCGATGAACCTATGAAGGCGACAATACCTGTGATTCTCCATTTCTTCTTCAGTTGTCTCTCTCCCGATGAACGAAAATTTGATTGCACCATCTTGAACCAGACTTCCAGTAACTCGATCACTCCTTCATGAGAAGAGAGAAGTTTGAGCCTGTCTGATCATTTCCCCGTTTGTTGATGTCGGGTCGAGGTTTGTGCATTTCAGGATTGGTTATCTTTTCTTCGCGCCTTCAGAGGAGCCTGGGATGTTTGGAGAAGCGCTCTGATGCCGTGTCTCGGCTTTCCTTTCATTCTTTCCGGCAACAACGTTTGTTGAAGGCTGGAGATTGTACTGATTGTTGACTAGGCATCGGCTGCTTCGAGGTTCCTCCACCTTGCAGACTTTGCTCTTTACTGAAAGCGAGTGCGGTAGTCGCTGATCGTTTGGCTACTTCATGAATCTCTGAGAAAGTATGGAAACGGAGATTTTCCAGCAAGGCTCTGTAGACTGGGATCATTCCGTTGATGCACAAGTCCACCTGTTGTTGTTTAGTGACATTCGGGTCATGACAATCCAAAGTTTGGACTCTGAACCTCTTAACATAATCGTTCGGATGTTCATTGCTCTTCTGAGACATTCTTCTTAAGTCGGAGAGAGTAATATGCTCTGAGACGAAAAAGTATTTCCTGTAGAAGGCATTAAACATTTCTCCCCAACTAGCGATGCTCCCAAGTGCAATGTTGTTGTACCAGGTGTATGCTCGGCCTGTCAGAGATTTATTTCTTTTAGAAGGACGACATGATTTTGTTCGTGCTCTCCTAGTGCCTCCAGGAATCGAGAGATGTGTTCTCAAGCGATCCCTGTTCCATTGTACAGTGTGAATGTTGGGGAGGTGCAGCCTTTCGGGAGAGGAATTCTTTGTGTAGAAGCAGGATATAAAGGTTGATGACGATGAACAGATGATGCTTTGTCTTTTCATCGATCCTCCATGAAGCGTTCCAGGTCCTCATGAGTGATGAAGCCTGCAGGTTCCTTTGTTGATGGATTATCTGCAGCTTTGTGCACCTCATCATCATCTACTACATGGATCGGAGTGACTTCAGGATCAGCAGCCGGAGATGTTTCTTTGGCTTTTCCTTTTTTTCTGAGCTTTCTCTGACATCTTGTCAGTGAGAGTTTTGAGATAATTGCACAACTCTTTCCATGTGTTAGCCATGTCAATCTGATTCTTGGCAAGAGTTTCTTGCACCTTCATGAGATCACCTATGGTAGGTGGGTTTTCTCTAATTTCTTCGGGAGACCGGCCGAAGAGAGGATTGTCTCCAATGTTGGTTTGCGGAGGAGTGGTATCACCAGCACCGATGTTAGAAGCAGGAGTAGTTTCTGGAGTACCACCATTGTTGTTAGTGCTAGCATTGTTTGTGTTGGGATTGGTGACTGAACCTGACCTAAGATCAACCATTTTGTGAGAGTTTGATATTGCAACCGAGAGATTAATCTCCCACTGTGGTGGCCAATCTGTAGATAGGGAAAAAACGGTTTGCTGGTTTTTTGGGGAAATGAAGAGACGAGCGTGTCGAGACTCCTCGAACCGAGCAAACTACTGAACCTCACACAGATGCACTGCAAAGGGAGTGCTTAGATTCGAGAGATAAATCTGTAGGACTCCGGCCTAAACCAAGTCAATGGCCGTTCCAGAGTCAATTCGGTCGCAAAGAGGGAGATGGGTTGATCTGTAGGAGGGAAGCTGAGAATTGTGTGGAATTAATGATGATCAAGGATTGTGGATGTGTTAAAGGTTTCTGCAATAATTGGTGAACTGTTGAGTTCGAATAAGTTCTGATAGATTGATGAATTCTTGAGAGTAGTTACTCGAGAAATTCTGTGTGGACGATTGCTGATAGCTAGTGATCATTCGTTGTCCTCAATCATGGATTCAGAGACTTATTTATATCATTCGTCCCTGTAAGTGTGACGGTTTCATGAGTGGAAGAGTGGGCAAGTGGAAGATCGTGGTAAAGTCAGTTCCATGTCATGTGGAGACTTGACGGATCGTGCACCCACTACTTTGCTAACTCCTTCAACCGTTTACACAACTTACGCACATTTCTCGTCGTGGATGAAATCCACGTCTTTGTAGGCCATGAGACCAAAACCCTAGTTGTTATCCCCCAATTTGACGTGATTGATGTCTCACGAATCGTGGAGTCTGCATGATAGACATGTATTTAGTTTGTCAGTTGTTGACTGATTAGACAATGAGTCTAGGTTTTGTTGAGTCGAGCATGTTTGACAAATGCTTAGCGATTCATGAATCTTAATGCTTAGCGATTCGACGAAACATTTATTGGTGACGTGACCCAATAAAATATTAAAATATTAGTAAGCTACCAAATATTATATGATTAATTCAGATGTTGGTTGCTTAATCCATCATAAATTCATTAGTGTTTGAATCGTGCTCAGAGTGGTGATTCGTGGAGCATTTATTCAAAACCCTAATTTCAGATCATAGTTGATGAATCGCTAAAAATAAGTCATGACTGATAGAGGGACCGACCACATGGGATGATGGGCGTCCATGTGATGCCCGGTGCTCGAGTGAGCATGCACCAGGTGATGAGCACGAAAGTGCAACACATTTTCACCCATAAATACATTAGCTGAGATTCATTTTATCACTAATAAACTTGTTTGTAGGTGTTTTTGTGAAATAAGCTCTTATGGAGAAAGTTGCTCGAAAAGTAGTTTTTGTACCCCGGAGGACACGTGTTATTCGGACTCTCAGTTTTGGATAAGGGGCACCCAATTACTAAGGGGCACCCTAATTGATATTCGCACTCCCGGATTGGATAAGGGGAAGTCATCTTCTTCGTTTGAATTTCAAATTTTGGCGGGAAAATGGGTGCAGAATTAGGGTTTGAGAATTGAAGGTGTTTGGGTGAGACTAAATGGCTGAAATCAAATGGGTTTGTTCATGGGGCCTAAACAGAGATGGTAATGTTCTTTGTTTCAGTTATATTTGGCTGAATAATCAACAATCTATGAAACAACAAGAACATTTTTGGCGGGAAAATATTCTCTTTTCTGCGTACTTCTGGATTTGATTTTCGGAGTGTTTCAGGGAGATTAGTTCGTGGAATTTGATTGGGTTGACCCTGTTCTACCCAAACAGGGAAGGTATGGTTGGTAGAATCGAATAAAAAGGAAGAAAATCTTTGATTCTCGATAAATCAGAGAAGATTAATATTACGGGTTTTATGGTGGATTAGTTTGGGAAGTCACGTGCAAATAAGGGAAGCATATCTTCTCTGAGATTTTGTTCTATCCCCGGAAGAGTTTGAAAAGATGTTAACAGCTCATATACGCGTACAAAGAAGAAAAAAACAAGGAAAGAATATATTCTCGGTTTATATCTGAGATATTTTTGGAAAGATCTGTTGTGGTTGGCATGTGTCTGCACGAATCTAGGTGTCTATGGAAGATGAAATCAACAAGATTGGAGCGTGTTGACAGCAACAGACTGGTGAAAAAGAGAAAAAGGGAAAGAAATTTCCCGTATCTGCATGGAAATTAAACCGAGTATATCTGATTGATTTGAAGAGGAATGAAGGGAGATTCTTAGCCTGTTGAGTATAAAAAGGCTTTACGGGTCTCATAGAAGGGTATCGAGAATTTTGGGGAGAGAATCGAGAGTTGCAGAGCAACTTCTCTGCTGCTGCTGCAGAGAAGAAGAAGAAGAAGAAGAAGAAGAAGAACAGACAACACTTCTGGTCTGTCGTTTATGAACGGTCGCATGTTCACATCTTAGCGACAGTTTTTCTACGACAATTTCCATTTGTAGTTTTCTGCAACAGCAACGCCAGCAACAACATTTGAATTTCATTGTAACGGTGGACTCTGTAACACCCAGCAAGCGTTGAAAACTCGTTGTATAATTATTTTTCTCTAATAAAAACACCATTTGAGCTATGAATTATATTTTTGAGTGTGTTTTTTATCATGAGAAGCTAAGCCCCGACACTGGGTCGACGGAGGAAGCCGAACTTCATACATGGGTGAATTTATTTTATTCTTTTTATGACTTTTGTATTTATTTTAAATTGTTTTATGATTTGAAAAAATTAGTTATCATTTTATTAGATGGGTCATGCTTGCTTAGATGTTTGATGTCCCATGCTTACGATTTATAACTAATATTTGGAGAATCTACTTTGGAAAAATAAGAGTCGATGTTGTTTTATTTATTGAGCGATAATTGCTGAAGAATAAATAATTGAACCTATTGATATGAATGCGGTGGAATCCTAGGCCCAGTAACTCTCTCTTTTGTTTTTTTTTATTAAACCTTTAAATTTGATCTTCACAAGTCTTAGAGTTCGAATCTTAATTACTACAACAGCGACAAACAATTAAAAAATAGTATCACCAGGGTTCTCAGTTTGAGGATTGGTGAAAGAATGATGATTAAATGCTGGTTTCATCATTTACTGAAATATTGCTGGGTTCAACATTACGTGATAAAACCTAGGTATGAAAGATGGGGACCTACCAAGAGAGCATGGGACCGGCTCTTGGTGGTCACGTGACCAGTTGTTGGCCGTTTGAGCAATCCCCAGGTTGGTTGGAGATAGTTTGGGCCCAATACGAGCAATTGAGCAAATTAGGTCAGAATTATGAAGACGTGTGGGACCGGCTTTGTGCAAGCCCTAAGGATGATTCTGGTCGGTCATGAAAGGCATGCACGTGTTGCCGTGGTGCCCGTGTCTCCATACTGATAGTTTCAGTATTTTCCGATGTGCGTTCGAACAATGTTGTGAATTTCAGAAGAGTTTCATCTTGACTGAAATTCTTGATTTTTGTTGGAATGAGCATGTATGCTCAATTGATCAATATTTTGTAAATATTAAAATAAGTGTATTTTAACATTTAAAATTGCCGTGAGAGGCTAGCCGGTCGTGTGACCTGTTGGCTTTTGGTTTTTCATGATTTGAGCAAAATTTGAGAAGTTATGACGAAATCATGATTTTTGCTCAAACCAAGGAGTTTCATGAATTTAGGAAAATAATAATTATAAAAGACTAGGGATTGCAAGGTGTGGGACCGGCCACGGCTAGGGCATGGCCGGCCGGCTATGTTGCCCGGTCCCGCACACCTTTCCCCATTTTATAATATCATTTTTCATGAATCCTTGAAGTTATGGAGAATCCTTGGAGTTATGGAGAATCCATGAGTTTTTGTTGAAACAAAGGAGTTTCATGAGATTAGGGAATAATAATTATAAAAGCTAAGGATTGTGAGGTGTGGGACCGACCACGGCTCGGGCATGGCCGGCCGACTAGGTTGCCGGTCCCACACCTTTCCTTATTTTATAACATTATTTCATGAATCCATGAAGTTATGGAGGATTCATGAGTTTTTGCAAAAACAAGGGAAGTTGCTAAAACCAAGGAGTTTTCATGAGTTCATGAAATAACAAAAAAATAAGGAAATTAATGGAAGAGGCATGGACCGACCATGGCTAGGGCACGGCCGGCCGGCCGGTGGGCCCGGCTGATAGACACATTTTTGTGTCTGAATTGTCCTCAGTGTCTTTATTGTTAGTGCTTGATTTTGTACTTATTATGGTGTTTTTATGTTTGTGTAGGTGTTTTTGGAGAAATACGCTTGTGTGGAAAAAGTTGCTCAAAAAGTGCTATTTGGACCCCCGGAAAAAGTACTAAAGGCACCCTCATTTTGGATAAGGGGCACCCCAGGACACCCCTTAAGTAAGCTGCTATTCGCACCCCCATCCCTGTTAGGGGGAGGTCATCTTCACCATTTCAAATTGCTGGTTTTGGCGGGAAAAAAAAATTCTCGCCTGGCAGATTTAGGGTTGACAATTTAAGCTTGTTTCCGTGAGACTGATGGGCTGGAATTGATTGGGTACTTTTCTATGGGCTAGACAGGGATGGTAGAGGTGTTGGTTTCGATCCAGTTTGGATGGAATTTCCGCGAGAGGAAATTAGGGCAACAGAGGAATTTGCACGTATCTGGAAGACCCTAACAACTATCTGGAGTGTGAAGGATTTAAAAATGGCAATTTGGCATCTCTAGAACGCGTGGAGAAATCAAAAATCTAGATTATTTCCTAAAACAGGCCGTGAAGAATAATGCCGAGTAATAAAGAATTATATGAAGTTATGGCGAGATATTTCAGGGTTGTTGGGTTATAAATAGTTGCTGAGATAGCATAGAGGGGATAGAGAGAGTTTGGGGAGAATTTAGAACATCACAGAGTCGAGAAACTCAAGTTGCAGCGATACACCATTTTCTGCTGCTACCAAAAACACCAAGAACATTAGACGCACAGTGACAGTCGTTTTCGCTACAGTGAATGCGATAGTTTTGAAGACAACCTTATATGCTACAGTGACTACGACAGTTAGTTTTTATCGTTCTCTATAACAGTTCAGTTTGTAACAAATAAAACTGTTACAAACCCGGTTTTATAATTTCGTCTCCCTTTTCATCTTTGTAAACACCCTTTGAGAAATAAAATTGATTTTTGAGCGTGTTTCCAACATGATGAGCGGCTAATTCTCTCACAACCAAGGCAATGAGGAAGCTATTTACGCATGAATAATTGGTAATTATTTATTTTCTCTAATTTATAATTTATAATTCACTCAATCTTTGCTTTTGCGAGTTTTTAATTGTTTGCAAAATTTTCTTCATTAGTTGTGATTCAATTAGATAGGTTATGCTTTGTTTAGATAATATATGCTTAGGGGATACAATTAATTTTTGAGAATTTGCCTGATTATATGTGAATTAAGAAATAAGGGACTTAAAAGATAATTAGAGTTTTGGATTATTTACCATAATTTATTCATGTGTAATAGTGGAATCAGTGTCTTGGTTATTCCTAATATCTTGAAATCAAATTTTGAGTTAAGTTTTCTTTATTTTTAAGTTTAATAAGTCTAAAATCTATTGCTTTCACAAGTCTCAACGAACTTTTTACTACAACTCAATTGAAAATCACATCAATTTTTGGCGCCGCCGACGCGGACTTGTCTTTAGGCTAGAGTTTTTATATTTTTTTTTTTCTTTTTTAGGTTTTTATTTGTTTTTGTTCTTCTTTACGTTTTTGGGTTTTTGTCTTTTCCTTACAGAATTTGGAATTTGGAGCGAAAGAAAATTTTGCCAAAGCTTTTGGTGAATACTTAAAGACTTGGAGTAAAAGGCAAAGCGAAAGGAGCGAAAGAAGAAGATTTTTTTTTTTATTTTATAAAAAAAAAGAGAGAGGAAAAAAAAAGAGAGACATTTTTATTTATTTTTAGATATTTTTAGATATTTTTTTTTTAGACTTTCCTTTTCTTTTGCACTTTATTTTTGGACTTTGGACTTTAAACTTTGGGACATTATTTTTAAACCCTACGGAAGGGTAGTTTAAATATAAACTGTGTGCAGAGAAGGACGGCGATTACGATATCGCCTCGGCCCCTTGGGTTCGTACATGACATAGGAGTCGTGGCCCGAGTCGAATACAACGTTTCATCCCCCGTCTGGAACGGGAGGTAAGTTTGTCGAAACATTCGCGAATCCCCTGTCAGCGAGTTACTGTATTCCTTCATTTGCATATATGCTGAGGAATTGAAAACGGCTGCTTTAATTTCCTAGTAAAGGGAAAGGTCTGGCCATACAAGATAAGGGTTCGGATTTCATCACCGTTCTCTTCTTGCCCGCCTTAGGAAAACGATACTTAACGCGAACCTAAGCTTTAAAATTTGGAATAGAACGAGACCGATAGGGTAACGAGCTTAATAGGAAAGTCGTTCGAAAAATATTGGTTACTCTTTTAAGCATACTTCGAAGTTCATGATGGTTTCGTGAGTTGAATGCGTGACTGCGCCGCCTTGTAATGCGGTGAGGCCTTGGGTATCAAATCTCCACGCAGCTTCCCTCGCCTCTATTCAACTTACTTCAACTCGGATTGATTCTATAGAAGTTTTCTTAGATTGTAACGAATTCCCTTTCGAAGGATTAGAAGCTGGTCTAGAAACAATCTAAGTGGAGCCATCATGCTTTTTGTTTGCTAGAAATCAGTAGGTTTGCTGTGGTGGAGTAAGCCTTGTTTGTGTTTGCATAGAACTTCCCTTCCTTTTAGGATTTTTTTTTTATTCTAATGTATGCCCGAGGTCATTATAGAACGGGCTTGGAAAAGAAACACTTTAGGTCGTTTGATTAGTGACAAACCTAGTAGTTCTTCTTGTGAAGGCGGGGAAATCGAAGACTCTTCTTTTGAGAGCCCCGTTTTTGGAAACTTCTGTTTTGAGAATCTGTCTCTTCGCGAGGAAAGTACCCCTAGTACTTCAGCTGTGCCAGCGATGGCAACTTTGAAAGAGTACATGTTCCCAACTAGGACCAACCGAGCTTCGTGCATTAAATTGCCAGCCAATACGACTAATTTCGAGATAAAACCTAGTATTCTTCGGATGATCCCTATATTCTTAGGAAAAGATGACGAGAACCCTTATTTTCATATTAGGGACTTTGAGGAAATTTGTGGGATAGTTAGAATAAAAGACCTTACTGATGAAGTTTTGAAACTTAAGATGTTCCCCTTTTCCTTGAAGGATAAAGCCAAGACTGGCTAAACAACATACCATCCGAATCCATTGAAACATGGCGGGAACTTATTGTCGCTTTCTATATGAAATTATACCCTAAGCATAAAACGCAAATCAAGTTAGGCGTAAAATTAGTGCTAGTGTGCAACAAGAGGGAGAGTCTCTTTATAAGTTTTTAGAGAGATTCAATGATCTCATATCCCAGTGTCCTCACCATGGATTTGATAAGATGAAACTTGTAGAGATTATTTATGATGGTTTAGACTATTCGACCAAAGCAATGGTCGAGTCTATGTGCGCTGGTGAGTTCACTAATAAAAGTGCTGAGGATGCCTTTACCTTCTTAGGAGTTGTTGCTGAGAAATCCCAACAGTGGGAGTCTTGTGTTGAACCCCCTAAAAGACTATTGGTTAATAGAAGTAGCACCAATATGGTAGATACGAGTTTTGTGTCAGATGCTAAGTTTGCTGCTTTGTCTAGAAGGTTAGAAGCTTTGGAAATGGGTCAGTCTAAAAATACGTCCCTTGTTGAACCTAATAGAACCTCTCAAGTCTCTAGTTGTGGAATAGAGCCCGATAACTCATTTTGGGAAGGTCAGGTTAGTGAAGAGTAAGCTTATGCTGTCTATAACAATGCTAGGTTTGATAACCGTCAGAAGTTTGACCCATACTCAGAGACCTAAAATCCTGGTTGGAGGAACCATTCTAATTTCTCTTGGTCTAAGGGCCAGAATCAAGGCCAGTCTAGTAATTCTCAGCCTCCCCCAGGTTTTGGTTATACTAAGAACTCTTCAGGTCAGGCCCAGAACCCATCTGAGAATAGAATAACTAGCTTAGAGGAATCTCTTAGTATATTAAGAGAGCCAGGATATGCTATCACAAAGCCAGGAAATGTTAGTAAAGAGCCAGGGTAATTTTCAAGAGGAAACCAAGCAGAATTTTAAGAATAATTCCAGTCTCTTGCTAAATTAGAACTTCAAGTCGGCCAAATAGCTAAGCTTCTTAGTGAGAGAGAAGATGGAAGGTTCCCTAGTCATACTGATCCTAACCCCAAAGGAGAGAAATCGTACAATCATGTGAATTCTATTACAACCCTTAAGAGTAGAAAGAAAGTTGACAATAAGGTCGCCATGCCTGAAAGTGAACATGCTGTAGTTCACCCTTCTGAGCCAGAAAATGAGGAGACTGATAGAGTCTCTAAAGAGACCAATGAGGGTCATATTGAGCCCGTCTTTGTTCCCAGATCCCCGTTCCCCCAGCTGCTAGTTCCAACTAAGAGGGAGTCCAACTTTAATGATATATTGGAGGTTTTTAAGCATGTAACTATCAACCTTCCATTATTAGATGCAATTAAGCAGATTCCCGCTTATGTCAAGTTCCTTAAGGATATGTGTACGCGAAAGCGAAAGCTTAGTGTCCAGAAGAAAGCCTTTCTAGCTAGTCACGTGAGTTCCATTATTCAGAATACCACTACTCCTAAGTATAAAGACCCAAGGTCCCCTACCATTTCTTGCACAATAGGTAAACACCGTGTTGAGAAAGTGTTGCTTGACTTAGGATCCAGTGTGAACTTACTCCCATACCATATGTACCTTAATCTAGGACTTGGTGAGATGAAACCTACCCAGATGACACTCCAGTTAGCTGATAGGTCCGGTAAAATTCCTCAGGGTGTGATCGAGGATGTTCTCATAGAGGTCGACAAGTTTATTTATCCGGTGGATTTTGTTATCCTAGATACCCAACCTGTCCCTGACCCAGAACCAGATACCGGTAATTTTAGGTCGCCCGTTTTTAGCTACATCCAATGCGATCATTAACTGTCGAACTGGTATTATGAATTTGTCTTTTGGTAATATGACTATTGAGATGAACGTCTTTCATATTAGTAAGCTACCCTCGAACTAGATGACTCGAGCATAGAAGAGGTGAACATGATAGGAACATTAGTCGAGGAGTCATTACCAAACACTTTGTTAGAAGATCCATTAGAGAAATGCCTAGCTCACTTTGGGATTGATTTTGATGATGATGATGTGATTAATGAGGTGAATGCTTTGTTAGATTCAACCCCTTTGATAGACACTAGTAATGGCTGGAAACCTAAGTTCGAACCTTTACCTATTTCTAAGTCTACCCTAGTTCTTTTGTTAGAAAAGCCTCCTAAGTTGGACCTAAAACCATTGCCAGATACCCTGAAGTATGTGTTTTTAGGCCCGTTTGAGACTTTACCTGTGATTGTTGCTTCCGACTTGGATAGTGATCAGGAAAGTAGGCTAGTGACTGTCCTTCAAAACAACAAGGAAGCTTTAGGGTGGACCATAGCATACATTAAGGGTATAAGTCCTACTGTTTGTATGCATCAGATTTATTTAGCGGAAGATACCAAACCTTCTAGGGAGATGCAACGAAGACTAAACCCTAATATGAAAGAAGTAGTTCGAACCGAGGTTCTTAAGCTGTTAGATGCAGGCATTATCTACCCCATTTTAGACAATAAGTGGGTCAGCCCCGTTCAGGTTGTTCCCAAGAAATCCGGTATTACTGTAGTTCAGAATGATAACAATGAGTTAATCCCAACCAGGGTGACCACGGGTTGGCGTGTTTGTATTGACAATAGGAAATTGAACAAGGTCACTAGGAAGGACCACTTTCCCCTTCCCTTCATCGACCAGATGTTAGAGAGATTAGCTGGACATAGTCATTACTGCTTTTTAGATGGCTACTCTGGCTATAATCAGATCGTTATTTCCCCACAAGACCAGGAGAAAACCAATTTTACCTGTCCCTTTGGTACCTTTGCGTATAGACGCATGCCTTTCGGGCTATGTAACGCCCCTGCGAATTTTCAGCGTTGCATGATGAGCATATTTTCAGATATGGTAGAACGGTTCTTAGAGGTCTTTATGGATGATTTTTTAGTGTTTGGATCATCTTTCGATGAGTGCTTGCATCATTTGTCATTAGTGTTGACTAGGTGTAAGGAAAATAATCTAGTGCTTAATTTTGAGAAATGTCATTTCATGGTTCGATCAGGAATTGTTTTAGGGCATATCGTATCTTCTAAGGGTATATAGGTAGATAAAGCCAAAGTTGACCTTATCAAGACTTTATAGGTCCCAAAAACCGTAAGAGATATTAGGTCATTCTTAGGGCATGCAGGTTTTTATCGTCGATTCATTAAGGATTTTAGCTTGATTTCTAGACCTCTTTGCAATTTGCTTGCAAAAGATGTTAAGTTTGTCTTTGATGATGCTTGTTTAGAGGCTTTTGAGAAGCTTAAGACTTTACTTACTACCGCCCCCATAGTCCAGGCACCCAACTGGAACCTACCCTTTGAGATCATGTGCGATGCTTCAGACTATGCTATTGGTCTTGTGCTAGGTCAGCGAGAAAACAAATTACTTCATGTGATTTACTATGCTAGCAAAACTCTGAATGATGCCCAGTTGAACTATACCACTACGGAAAAGGAACTGTTAGCCATTGTGTTTGCCTTAGACAAGTTTAGACCCTATCTCTTAGGTTCTAAGGTCATAATCTTCACCGATCATGCTGCTTTGAAGTATCTTCTTTCCAAGAAGCATACTAAACCTAGATTGATTAGATGGATCCTCTTGTTACAGGAATTTTCCTTAGACATTAGAGACAAATAAGGTGCATAAAATGTAGTAGCAGACCACTTGTCTAGGCTTGTTGTGGATACCCCTGATGATTCTCCTCATGTTAGGGATAGTTTTCCGATGAACAACCTGTTCTTTGTTACCCAATTACCTTGGTATGCGAATATAGTGAACTATCTTGTTATTCGGGTCGAATGCCCCAACATTGGGGTAAACAAGATCATTCTAGGTTTTTAGCCGAGGTTAAGCACTTCTTTGGGATGATCCTTATTTGTTTAAGTATTGTCCGGACAGCATTATTAGGAGATGTATACCTGAGAGTGACCAGTCCAGTATTATTTCCTTCTGTCATGATCATGCTTGTGGGGGTCACTTTAGTGCTAAGAAGACTGTTGCTAATATATTGCAGTGTGGATTCTATTGGCCTTCGTTGTTTAAAGACTCCCACAGTTACTCTGTTACTTGTGAACGTTGCCAGAAATTAGGAACCATTTCCTGCAGGAATATGATGCCCTTGAACCCTATTTTAGTTGTTGAGGTCTTTGATGTGTGGGGTATTGACTTTATGGGTCCGTTTCTTAATTCTTTTGGTAAAATATACATCCTTGTCGCTGTAGACTATGTCTCTAAGTGGATTGAGGCGGTTGCGTGTAAAACCAATGACCATAGGGTTGTGATTGAGTTCTTGAAAGATAATATACTTACACGTTTTGGTACACCGCGGGATATAATTAGAGATGGCGGGTTGCACTTTTGTAATGGACCTTTTAAGCTTTTGATGAAGAAATATGGTATTACACATAAGGTAGCTACCCCGTATCATCCACAGACTAGTGGTCAGGTAGAGGTTTCCAATAGGGAGATAAAACGTATATTAGATAAAACAGTTAATCCTAATCGGAAAGACTGGTCGTCTAGGCTTACTGATGCCTTATGGGCTTACTGTACTGCGTTTAAGACCCCCATGGAATGTCGCCTTATCGGCTTGTGTATGGCAAGGCATGTCATTTACCTGTTGAGTTAGAACATAGAGCTTATTGGGCTGTTAAGCAGCTAAATTTTTCACTTGACAAGGCAGGAGCCCATAGGAAACTCTAGCTCAATGAGTTGGAAGAGATTCGTATAGATGCTTACGATAGTACTAAGGAGTATAAGAACAAAATGAAACTTGTGCATGATAGAAATATTTTAAGGAAGTCATTTTCTACAGGTCAAAAAGTTCTTCTATATGATACCCGCTTGCATCTTTTCCCTAGGAAGTTATGTTCTCGGTGGACGGGTCATTTTATTGTTCGCACTGTCTTTCCTCATGGAGCTGTTGAGATCGAGACACCGGATGGTAGTAGTTCTTCAAAGGTTAACGGTCAGAGATTGAAACCCTTTTTAGAGCCCTTTCCTACAGGTGATGTTGAGGAGGTCCCTCTGGAGGACCCTGTTTACCCTTGATTGACCATCGAGGCGATTGTATGTTGTATATTAGTTTTTGATTTCTCTATTCACCCAGGTACTATCTTTCCGAATTCTCTCTTTACTGATTCCTCATGTTACTTTACTTTTTGGTATTGATCTTTCATTAGAAACATTGAGGACAATGTTAGCTTTAAGTTTGGGGGTGGGGTAGAAACTTTTTATTACCTTTTTGTTAGAATAAATAAACTCCAGAGCCTAGAAATTTATGTTTATTAAGGTTGGCACTAACCAATCTAAGTGGATGGAAGCATCTTGGTTGTAGGAGTTGAGGAACCAATCTGATTAGATGGAAACATCTAAAGAGTCTATTCATAAAAGCACAAAGCTCAGGTGTTAGAAAAAAAACATGGTAGTTTCGCCATATCTCGTGATGGAAACATCGAAAGAATCCTGATCACTTCTTTTTTTTCTTTTTTACCTTTTCTAGGGTGAAATAGAGTGACTGAGATACAAAAAAAAAAAAAAAAAAAAAAAAAAAAAAAAAAAGACCAAACCACCAGACCAACCGGAATAAATACAATAAAGTCGACCACCGGTACCCTTGTATATGCCAGCTGAGTTGACCTAGAGTTAGGATTATCGACCAATGGTTCCCTTGTATATGCCAGTGTGTTGATATTAGTCCAGACTAGTATCTCAGTCCATTAGGATAGGTTCACCTTAGTCAACATCATCTACGTTTTTTCTCTACATCCATCTTCTTAATCTATCCATGTGATTGGTTGACTCCGGTTTATGATGTCTAGAAACTATCTGAGTAGAGCTTTGTCACTTTATATGAATTTTAGTATGCTTGAGTGCAAACTCGTGTACAACAATTGGAATTTCGCATCAGGGTACTTCCTCCTATAGTCAATATTGTATGCCAACCAAGGAGATTCTTTAGTGCCTTCCAAGGTTTTGTGTAGATATCTAGGGTCTGGAGTAAAGGTTTTGTGGGTACACCTCTGGTAAACCCTCCGGAGACAACACTCCGCTGTTAGGGCCACCTAGCGGTTTAACGGCTTACTGCACGTGCTAAGTGATAGGTGTTGTAAACACCATGATATTTATCTATTGTTTATGCTTTCTTTGCGGGTTTTCTTGTAAATTATGTATCTTACGATTACTTTTGAGCTAATCAGGTGAAATGGAGTCACCGAGAACAAAAGAAGAAGAAATTAGCCATTTGGAGCGAAAAGGAGCACAAAGGCCAGTTCACGTGCACTGCTATTGAGAGCCGAGCCTAGCCAAAGAATAGGAGACGAACACCGCAGCTTAGTCTAGAGAAGCATGGAGCAAAGAACCTTGGTGGCCCTTAATAATGAGTGGGTGCTTATAGTCATTTTTGGTTACCCTTATCTGCCAAAGAATGGGGTGTCTTTAACAATATTCACTCCTACACAAAACCTAAATTGCGAGAAGATTTATTTCTTCTTATCATTTTCTTCCTCCACACGAAATCAAGAGGAGAGAGGATGAGATGGTTCTCTGAGACCATTTTCTCTGTAATTAAATGATGTTGATAAAATTTGAGAGATTAGTGAACGTGATTGTTGCAATTGCCGTGAAGATCAAGTGATTCTTTGGTGACGAAATGGGTCCGAGTATCCGAGTTTGAAGAAAACAGATCGAGATGAGATGAAGACCTAAAGATGTCATTCTTTGATGAATCGAGAAGATGGGTTGTATTCGCATCAAGAACTTGTACAGAGAAGATTAAGAAACCGATGCCATGGATTAATGGGTACTTGTGATGATTCTCGTGGTTTTGTTGAAGAATAGGGATCCAAAATCACGAAGGAATGGCTCGAATTAAAGATGGGTTTCTCGGATTAGAGTGATTGATCTCGTTTTTAAAGGGATTTGAAGAAGAAAAGTCCGTGATTGTGTTGGTGATGCTATGAAGAGATGTTGAACTTGAACTGGATATGAGAAGTTGGTGGTGATTATACCTGCAAAGGGAAGAGTGATTACCTACGGTGTTATGGCCTCGAGATGTAGCCGAGATGCAGTGTTAATGGAGTCGTGAATGGGGTTGAGCTCATGATGGCTCGTGTGTTTGAGCTGATATTGCGGGTTATGATTCAATTAAAATGGTTGCGGTCTCAATGGTGCGGTGTGTGCTGATTTCGTGGTCATTGGATGAGTTGCGGTTGGTGCTTGTGAGATGATATGAAACCGGTGGTTTTGTTGCGGTGAAGGCTTGAGCAAATTGGTATGCTTGACAGGAAATGGTTATAGAGATTGATTTGGATGCAATGGAGTCAGTGCTTGGCAATGGAGAAAGCAAAGTGTTGCAAAGCTAAAGATGGAATGGTAATGGAAAAGCAGGAAGGGGAGCTGAGAAGATTGAGGTTGTTGTGGAAGCCAGAAAAGAGAGAGAGAGCAGAACTTGAGTTGGAGGAGAACAAGCATTGCAGGGGGGTGGTCTTGCTGTGGTGTATTGCAGGTGGTACAATGGAAGCTGATGGTCACAGGGACTATGATACAATGGAACTGAAATGGAGGAGAAGCTGAGCTGCAATTGAGATGCAGATGATGGAGTTGCAAGTGATTCAGCTGCTGTTGGAGTGAGCACAATGGATGTGCGGTTGTTGTCGCTGGCATTTGAGGTGAAATTAAGATGCAGGTTGAGCTGGTGCTTTGGCCGTGGATTATGATGTCAATTGAGATGAAATGATAGCTGCAATCAAGCCGTAGGTTGATGGGTTTATGAATGATGTTATCAGTTGACAGGAAGGATGAGCAGCTACGGATGGAATTGCGAGAGCTGGTGTATGACGGTGGCTAGGCATGGAAACCGCAAGAAAATTGAATCGTTGTACATGTGAGTTGCAGGTGTTAAGAAGGGCAGGCCAAGATGGCCGGAAGGGAAACATTGATGCACCATCTTGGTGCAAAGACACGCGATTCCCCCTGGCAAGATGGCTTATTCCCCGGCAATCACCCAATCACCGAGAATAGCCGACTCGAATCCGACTCAACCCCGACTCAGTCCGACTCGAGTTGAGTCATTCGACACCCGACTCCGGTGCTTGACCGAGTTGACCCGCCGAGCCGACTAGTTGACCCGAGTTGACCCGTTGACCGGTGGCCAAGGCGGATTTTTGCGGCCACCCGAACTATTTTCCTAGCGACTTTTAGAGCGATTTCCGGCCACAATACCAGATTTCCGGTGACCAGTTTTGGGACATATTCTACATGGGTTTCTCTCTCTTATGGGCTTGGTGGATTTTCATCTAATGGACTTTGAAGAATAGACCTAATTTTAGAAGTTGGAGAAAAGCTATAAAAGGGAAAGTCTTCTACAACATATGATATATCTTATTCTTGGAATTTTGGGAGAGCCGTTTTGTTTACGCTTCGAGGGTTTGCTTTTGTTCATCTTCTTCTTCTTTTCAATTAATATTATTATGATGAACTCCATAGCTATGAGTAGCTAAACATATTATTGGTTATGGGATAAAAGTTGATTTCTCAACATGTTTTTGAATCTATGAATTAGTTTTGTCTCAGTAATTTATTGTTTGTGATTCACAATTAATAGTGTTATAAGATTTGAATACTCGTTAGGTTGAGTCCGGAATCAATCCGATTTGCGTTCATATCTAAAGCTATATTAGGGTTTTCAATACGAAAAAGTTGTTTATCCCTGATTCTAAGTAGCATAATTTTGGGTAGTGCTTGTAGTGATATATCCTACTAGTCACAAGTGAATCATAACTTTTGTTAAAACGTTTAGTGCTTTTACACATTCGTTTGCATTGATTAGTCTTATTCCATAGAACTTATTGCTTTTAGGGAGTTAAATCTAATTGTGCTTTTACACTTTAGGTTGCTTTCTAGGAAGAATTCACATATGCATCTTTTAATGTGGTTGTGATGAAAACAGGGAATTAACGGGTTATACTTGCGATCAAGGTATCCTAGGACTTTTAGTAAATACGAGATTAAAATACCAATTCTAATCATTGATGAAAATACATGTTTGTGAATGATACTATCCCGTGACCAATATCTTCTCCTTATTGATTATTCCAACTATTTGCTTTGCTTTATTTTATTTTGACTTTAGTATTTCGTTTAAACAACAAACATCCCCCCTTGGTTACCTTAGAAACTGAAAATTGCATAACAACAATTGCCTCTCTTTGGATACGAACTCTTCCTTACCTTGTGCTTCATTTAAATTTAGTGAGTAAGAAAGTGAAATTATTTTTGACGGATTTACAACCGATCACTAAGTGTAGTCTTTTTATTTTCTAGATTAGATTTGCTCGAGGACTAGCAAATAATAAGTTTGGGGGTATTTGATAGACACATTTTTTTGTCTGAATTGTCCTCAGTGTCTCTATTGTTAATGCTTGATTTTGTACTTATTATGGTGTTTTTATGTTTGTGTAGGTGTTTTTGGAGAAATACACTTGTGTGGAAAAATTTGCTCAAAAAGTGCTATTTGGACCCCCGGACAAAAGTACTAAAGGCACCCTCATTTTGGATAAGGGGCACCCCTTAAGGAAGCTGCTGTTCGCACCCCCATCGCTGTTAGGGGGAGGTCATCTTCACCATTTCAAATTGCTGGTTTTGGCGGGAAAAAAAAATTCTCGCCTGGCAGATTTAGGGTTGACAATTTAAGCTTGTTTCGGTAAGACTAAAGGGCTGGAATTGATTGGGTACTTTTCTATGGGCTAGACAGGGATGGTAGAGGTGTTGGTTTCGATCCAGTTTGGATGGAATTTCCGCGAGAGGAAAATAGGGCAACACATACACCGGAGGAGATATTCACAAGATTGCACGAGCAACAGAGGAATTTGCACGTATCTGGAAGACCCTAACAACTATCTGGAGTGTGAAGGAGTTAAATATGGCAATTTGGCAGCTCTAGAACGCGTGGAGAAATCAAAAATCTAGATTATTTCCTAAAACAGGCCGTGAAGAATAATGCCGAGTAATGAAGAATTATATGAAGTTATGGCGAGATATTTCGGGGCTGTTGGGTTATAAATAGTTGCTGAGATAGCATAGAGGGGATAGAGAGAGTTTGGGGAGAATTTAGAACATCACAGATTCGAGAAACTCAAGTTGCAGCGATACACCATTTTCTGCTGCTACCAAGAACACCAAGAACATTAGACGCACGGTGATGCTGCGTTTCGCTACGTTGAATGCGATAGTTTTGAAGACAGTCTTATATGCTACTGGTGACTACGACGATGTTAGTTTCTATCGTTTCTCAGAATTCGGTTTGTAACAAAAAAAAATATACAAACCCGGTTTTATAATTTCGTCTCCCTTTTCATCTTTGTAAACACCCTTTGAGCAATAAAAATGATTTTTGAGCGTGTTTCCAACATGATGAGCGGCTAATTCTCTCACAACCAAGGCAATGAGGAAGCTATTTACGCATGAATAATTGGTAATTATTTATTTTCTCTAATTTATAATTTATAATTCACTCAATCACTGCTTTTGCAGAGTTTTTAATTGTTTGCAAAATTTTCTTCATTAGTTGTGATTCAATTAGATAGGTTATGCCTTGTTTAGATAATCTATGCTTAGGGGAATTTTTGAGAATTTGCCTGATTATATGTGAATTAAGAAATAAGGGACTTAAAAGATAATTAGAGTTTTGGATAATTTACCATAATTTATTCATGTGTAATAGTGGAATCAGTGTCTTGGTTATTCCTAATATCTTGAAATCAAATTTTGAGTTAAGTTTTCTTTATTTTTAAGTTTTATAAGTCTAAAACCGGCCCTGGGCGCCTTTTATTATTTTATTAATATTTATTGTTTTCTCCTGTTTTGCGTAGGATTCCTCATTGTTTCATATTTTTTAGATGCTCGTTCGTGCATCTGGGTGCTCAGTCGTGCATCATTGTCGAATACACTTGCACCATTTTTGTGGGGCTTACTCAGTGATGATCCAGATGCCCGGTTATTGAGTATTTATTACTAATTTATGAAATTCAATGGAGAATAATTCATGAAACTGAGTAATAAAAATGAGTGGTTGTTTATTATTAATTCATAAGATCAGCTGTGGATTCGACTATGAATTCAGAATAATAAAGCAAGCATTAGCATCCTATGGGATCGTGGATGCGACCATAAAATCGGAGTGATTAAAATTATCTATCACCATTTCATGAGATGAAATCGGAATAATGAGATAATGTAGTAGTTTATTGCCATTCCATGGGATCAGGCCGTGGATTCGACCATGGAATAAGAGCAATTGTTATTGCCATTCCATGGGATCAGGCCATGGATTCGACCATGGAATAGGAGCAATTGTTATTGCCATTCCATGGGATCAGGTCGTGGATTCGACCATGGAATATGAGCAATTGTTATTGCCATTCCATGGGATCAGGCCGTGGATTCGACCATGGAATAGGAGCAATAATAGATTATTCCGGAAATTCAGTGGTGAATGTCGCGGCATAATTAATCTATTGCAGAAAGGATATTAGCCAGTTAAAGCGTCAATTCTATGCTGAATGGTGCATAGTCAGGGAGTCACGGTGTTGTTTACGACCTGAAGGCGTTAGTGCTCTCAATCTACGGAGAACCGCATGAATCTATACACGATCTCTCCACATAATCAGGGAACGGTGAGTGTCACCGACGTCCTGAAGGCGTCCTCCGCCCAAGTATTCTTCTATGTGGAGGTGGGTCTCTCCTTGATCTGGGGAACGGTGAGTGTCACCGACGTCCCGAAGGCGTTAAGCTCTCAATCTACGGAGAACCGCCAAAATACGTTATTCTGCATAGAGGTCACGACGAAATGCCAGGGATCGAACACTCAGCTAGTGGAGGCTTTTCGAAAACATATTCATCATGGCTTCGTAAAATATGAATCGTTGCATGCCTGAAAGCCGTGTCGAAACATGCATCATGAGTTTACGGTTTTGCCCTTTGTTGAAAATCCACCATCAACATTAAGTCCCATGCTTAGTGGGGAACAGTCATGTTCCGCAGTAATGCATTGAATGGTGATTTTCAGTCGATGAGATCGATGGTTGAACTCAGTCTACAAAGGTATATTCAGAATCCTCGATTTGCTCCAATGGTGTCATGTACGAGCAAACGTTCGGGTGAGGACACTGATAGTGCGATAGAGCATGATTCCGTGAGCACGGAGAGATGAAGCATCGCTGATTTGGTCAGTCAAAAGTCCAGTTTTGGTCGATTTAGGATTTACGGGCCCGAGCCCAAAAAGGAACCCATGTTTTATTAGATTTTGGAAATAAAATTAATATAAAAGGGAGAGAAGCCCTAAATTTTTTTAAAAGTTCAGTTGTGCATGAGTTGTTCAAAATAAAATTCCATGTGTGCATGTATGCGTAAGTTTCATGAAAATTTGTTTTAGAAAACATATGCCCGTTCGTTCGTTAGTTGAAACGAGCAATAATCCCTAATATGAAAGAGATACATGAATTCTTGAGAGACATGGTCTAGTTGCAGTAAAGAAAATTTTGTTGATGAGGTTTCATGAAAACCAAAATTTATTTTCAAAGCATGAACTTTCACAAATACTTTTAGGAACGTAGGTTCTTAGTAAAAGTGATAAATAATGATCCTTAGAGTTAAAGGAATTTTTGAAAAGACCTGCATCTCATGATAAAATTTATTTGGAATATGTGGACCTTTACAAAAGTATAAAAGACCCTCGTTTCATAGACGAACGCTCGTTTGAGCAAAAGTAGAATTTTTTTTTTAATTTGTGAGATTTCACTAAATGGAATAAACTCTCGTTTCAAAGACGGATGCTCGCGAGAGGGAGCAAAAATATACATATATTTTCAAAGTTAGGTGAGTTTCACATTAAAATATATATTTTTTTTGTAAAATCAATGTTTTGATTTTGAACAATTGTTGAAAGTAGACAATTGTACATGGTGAAATAATGTCTGTATGTGAGTTTTCACAATTGTAGAATGGACGTCTGTCCAAATTTTGAAAAACCGTTCACACAGTAAAGATTTACGTGGGTTGTTCACGATTTTATGAAAAAATTTGCAAAATGATTTTAAACAATTGTTAAAAGCAAACAATAATGTTTTCGTGAATTTCGTGATTTCATAGTGTATGCACACACGGTAGAAAATCAGTGAATGTTCACATGAAGGGTTATGTGAATTATTCATAATTTCGCGAAAAGTCAGGTGTCAGACTTTTAAGTAATGGGTGTTGCTCGTGTTTCCAGGTTTGATAGAGCGAGCAAGATTTTCGAAATTTTATGTTATTATCACTAAGTTCAATAAACCGTAAATAGGCAAGAGTTGAGAGTTACCATTTTGTAGATGCTGATGTGATCATCCTAATTATTTTTGTTGTGCTTTAATTCCACTGCTTTGATGAAATATGCATCTACGGATGATATACTGAAGTAGGAATGTTGTATGGACGTCACAACAACTTTGCAAGAATGACTGGTTCCCAAAGATGATATCTCTATAGATGCAGCTTCAAGAAATGGTGCTTCTGGGACCTCTGAGTGATGGTGAGAGATCCTTCATACTGAGTTGTACTCCTGATTACTTAGTATCAGTAATGCACGGGAAGTCTCTGATAGAGGAATATAACATCGATAAAGCAACTCGACAAATGGGCCCTTGTTCGATTGATGTGGATTACTCAGAAATAGCAGTAAGTCTTCGGAGTGGAGAATCCAGAAATAAGGATCATAGAATGATATCGAACAATGTAAAGTCCCCGACTGTCTCTTTGTTGAGTTGTTAGCGCTCCTTATATCATGACTTTTTCTTGTCCGTGCAATTAGGATCATGAAACCAATGTTTGTTACTTCATTTCAGAACTTTGCTCCATCGAGCCTTGATGGTCTTCAATTCATTGCTGCTGAACAAACAATTTCTGAATCGAGCGTCAAAGAAGAATTCGATGTAAGTACCTCTTCGTATAATCGTTCATGACACTCCTTGAATGAAATACCACTAATTTTTGTTGATGTATTCAGGAGGAGATTTCCATGGAACAAGGGAGTACTGATGATTCCCATTCGTCTTCAGAGGATGGTGAAGAAGAAAACCCCGATTTCAAACCGAGTGAAAGCAATGATGTTTCCAATGGTGATGTTGGCAATTCCGGTCCCTTGAGCACTTTAGGGACTACTCCAGTAAGTACCCATTGTATATTTTCTTCATAGAATTATGAAATCGCTGATTTTTTGATGAATGAATGAAGATTCTCATGAATAAGTGAAAAGCTTTACCGAAATACGTCACCAGAAAATTCAGAACTCAGCCTTTTAGCAAAAACGCCGTAAAATCTTCATCCAATATCAGTTTTTCGCGATCTACCCATGTATCCTTATGACCAGGAAATTTCCAATCTTTGTTAAAGAAGATTTTTAAGTTTTGGGCACGTGTAGGGGTCGAAATCGACGAAACAGTAAACTTCTAGGAGACCTTCAGAAAATTTTCAGCTGGCATGTGGTCCAATGTTTTGGCCACAACTCTTCGCTCGTTTCTCCAATTGTTGTGAATTTTGGATATGTTTTAGAGGACATCCGTATGAAGAGAATGGTATATGACCCATCCCTGGATTATTCACCAACTTTGCCCAGCTCGCTGCTTTGTACGGGACAGTGTAAAATTATCTCCGACGAGCTCGTTGTAAAACACCCCCGTTGTGTCATTGGACCATTCACTTGTGTTTGGAAGGGTTGGTATTTGAGATCAGGAACCATTGATTGATACATGAGCATGGTGCTTGCAGCCATCTTGTTTCTGTCAGTCATAGAAACATCACTTCTGAAACCCTGGTCACGGGACCATAACTGTGGTTGCTCTCAAGAGGGGGTGGTGTAATGACCATGGTTTCATGTCCCGGTGGTAGAATTCCTTTTATGATGAGATTCTGGTGCCACGGGTCTTGGACTGTGAAACTGATCGTCATGATCAGTGGACTGTCAGTCCCCAGTTTGTTAAATCTCTCCTTTCGTTTTCTCTTCTTCTGGCAAAACTTGGATAGAGGACCAAGGTAGAAAAATTGATGTAAAGACCTAGGTGGTCGAAGTTGGAGGTACCTTGATGAAGTACTTAGTGGAAAGTCCCGATGGACACTGATGGACTATGGATGTTATGAATCCCGTCTAAGAATTGCTGCTTGCATGTTGTACGCTCTGGAAGCTGTAGGAACCTCATATGACGTCGGAATTCGATGCTTGACCCCAACGTTTGAAGCTAAGAGACTGAGTTATCACATGAGAGAAGAATCACTCAATTTGGATTTGTAGAGGTCAGACAACGAAGCGTGCACATTTGTAATTTGTAATCCCGTACGAACTTTTCAGATTTCGTAGACCTGACGGTAAAGGCCGTATCTTTCAGCTCGTATGTCCGATTGATGTGACCTTTTGGTATGTTGTATAAGAGACATAGAAGAACATCTTTTGTTGAGGAAACATTGTCCCATTCCTCACAAATTGGTACGTTTTTGCAAACCCATGGCCTGAAGTGTACTGTACCTCATTTGCAGAGGTGATGAGAACATCTTGTAGAAGTCTTTGGCTTGTGCCCACCAGTCGTGCAAGCTTTGGGAAGACTTTCATGTGAACATATTTTCATATATACACATCTTGACATGAATCATTAATGCTTGGAGAAGTCCGCTTCATCGAGCAATGCTTCAGAGAATGGTTAGTTGATGAAGACTGATGTTGCACCCGAGACTGTTATTGATGCTGAGATCACGATTGAATTCTCTCCAGAAATTCTTGTTGATGCTGAGACCATGAATAGAGTTCCTCCACATATCCTTGTTGATGCCGATACTGGGTGAAGTTCTTCCACTCTGTGAACCTTCACGTTCACGAACTAGTTTTGGGTTGAGCATCCCTAAGATGTAGGTGTACTGGGAGTACAACCCTAATTATCCTGATCAGTATGACTTTACTGTGAACTGGCTTCATTAATGAGTCGACCTTGTTGCGGCAAATTGCATCAGTAGTCTCCATTCTGGGTGTGATCTATGCAGAGAGAAGTTCCTTAGTTGTGCAAAGTTGGTGATGTAGAGAGATTCCGTTGATAAAGTTTTCATGGAATCGCATCAGGTTGCAATGACTTGCTATGTCTTGAATCTTGTCCAATAAGATCAAGTCCCCAGTGCATGTTAAAGGAATTCGTGCCATCGATGGATGAATGATGTTGCATCTGCTTCAGAAGTCTTGTCATGGAGATAGTGAAGACTCAGCGATTGTAGTTCAGTTTCACTTTGATCGTGTCGGTGGTGAATCAGTGTGTCATTGTCGAGATGTTTGTGCTGAAGCCAGAGGCGCCATTATCGAAGATGTACTCTTTGATTTGGAGTACAATTTGAAGACTTCTTAGATACTTGAGCGTTGAAGCGTCGAATTATTTAAGCTTCGAATGTCTTAGGCTTGATCGTCTTTACCCGAGTATCTTATGTTGATTCAAATCATTCCTTTCCCCTGCGGTAGAGGGATTCAACACTTGTGCGAGACATCAGAGCTTTCTCATTTTGTGGGACATATGGACACTCCTGCAAGGCTACGGAGAAACGCCCAAAGTGTTCCTTGCCATGCTTGGATATTATCTCAGTAATGAATGTCTCAATGCTCGATTCAGAGAAATGTCAGATTCAACCACTTGGTAAAATACTGCTGAAGTGAGATTACCAACTTATAGCATCTTGCAATAGCAGAGATGATAGCATAATTGAGTCCCCATGCTAGAATAGCATGTGAGGAAATAAATGACATAGACATGGGAGGAACGAGACTTTCCGAGTCCGGGAATTTTTGATGAATGTCTATGCATCTTTTGCAGGTTCTTGTTTCAACCTCGTCAAAGTTCGAAATTCCTCCAAGTGCTCTGATGATGGAACGTCCGCCAAATATTCTAGATCAGAACTTTCTTCGTTGGAGAGATGTGCAACCAAAGACGCTTTGTCAGTAGTCATCTTCTCGGCATGAATCCACGTTCATCCAAGAATCATGTCGTATCCGGGATCTTCCATGATTATGTGAAACTTGGTTTCGTCCAGGTTGAGCCAATTTTCATTTTGAGAGTGATGCAACCGCATGCATCTCTGAGCGTTCCTTCATGGTCCCTGATTGAGATAAGAGAGGAGTAACAGCTTAGTTGAGTGATGCCTGCGACTCTGAGGGTTTTCAGTGGAATGTTGTTGATGGCGGTGTCAGCATCGATCAACATTCTTCCAAATTCATTTCCTCTGAGATGGACTATGGTAAGCAGTCCCCAGTCGTGCATCTCCTTGCTTGTGGATGAAGGTTCAAGGAGTATTTCCGGGATGGACAGATGTCTGACACAATTTAATTTGGTGTTGTGAACATGTCCTTCCTTTGTGTCTTAGACAGATAGAGCAATTTCACAGATACGCTCGATCAATGATTGAACTGCTTCTTTGATCGGTTGTTCAGAGATTGCAAAAGTTCTGATTAGGAGAGGATTCTTGTGTACTCCTTCAGTCCCCAGTTGAAGCTATTATGGATCAACCTTCTCTTTGAAGATGTGCTTTAAATATTGCAGTTACTTGTTGGATGATCAATAAGCCTATGAAGGCGACAGTACCTGGGATTCTCCATTTCTTCTTCAGTTGGCTCTCTCACGATGAACGACAATTTGATTGCACCATCTTGAACCAGACTTCCAGTAACTCGATCACTCCTTCATGAGAAAGAGAAGTTTGAGTCTGTCTGATCATTTCCCGTTCGTTGATGCCGGGTCGAGGTTTGTGCATTTCAGGATTGGTTATCTTTTCTTCGCGCCTTCAGAGGAGCCTGAGATGTTTGGAGAAGCGCTCTGATGCCGTGTCTTGGATTTCCTTTCATTCCTTCCGGCAACAACGTTTGTTGAAGGCTGGAGATTGTACTGATTGTTGACTAGGCATCGACTATTTCAAGGTTCCTCCACCTTGCAGACTTTGCTCTTTACAGTAAAGCAGGTGCAGTAGTCGCTGATCGTTTGGCTACTTCATGAATCTCTGAGAAAGTATGGAAACGGAGATTTTCCAGCAAGGCTCTGTAGACTGGGATCATTCCGTTGATGCACAAGTCCACCTATTGTTGTTTAGTGACATTCGGGTCATGACAATCCAAAGCTTGGACTCTGAACCTCTTAACATAATCGTTCGGATGTTCATTGCTCTTTTGAGACATTCTTCTTAAGTCGGAGAGAGTAATATGCTCTGAAACGAAGAAGTATTTCCTGTAGAAGGCATTAACCATTTCTCCCCAACTAGCGATGCTCCCAAGTGCAATGTTGTTGTACCAGGTATATGCTCGGCCTGTCAGAGATTTCGATATTTCTTTTAGACGGACGACATGATTTTGTTCGTGCTCTCCTAGTGCCTCTAGGAATCGAGAGATGTGTTCTCAAGCGATCCCTGTTCCATTGTACAGTGTGAATGTTGGGGAGGTGCAGCCTTTCGGGAGAGGAATTCTTTGTGTAGAAGCAGGATATAAAGGTTGATGACGATGAACAGATGATGCTTTGTCTTTTCATCGATCCTCCATGAAGCGTTCCAGGTCCTCATGAGTGATGAAGCCTGCAGGTTCCTTTGTTGATGGATTATCTGCAGCTTTGTGCACCTCATCATCATCTACTACATGGATCGGAGTGACTTCAGGATCAGCAGCCGGAGATGTTTCTTTGGCTTTTCCTTTTTTTCTGAGCTTTCTCTGACATCTTGTCAGTGAGAGTTTTGAGATAATTGCACAACTCTTTCCATGTGTTAGCCATGTCAATCTGATTCTTGGCAAGAGTTTCTTGCACCTTCATGAGATCACCTATGGTAGGTGGGTTTTCTCTAATTTCTTCGGGAGACCGGCCGAAGAGAGGATTGTCTCCAATGTTGGTTTGCGGAGGAGTGGTATCACCAAAGACCGATGTTAGAAGGTGTGAGTAGTTTCGGAGTACCACCATTGTTGTTAGTGCTAGCATTGTTTGTGTTGGGATTGGTGATCGAACCCGACCTAAGATCAACCATTTTGTGAGAGTTTGATATTGCAACCGAGAGATTAATCTCCCATTGTGGTGGCTAATCAGAGATAGGGAAAAAATGGTTTCTGGTTTTTTTGGGGAAATGAAGAGACGAGCGTGTCGAGACTCCTCGAACCGAGCAAACCGCTCGAACCTCACACGGATGCACCGCAAAGGGAGTGCTTAGATTCGAGAGATAAATCAGAGGACTCCGCCTAAACCAAGTCAATGGCCGTTCCCGAGTCAATTCGGTCGCAAAGAGGGAGATGGGTTGATCTCGTAGGAGGAAGTCGAGAATTGTGTGGAATTAATGATGATCAAGGATTGTGGATGTGTTAAAGGTTTCGCAATAATTGGTGAACTGTTGAGTTCGAATAAGTTTCGATAGATTGATGAATTCTTGAGAGTAGTTACTGAGAAATTCTCGTGTGGACGATTGTTGATAGCTAGTGATCATTCGTTGTCCTCAATCATGGATTTAGAGACTTATTTATATTGTCGAGTTGTGAACACCTTGATCCCCTCGTAAGTGTGACGGTTTCATGAGTGGAAGAGTGGGCAAGTGGAAGATCGTGGTAAAGTCGGTTCCATGTCGTGTGGAGACTTGACGGATCGTGCACCCACTACTTTGCTAACTCCTTCAACCGTTTACACAACTTACGCACATTTCTCGTCGTGGATGAAATCCACGTCTTCGTAGGCCGCCAGGACCAAAACCCTAGTTGTTATCCCCCAATTTGACGTGATTGATGTCTCACGAATCGTGGAGTCTCGCATGATAGACATGTATTTAGTTTGTCGCTTGTTGACCGATTAGACAATGAGTCTAGGTTTTTTTGAATCGAGCATGTTTGACAAATGCTCGGTGATTCATGAATGTTAATGTTGCAAATCCGAGCAAATATTGTAAATTGACGAGTTGTTGAATATTGATGAGTTATCGAATATATGTGCATTATTCGAGCAACCGAGCAAGTATTGCTCGATTCGATTTAAATATCGATAAATTATTGAATATTGATAGTTGGATCAATATTCGAGCAACTGAGCAAGTATTGCTCAATTCGACGAATTACTGAATATCGAGAATTTGACGAGCAATTGAGCAAGTATTGCTCAACTCGACAAAATAATGAATGTTGATGATTTGACGTACAATTGAGCAAGTATCGCTATGTGGAGGTGGGTCTCTATCCTGCAGTCAGGGAACAGTGAGTTTCACCGACGTCCTGAAGGCGTTAAGCTCTCAATCTACGAAGAACCGCCCAAATACGTTATTCTGTATAGAGGTCACGACGAAATGCCAGGGATCGAACGCTCAGCTAGTGGAGGCTTTTCGAAAACATATTCATCATGTCTTCGTAAAATATGAATCGTTGCATGCCTGAAAGCCGTGTCGAAACATGCATCATGATTTTACGGTTTTGCCCTTTGTTGAAAATCCACCATCAACAACTTCAATAACCCAAATTCCATCCCTTGGAGTCTCCATCTCGCACCATAATTTCATCTCCGTTTCTAGCAGCATTACAGCTCCATAACTCTACCAGATCCAGTCATTGACAACCCATTCTTCTCCCTATTAATTTCCCTTCTCTAATAAGTATAGAGGGCAACTGCTTGGATACGAAATGAAAATAAGACTTTTAAAAAGACGTGGGTACCCAAACCAAAATTTTAAACTTTTCCACCTATAAGTCCTCTTACCGAAAGTGATTGTCTATGGACTGAGTCGACACAATACAACGAATCAAGTATTCACACTTTGTGTGATCGTCTATGGATACGAGATCGAGACAATACAACAATCAAAGTGTGATTACTTGATAATAGGTTTGGACTTAACCAAACACTATATGATCACTATCAAGTAATACGGAGTCAACGTTTGTGTAATTTACTTTAAATTATAATAACAATAATTATAATTGCGGAAAACAAAAGTAAATGACACAGCAAGATTTTGTTAACGACGAAACCACAAATGCAGAAAAACCCCGGGACCTAGTCCAGAATTGAATACTCTCATAATTAAGCTGCTATACAAAATCAAACAAAATTCGTATAGTTGAGACCAAGCAACTAAACCTATAGTTCACCTAGTTTCTTCAGTATCCCTGCGCTTCCGACATTCAATAAGTGCATGCACTGGAACAATTTCTTTAGTTCGTATTCCAAACAGTAAAGGAACAACAAATCTGTTTGGTAACAACTCTTTTCAATCTCAGTGATATGAGTTAGACAAAGGCTCTTCTGATTAATCCAATAAACTCCTTTGTCGGGTTTAGATCAATCTATCCACCAAAGTTGCAGAGTTTAGATTATGTAATCAATAATAGGATCTACCAAGATACTAAATACTGATACCGATCTACGCAACTAATTAATCAAATCTATCAAATATAAACCAATTATAGTTGGATCCCATCCGATCAAGTTTTGTGCACACCAAAGATTATGAACCCAAATCAGAAATCTTCTTCGTCTTCAAATCTTCTTAAATCTTCAATAAACACCAGCACACCACAACTTGAACCTCTTGTGATCAATCACGCACAAAACGGAGTCTGTTAACAATGGATTATCACAAGACGTCTTTCGATCTACAAACAGTTCTAAAGATCCCGTCGACACTTCGATCTAGTTTGAGTGAATCTTATATCAGAAGAGCAGATTCTCAAGAATAAACAAACTAGGTGCAATCAAAGTTCAACAACCGTTAGTCAATCAAATCAAATTGAAAACTAATAATACTGCAATTATCTAGTTTCCCACCAACGGTACTCGTAGAGCTTCTTGATCCCACAGAAGTCTTTAAACGAGTGGTCGTAAGAGATTTAGCCTAATTAGGGTACTTTCTTCTCCGAATAGACGACTCCACCAGTAACAACACAACAAGGTAGTTTTTCCGGCTCTTAGGATAGTTTGCTTGAAATGCAAACTTGGGTATTTATAGACCAAGGAAGTTTGGACACCAAGGAATTTCCAAAACCGAAAATATTCTCAAGATATGCAATATATTTACAAATTCGGTTTTCATAATTCCTAGAAATGCTCTGTCCAATATTAACCGAAATCCTACTAGAAAATCTCCAATTAGTAAATCCACATTACCAATTTTTATTTTCCAGAGATATGCATTTTAATTGCTGGTAATTAAAAGCATATAAAATTAACAACCTTATTTAAAATATTCTCAACTTATTTCGGTCCGGGATCTCCTTGAGTTATTAAGGAATATCTTTGAACAATAAAAGATAAGAGTTACTGAACATGTTCAAAGTATGTCGACATCTTATTTCTTTGTAAATCCTCTTTCATATTTACAATATTGGAACCAATTATACCACACTTCCAAACAAGTTTAGAACTGGTTCATCTGATTTCCAAGAACTATGTGATTGATCAAATCAACACACTAATCATGGGTTTACGGTTCTACCAAACACAAGGATCAGTTATACCTTAATACGGTTACTGGGACTGGTTACATCAGTTACCAAATTTGTCACGTCAATTACCAGGACAGGTTACCATATTCTCATGGTATTACTTGTGATTGGTCACACCAGTTACCAGGATCGGTTACACCAATTACCAGGATCGGTTACACCAATTACCAAGACCGGTTACACCAATTACAAGGATGGATTACATATTCTTTTGTGATCGGTCACACCAATTACTAGGATCGGTTACACCAATTACTAAGATCGGTCACACCAATTACAAATATCGATCATACCATCTTAGGTGATTACTTAGGATCGGTTACACTAATAAAAGTCATACCAATACATAAGTCAGGCATTGTGACTAGTTTTACCAAGATACATAACAAGTTATGATCGGTTCTACTAACTAACACATATTGGTAATCCAAAGATATGCAATGAATAACAATACCAATAAGCCTAGTGTTGATGGTGGATTTTCGTTTAAGGTTAAATTTGTAAAAAACCAGAAAAATCATGCGCTGACATCTTGTAAAAGATAAAGCCATTTATAAGTGTTGGATATTCCCTCACTTAATTCACCAAGAATGGAGCATGTGGCAACAATCCCATTCTCGTGAATACATGAAATTCCTCCAGGTTGGAGCATGTAGCAACAATCCCTTCCCGTGAATTTCATATCAGCCTTGTATTTCCAAGTACTCATTATCAGTGTGGCATGACGACTGAGTGTTACTCTTATAGAGTAACACGAACCTCCAAGCATTATAATGAATCATTATCAGTGTGGCATGACGACTAAGTGTTACTCTTATAGAGTAACACGAACCTCCAAGCACTATAATGAAACCATGTACGAAATACCCGTACAGGCTGACTCTCGGTGTGTTATATTAGCCCAATTGAGCATCCGGACTTGACTGTATCAGTCCGGATATGATCTGATCGCAGTCATCCAACTCCATAAGCATGATTGGATGACCCCGCATCAATTCCATCACCCCAAGCATGGTATGGAATACCCACGGCCTTAGCTTGCCAAAAGAAAACCGTTCATACCAAGCATTATGACGGAAAACCCTAAATTAGGGTTTGCGGCATATTACATGTGTCGCAAAACAGTCTCATCCATCCATCTTCGCAGTGCATACGAAGGGTGTAGATGTAGACTCAAAGGGCCCGAAGAGCATGTCAACACGATCACCGTGGGCCGCCACACACTTGACCAATCGGTCAAGACCAACAATGTTTGGCCGTGACAAAATCGTCACCCAAACAAGAAGAGGCGCACGGCTTTGAAAACCAAAATTAGGGTTTCAAGCCATCACGCGCGTCCATCTTCTCCGGCATGAATGGAGGGTCCCAGATTAGATTAAGCAGGTCCGGTCATACCAGCATGACCACCGTGGGCCCATCTACCTCCTCATGTGATCGGCCAAGGCATATCATGCCCGGCTAATCCAAAACGCCCGCCCAAACATGGGTGGTTACACTTCCCAAATTGCAAACTAATCTCGACCGCTCAACTTCACTTGGGATGATTTGAGTGGCTTAGATCACGTTTTCATGGGATAGTCAGGTATAGGCGTCAACACCAGCCAACCACCTACATGCTGGAGTGATCGACCAAGACCGACCAAGATTGGTCGTCTCGAAACGCGTGCAAGAATGTCATGCGGTTTCCAACTCCTTTGCGGCAAGGATTTGAAACGCAAACCGATCTCAACCACTCTCTTTCACCGGTCAAATTGAGTGGCCTAGATCGCACCTTCATGAGACGGTGAGACATGGACGTGTACGCCATCATGCCATCTACATACATGTCCGGTCGGTCCTCTCCAAAATCCTTCTTATGCTTGGTTTCACCAAGTCAAGAGTCATGCTTGCGCTCCTCTTCAAAAAACCCTAATATTCATTAACGGCCGCAGATGAGTGTCTCAAAGATCATCTCATCCGTCCAACTTCACCAGCTTGGTTATACAGCCTTGGTCAGGAGTTATTTGGTTAGTGAGGAGTCATCACCCATCACTTTACCACACCGTAATGCAGTACCTGCATAAAATACACACGATACTTCACAAGTATCGACTTCGTGAATAACACAGTTATTCAATTCAAAGATTACATGCTATCTTTCGTGGAGCCACGATCCACACATTCCACATCAATCATGTCACAAACCGGGGGATACATACGGGGTATTGGTCGGCGGTTTACGGCGTGCGGTGCAACGCGCCATCACAAGAACGTGTCGAAGTCATGGACGGTTAGAGATGAACATGAGAAGTGGGCAAGACCGGTCGACGACAACTCCACTACTCCATCACTCCACTTCCTCCACTTCCCACGAGAGACGTGAATGAGGCTCAATGACTTGTATAAATAGGTTCTCCGCCCTATTTCAAACAACAACACAAGTTCAGACGAGACAGAAAAACCAAGTGTTAATACAAAAACGTATTCAAACACCCAGAGCTTGCTTGCATCAACCGCAAGCCTCGCTCACCTTTCATTACAAGTCATAAGCAAGCCAACACCTTCACAATCTCAACACCTTCTTCGCTTCCCTCCCTAAGATCAACCCCATCTCCTTCACTTTGTGACCGAAACAAGTCCTGGAACGGCCATTTCTTGGTTTAGGCCGGACTTGCACTGCATTGATCTCTCGAATCTACAAGCACTCACCGCGCAGTGCATTTGTTTAAGGTTTAAATTCATTCCTCATCCACACCCCAAATTACCAAACTCTACAGGAGTAGTTTTCACCCATAAACACCTAGCGATTTCCCTTTCGATTCATAAAACAAGTTCATGAATGTACTTCATTTAAACGAATGTAAACATTGTTTACTAGGACGAAATCTTCACCCATACCCATACACATAATCACAATAGAATTCATACGATTATGTCGATGTCTTATATACGAAGTTCAAAAGATAAGCGTTATACTTCGTATTCTAATTCCTTAACACTATGTCTACTAGAGTATAATCATTCACAGCTTCGCAGTTATGTTTTCAATATAGCACGACTTGAAAGATACGTTGGGAATGAAACAGTTCAAGTCAAAATATTACTAACCTCAAGAGGAAGGATGATGTTGTCGATGTAGCTTGTTACTTCTTCACATTCTTCAAGTCTTCGAGTAATACTTGTATGTCTCATTATCCTAATCTTTCTAGCCTAACCTATACGAAGTTGTCTCTAGTATATAATCAAGCGACTCTTTAATTGAGTTTTGATTCACTAAAATATGACAACCAAACTTGACATACCAACGCTTGGTGGGTTCAACCGAGCTATGCTCTAACAATCTCCCCCTTTGTCAGTTTTAGTGACAAAACTTATAAAATCATATGGATAAACAAATTACAAAAATTCATTATACATACGCTTGATTCCAAGTTTCAGCAGCACAATTCCATGCATATATTCAATCCGTAAATGCCGCTGTTGACATTTAAATAACAAAGTAATACTCCCCCTAAAGGTGAGATAGGTAGATTTTTAATACGCACATCTTTGTTATTTCCCTTTGTAGTCCAAATAACTACAATCATCATATGATATGTTTCTCCCCCTTAGTCAATGCTTTACTCTTTCGTTAGATATAACATTTAAGCACATTTTTTTCCTTCCTTAGTGATTACTGATGTGATTTTGAAGTTGTTTGTAAAGTGGTAAGAAAGATGTCGTTCTCTCGAACTTGTGAAGGATTTTTTTAGACTTAAATTCAAAAATAAAATATAAGATCACTAATAATTATAGCAAACACTGAAAAATTTGATATCAATATTAAAAGAACACTGAGGCTAAGATTCCACTATTTTTCCAAGTTCAAAGCGATTTAACCCAATATTTATATTCATGCAATTTTCTCGTTCAATTTGATTCTAAACTATTGCAACAAGTAGATTCTCAAAATAACAAGTGTAAATCCGAAGCATAGAACATCAAAAACCTAGGTCCAAGTATGCTCTATCAAAAGAAATCACAATTGTTTAACAAAAATCATTCAAACAATTATCGATCAAGGCAAAATAATCATAAAAATAATTGCAATAAATAGATAAATAAGAATATACCACTTCTTGTTGGAAAAATAGCTTCCTCTATCGCCTCAAAGAATGGGGTTTAGCTCCTCATATTAACCACTTGCTCAAAATACATGTTTGTTGCTCCAAAGTTGATTAAAAAGAAGAGAAGGTATAAACAGGCGTGTTTGTAACAACAGATTATAATTGTTACGTAACCACTGTTACAAAGAACCCTAACACGTAACCGTTGAGAACTCGATTAATTGTTGGAAAAATTGTTACAGAACTATTACAAAGGCAATAAATTTGAAAGAATAGGCCACGGGTTCTGCGACTTTCCTTAAGCGCTGTTCTCTGTTCTTCTTCCTCCTCTCGCCTGTAGAACTCTGCAACTCGATTGTTTTGTGCTCTATTATGTTCTAAACTCTCCTAAAGTGTACGTAGTCGTTCTTGAACTCCTAACAACTCCTTATATAGCCAGCAAACCCTAACAAACCCGAGTTTATCTTTTTTTTCTTCCACGGCAAGCTCCGAGAATAATTCTCTCTAACTTTCCATGCACGCGTCTGCCGAGTTATCCTGACTCTCCCACACTCCCTTGAGACTGAATCAAGACCGAATACGTCCAATCCTGGCGTAAAATCCTCTCCAAATCCTCCACAGAAATCCACAACCCCGACAATATTTCTTCGCCTCTGTTTTGTTTCTCCCTGCTTATCCAGCCCAATTGGTTGGTTCAAAACACTCGTATCAACTCTGTTTGGTCAATTAGAGTCCAGCCCAACACAAATATGCGATCAAATCTCCTTGGAACATCTCTAGATTCGAAACAAAAATCTGCCAGACGATGCACACAGTTTCCCGCCAAAACTGATTTCAAACGGAGAAGATGGTGTGCCCATTATCCTCTGGTGGGGTGAGAATAGTAGCTGCCCTGAGGTGGTGCCCCTTAGTAATTTGGGTACCCCTTATCCAAAATGAGAGTCCGTATAGTAGGTGTCCTCCGGGTGCAACTTTTCGAGCCGATTTTTCCAAAAATGTTTATTGGCCAAAAATACCTACACACACATAAAACACCATAATAAGTACAAAAATGAGCACTATTAATATATAGAATCGAGACAAATTAGACACAAAAATGTGTCTATCAAATACCCCCAAACCTATTATTTGCTAGTCCTCGAGCAAAAATAAAATAAAAACCTAACTCACTGTCGCAGGCATCGTCGATTGCATTTAGCGTATGCAATAAGCCTTTAAACCCCTAGGTGGCCCTAGTGGCGGGAGGGTTTACCAGAGGGTTTACCAGAGGTGTACCCACAAAACCTTTACTCCAGACCCTAACTATCTACGCAGAACTTTGGAAGGCACTAAAGAATCTCCTTGGTTGGCATACTTATTGATTACAGGAGGAAGTACCCTGATGCGAAATTCCAATTTTTGTACACGAGTTTGCACTCAAGCATACTAAAATTCATATATAAGTGACAGAGCTCTACTCAGATAGTTTCTGGACATCATAACCGGAGTCAACCAATCACATGGATAGATTAAGAGATGGATATAGAAAAACATAGATGGTTTTGATGTTGACTAAGGTGAACAATGTTTCTCATATCTGTCTCAAGGCCACCGCCAAAACGAACCTATCCTAATGGACTGAGATACTAGTCTGACTAATATCAACACACTGGCATATACAAGGGAACCAATGGTCGATAATCCTAACTTTAGGTCAACACAACTGGCATATACAAGGGTTCTAGTGGTCGACTTTATTGAATTTATTCCGGTTGGTCTGATGGTCTGGTCTCATTTTTTTTTTTTTTCGGTATCTCAATCACTCTATTTCACCCTAGCAGTGGTAACAACTTGAATCGTGATCCCCACCTAATCACTTAGACAAACATATTTTAAAGAAAACAAAATAAAAATAGAAGTGAAAAGGATTCAACGAGATATGGCGAAACTACCATGTTTTTTCTTTAATTCTAACACCTGAGCTCTGTGCTTTTATGAATAGACTCTTTAGATGTTTCCATCTAATCAGATTGGTTCCTCAACTCCTACAACCAAAATGCTTCCATCCACTTAGATTGGTTAGTGCCATCCTTAATAAGCATAAATTTCTAGGCTCTGGAGTTTATTTATTGTAACAAAAAGGTAACAAAAGTTTCTAACCCACCCCCAAACTTAAATCTAACATTTTCCTCAATGTTTCTAATTAAAGAACAGTACCAAAAAATATAAGTAACATGAGGAAATAGTAAAGAGAGAAGTCGTAAAGATAGTACCTGGGTGAAGTATAACCAAAAACCTACAAAAATAATATACAACATACAAACCGCCTCGATGGTCAATCAAGGTAAATAGGGTCCTCCAGAGGGACCTCCTCAACATCACCTGTAGGAAAAGGCTCTAAAAAGGGCTTCAATCGCTGACCGTTAACCTTTGAAGAACTACTACCATATGGTGTCTCAATCTCAATAGTGCCATGAGGAAAAACAGTACGGACCACAAAAGGACCGGTCCACCGAGAGCGCAACTTCCCGGGGAATAGATGCAAACGAGTGTCATACAGAAGAACTTTTTGACCTGGATAAAATGACTTTCGTAAAATATTCTTATCATGCACAAGTTTCATTTTGTTCTTATACTCCTTAGCACTATCGTATGCATCTCTACGAATCTCGTCCAACTCATTGAGCTGGAGCTTTCTGTGAGCTCCTGCCTTGTCAAGTGAAAAGTTTAAGTTCTTAATAGCCCAATAGGATCTATGCTCTAACTCGACAGGAAGGTGACATGCCTTGCCAAATACTAGACGATAAGGTGACATTCCAATGGGTGTCTTAAACGCAATACGATAAGCCCATAAGGCATTAGTAAGCCTCGACGACCAGTCTTTCCTATTAGGATTAACTGTTTTCTCTAAAATACGCTTAATTTCCCTATTGGAGACCTCTACCTGACCACTAGTCTGTGGGTGATATGGGGTTGCTACTTTGTGGGTAATACCATATTGTTTCATTAAAAGTGCAAACGGTCTATTACAAAAGTGTGAACCTCCATCACTAATTATAGCTCGCGGTGTACCAAAACGTGTAAGTATGTTCTCTTTCAAAAACTAGACTACGACCCTGTGGTCATTTGTTTTACACGGAACCGCCTCAACCCACTTAGACACATAGTCTACAGCGACAAGTATGTAAAGATAACCAAAAGAATTAGGAAATGGACCCATAAAATCAATGCCCCACACATCAAAGACCTCAATCACTAAAATAGGGTTCAAAGGCATCATATTTCTACGGGAAATGGTTCCTAACCTCTGGCAACGCTCACAAGAAACACAATGACTATGGGAGTCTTTAAACAACGAAGGCCAGTAAAAACCACACTGCAATATCTTAGCAGCGGTCTTCTTAGCACTAAAATGACCCCCACATGCATGTTCATGACAAAAGGAGATAATACTGGACTGGTCACTCTCAGGTATACATCTCCTAATAATCTGGTCTGGACAATACTTAAACAGATAAGGATCGTCCCAAAAGAAATGCTTAACCTCGGCTAAAAACCTAGAACGATCTTGCTTACCCCAATGTTGAGGCATTCGACCAGTAACAAGATAATTCACTATATTCGCATACCAAGGTGATTGGGAAACAGAGAACAATTGTTCATCAGGAAAGCTATCCCTTATAGGAAGGGAATCATTAGGGGAACTAACAACTAGCCTAGACAAGTGGTCTGCTACCACATTTTCGGCACCCTTTTTGTCTCTAATGTCTGGACAGAATTCTTGTAACAAAAGGATCCACCTAATCAATCTAGGTTTGGTATCCTTCTTAGACAAAAGGTATTTCAAAGCAGCATGATCAATATAGATTATGATCTTAGAACCTAATAGGTAGGATCTAAACTTATCCAAGGCAAACACGATGGCTAACAGTTCCTTCTCGGTAGTTGTATAGTTCATTTGGGAATCATTCAGAGTTTTTCTAGCATAGTAAATCACATGAAGTAATTTGTTTTCTCGCTGACCTAGCACAACACCTATAGCATAATCTGAAGCATCACACATAATTTCAAAGGGTAGGTTCCAGTTAGGTGCCTAGACTATCGGGGCAGTAGTGAGTAAATTCTTAAGCTTCTCAAAAGACTCTAAACAAGCATCATCAAAGACAAACTTAACATCTTTTGCAAGCAAATTGCAAAGAGGTCTAGAAATCAAGCTAAAATCCTTAATGAATCGACGGTAAAAACCTGCATGCCCTAGGAATGACCTAATATCTTTTACGATTTTTGGGACCTGTAAAGTCTTAATAAGGTCAACTTTGGCTTTATCTACCTCTATACCCTTTGAAAAAACGATGTGCCCTAACACAATTCCTGATTTAACCATAAAATGGCATTTTTCCCAATTAAGCACTAAATTCTTTTCCTTACACCTAGTCAACACTAATGTCAAATGATGCAAGCACTCATCAAAAAATGAACCAAACACTGAAAAATCATCCATAAAGACCTCTAGAAACCGTTCTACCATATCGAAAAATATGCTCATCATACAACGCTGAAAAGTCGCAGGGGCATTACATAGCCCGAAAGGCATGCGTCTATACGCAAAGGTACCAAAGGGACAGGTAAAAGTGGTTTTCTCTTGGTCTTCTGGGGCAATAACGATCTGATTATAACCAGAGTAGCCATCTAAGAAGCAATAATGACTATGTCCAGCTAATCTCTCTAGAATTTGGTCGATAAAAGGAAGGGGAAAGTGATCCTTCCTTGTGACCTTGTTCAATTTCCTATAGTCGATACAGACATGCCATACCGTGGTCACTCGGGTTGGGATTAACTCATTATTATCATTCCGGACTACGGTGATACCGATTTCTTGGGACAACCCGAACGGGGCTGACCCACTTTACCGTCCGAAATTGGGTAGATAATACCGCATCTAACAACTTAAGCACCTCTTTTCGAACTACCTCTTTCATGTTAGGGTTCAATCTGACGTTGCATCTCCCTAGAAGGTTTGGAGTCTTCTTCTAAATGAATCGATGCATACACAGTAGGACTTATACCCTTAATGTCCGCTATAGTCCATCCTAAAGATTCCTTATTGTCTTGAAGTACTTTTACTAGCCTACTTTCCTGATCACTATCCAAATCGGAAGCTACAATCACAGGTAAAGTCTCAGATGGGCCTAAAAACACATACTTTAGAGTGTTAGGTAGTGGTTTTAGGTCCAAATTAGGAGGCTCTTTTAAAGAAGGAATTAAGGTAGTCTCAAAAACTGGTAATGGTTCGAACCTAGATTTCCATCTATCAGTGTCTAACACAAGGGTAGAATCTAATAGAGCATTTACTTGTGCAATGGTGCTATCGTCATCAAAATCTAAACCAAAATGGGATAGACAACTTTCTAATGGGTCTTCAGACAAAATGTTTGGTAACGACTCCTGAACTAAGGCTTCTATCATGTTCACCTCTTCAACACATGTGTCATCTAGCTCATAAGGTAGCTTACTGACATTAAAATTTTTCATCTCCATAGTCATATTACCAAAAGATAAATTCATCACACCATTTCGAAAGTTAATGATCGCATTAGACGTAGCTAAAAATGGGCGACCTAATATCACAGGTATCTGGTTCTCTGGGTCGGGGACAGGTTGGGTATCTATCACAACAAAATCAACAGGATAAATAAACTTGTCGACCTCAATGAGAACATCCTCGATAACACCTCGAGGAATTTTAATGAGACCTATCGCCTAACTGCAATGTCATCTCGAGTAGGTTTCATTTCACCAAGTCCTAGTTTGTAAGTACATGGTACGGCAGTAAGTTCACCGGCTCCTAAGTCAAGTAAAGCTTTTTCTACCCGGTGTTTACCTATATACAAGCAATGGTAGGGGAACCTGGGTCTTTGTACTTTGGAGTTGTGGTGTTCTGAATGATTGAACTTACGTGACTAGCTAAAAAGGCTTTCTTATGGACGCTAAGTTTTCGCTTTCGCGTACACATATCCTTAAGGGACTTGGCATAAGCAGGAATTTGCCTAATTGCATCTAATAAAGGAAGGCTTATGGTAACTTGCTTAAAAACCTCCAATATGTCATTAAAGTTCGATTCCTTCTTTGTTGGTACTAATAGTTGGGGAAACGGGGCTCTAGGCATAGAATCAGACCTCTCAGGAACCGAATTGGCATCATCAGAACTTTTATCAGTCTCCTCAGCTAGTGGTGGTCCTGAGGGGTGAGATCCCGAGGGTGAACTACGGTATGTTCACTATCGGGCATGGTTACCTGATTGTCTACTACTCTACCACTCCTAAGGGTTCTAATAGCATTCAACTGATTCGATGTTTTTGCACCTACTTCATGAACTCCTCTAGGATTGGGATTAGTCTAACTAGGGAACCTTCCGTTATCTCTTTCACTTAAGGTCTTAACTATTTGGCCCACTTGAAGTTCTAACTTAGCTAGACTCTGAGCATTAGTTTGAAAGTTCTGCTTGGTTTCCTGTTGAAAACTATAGCCTCCTTCTTCTACCCTATTAACGTTTCCTCTGCTGCTAGAAGAATTGTTTTAAAGAAGGAAGGGTTCCCTATTATTTTCCCATTGTTGGGTCTTTTATGTATTATGGCCGATTTCATGCAAATATGTCATCGCCTCATCATCTAAGACAGAGAGCACGAACCTGAAGATTGAAAAATTGGCTGCATCTCCGGGGTCCGCTGGGCCATGAAGGTTTCATGGAGAAGTGGAGTTTCGAGATGCAAAGAACTAAGATGGGAAGAGACTCCATGCTATAGAGAACAACAAATGCACCGGAGTCACTTGTGATGATTTGGTTTTGTGCTAACATATCCCGAGTTTTTGCTAACATCTTAATAGAGAAGCTAGTCGTTTTATTTTCTCATATGTATTGAGATTTGTCTGAAGAATTCTTAGTTAAAACCCTGGAGGGGAGCATTAGAATTACTAAACTGACCTTGACTTTGTTAGACCCTGGATGGTTTCTCCAACCAGATTATAGGTTTCTAAATATGGGTCAAACTTTTGACGGTTATCAAATCTAGTGTTTTTATTATAGAGAGCATGGCTTGCTCTTCATTATTCCGGCCTTCCCAAAAAGGCTCCAATCTACCACTAGTGTGACCCACTTCTAAAGCTTTAACCTTTCGCTATTGCAGCAATTTTGGCCTCTGATTCATAGCCTCCTTCTACCCTATTAACGTTTCTCTGCCTAGAAGAATTGTTTTCTGGGTTCCCTATTATTTTCCCATTGTTGTTGGGTCTTTTCTATATTGGCGATTTCATGCAAATATGTCATCGCCTCATAAACTCGCTTGGTTTTCAAACCCACCTGTACACATAGATTCTACCGTGGTCGTAGTGGAATAATCTAAACCCTCATAAAGGATCCGAACTAACCTAACCTTTTCTAGACCATGATGAGGACATTGGGCTAATAAATCATTGAACCTTTCCAAATACCTATACAAAGATTCTCCCTCATGTTGAGAAAACGTGCAGATTTGCGTCCTAATAGACGATGTTTTGTGCCTAGGGAAAAACTTGTTCAAAAAGGCAAATGTAAGTTGTTCATATGTTTCTATTGAACCAGAAGCCAAACTATATAACCACAATTTGGATTTATCTTTCAAGGAAAAAGGGAATAACCTGAGTTTCAAAGCATCATCATCAAGGTTTCTAATCTTTAGGGTACTAAAAATTTCCTCAAAGTCCCTAACATGAAAATAGGGGTTTCATTTTCTTTCCTAAGAAGATTGGGAGCAGCTGTAAGGTCCCAGGTTTAAGTTCATAAGTTGCTTCCGTTTCAGCTAACCTGATACACGAGGGACGAGTAGCCCTAGTCGGGTTCAACAAGGCTTTCAAAGTTGCCATTTCTGGCACTATCGGAATATTAAGGATTGTCTCCCCAAACGGACGTTCAAAAAACGGACTCTTCAAAAATCGGACTTTCTAAATTGAGGTAATCGAGACGCTTAGAACTACTAGGTTTCTCCTTAACAAATCTACCTAGGGCGTATCTTTTACGTTCAGGCATACAAAAGAATTAGGAAGGGGATTCTATACAATCACAAATCAAGGCCAACTCAACCAAATCAAACCTATTGATTTCTAGCAAACAAAAAGCATGATGGCTCCACTTAGATTGTTTCTAGACCAGCTTCTAATCCTTCGAAATGGAATTCGTTACAATTTAAGCAAACCCCTTGTAGGACCAGAATATCGCGACAACAATACTTCGCGAGAGTAATAAACAACTACATTGTGAAGGTGTCGCAAGGAAATAATTTAAATGACGCATCGATGACGCTTGACGTAACATGAGAAAAGTGTGAAGACTTGGCGAGATTTAGGAGTGTCGCAAGTAAAGACGTTTATAATATTCGCGACACTTCGCGAGATGTTCCCGAAAATAAAGGACAACTTAGATGTCATCCACTGTATACTACCCTATATAAAGGGTTGAATTGGTCTGTTGTAAGGAGGATTCTTTTTGAATTGTTAAGCAAGTCATTAGGAGAGAGAAAATCAAGAGTGATTGTAATTTCTTTAGCTCTGTTCTACATTTCTTTGTAAACCTTTCAAGAAAACAATTAATAAAACACATTATTATTCATCTTCAAATGGATTGATTAAGCAAATTCGAGTGAGGGGTGTAGTGTAGGATTTCCTGCAACTACATATGCGCTAGAAACAGGGACTGAAGATGATCAACCTTGTGAATTGGAAGAATTAGGGGTAACAAGAAAGAAATCTTGAATAATTTTTAACAAGTTACTAAAATTGAGAAATGGCTAGGAGAAAGAATGCATCGAGCGACCCAACGATCGTAAGGAGAAGTGGAAGATTAGTGGGAAAAAGGAGAAATGAAGTAGGTGAACCATCAAGGATAGATGCAAGAAATGGAGAAGAAGGTGCAATTCAACCACCAATTCAACCATCAACTCAACCACCAATTCAACCAACACTAAACAGAGTAATCGATTATGATAGGGTGAGCGTGCATACATGGAGATCAGATTCTATGGAAGAAAGAGAAGAAGTGCAACAATTGATGAATAGTGGACAAGAAGAGAGAAATCGAGAAGAGATGGGAGAAACAATTCGTGGAAATGAAGAAATTGCGGCATTAGAAGCGCTGAGACAGACAATACACGAAGAAAGGCGGTTAGAAGCAGAAGAACGCGCGAATCTAACAAGGCAAAACCACGAATTAAGGATGGAAAATAGGAGGTGCAAAATAGAAGATCAAGAAGTAGTAACGAGATCGAGATCGGGATCGAGTAGAGAAAATGGGAGAAGAACATTACTGCAGTAAAACGTTAATGAAGAAAATTTGGAAAGAGAGTTAAATCTTGGTGAAGGAGGTCGCGAAGAGAGAGAATTAATAGAAAATCGTTATATTTTGGTGAATAATCACGATGATGGAAATCAAGAAGATAGGCGGCCTCGAGACAGAATAACCCAGGTTAATGAAGAAAATCAGGAAGAAGGAAGGAGAACACTACATGGGAGAGAAACACAAAGGAAACAAAAGGAAATTGAAGATGACATTGAAAAGCATTATACCGAGCAAGCACGTCTAGCCCGCGAGAGAGAAAGATTGAGAGCAGAAATGGAAAATCGGGAATTGGAAGAGGCGATTCGGCAGAATAATCATGACAATCGAGAGAGAAGGCGCGAGCGAAATCGCAACAATGGAGATATTAACGAAGAATATGAAAGAATACAAAAAGTAGACACGAACGAAGAAGGAGGGAAGCAGAATTAAAGAGACCGATAAATTCAAATTCTGAGGAAAATGAACAAATTTTGCGAGAATTGGCAGAGATGAGAGGAATATTGAACAATAGGAGAGAAGGAGGGAGAAGACAGTTAGATGAAGCTATCGCGGAGGCTGCGAAAAATCCTTTTACATTAGAAGTGCGATTAGGAGGAATACCCCCAAAATGCAATTTACCAGCGCTAACTAGCATTTTTGATGGGTCAACTTGTGCAGTACAACACATCAAGGCTTACGTGAGATGTATGCTACAATGGGAAAACCATGATGCTATATTGTGCAAATAATTTGCGTCGAGTTTAACGGGAGAAGCGTTGAAATGGTTTGAGGGTTTACCAAGGAATACAATCACATCATTCAATCATTTACAGGCTATATTTTTGGGGGCATATATAAGCAACAACTCTTCGCGACCTGGCATTGAAGATGTATTTGGGCTAAAACAAAGAGTTGGCGAGAGCTTGAGACATCTGACAGTAAGATGGAAGACAATTTGTAGCGAAATGGCGGGACGGGTTGATGAAATATATCTCATACTATCATTCATAAATGCTATGTTCGCAACCAACTTATTATATGTTCAAGTTTTCAGAGTCAAGAATACGATCACGATGACCGAATTGAGAGAATTGCAAGAGGAATATATTGCTTTGGAGGAAAGGCAAAATGAAGTAGAATCGTACCCAGTTGCGAATACAAGTTCAAGTGCTGCGAATGCAAGTTTGTTACCCAGATTAATACAAACAGTGGCGAGCACCTCGCAAGGGCAACAAGAGAGAGTGGTAGATGATGAACAACCAAAATTGGTAGCTATGGGAAGTCGCGATCAGGAAGAATTTGAAAGAGAAAGAAATTTCTACAACCGTGGCGGAAATAATAAAATTCAAAGGCTTGATCAACCGCAAGAAACCTATGGAGGTCAAAGGTATAATTCGCAAGAGACTTATGGAGGCCAGAGGCAGAATTATCATAGAGGACAGCGAAGTCATAGAGTCGTATGGGAAGAAATCAAAATGCCACCATTAAATGCTAGTGTGGAGAAGATATGGGAGGCTATAATCCTGATGGAGAATATACCTGCACCATGGAACATAGGGAGTGAACCGCCACCAGGTGATAGAAGTCACGAATTCTGCTCTTATCATCGTTTTCATGGACATCTGACAAATGACTGCCGAAACATCAAAAGAATTATCCTTAGAATGATTGATCAGGGGAAGTTGAATCACTTTTTAAAAAGCGAAGAGAAGGTTCAACATTTACCGCCGCCACCATTGAAGGGAAAAGAAACGTACATGATAGAAGTTGGGGCTAAAGCTAAAAATTTGTTTTCAACTCCATTGTTCATTCATATCTCACCATTGAAGATTTTCATGATAACGTACTCAGTAGGGTTTTTGCGAGGGATGTTAATGATAAGGAGGTAATGAACATCGCGAGGAAATCGCAGCTTAAAAGAATGGCAATTACTGATTACCTCTTTCTCAGAAAAAGAAATACCCAAAGGTAGAGAAATACATGATAACCCGTTGGTGGTAAACCGGATATTAATCCAAAACCCGTTGATGGGGAAGATGATGAAGCGAGAAAATTGTTGGGCGATAAATAGAATATTAATCGATACTTTGGGAGTTCAGTCAACATCCTTTTTTACCATACTTACAAGACTATGGGAGGAAAGGATGAAGAGTTGATCCCTTCAACATACAACATATATGGTTTCAATGGTACCGCGAACAAGCCCAAAGGAGAAGTACACATGAGAATACCGTTGCAAGGATTGTCAACTGATATTTTGTTTTGTGTGGTCGAGGTGGAGTCCCCTTATAATGCATTGATTGGAAGGCCATGGTTGCATGAAATTCTGGGTGTGGCGTCAACGTATCATCAGTGTATAAAATTTCCCCATCCTAGTGGTGTTGGAATTATAAAGGGAGATTGGATAGAAGGGGAAAAATGTTATGAGATTGATGTGGAGAGCTGCGAAGAGAGAGCCGCAAAAAAGAAGGGATGGAAGAAGAATATTAAAGAGGAACAAAGAAAAGAAAGATTGATGGTAGATAGCATAAACATAAGGAGGGAAGACACATTGCGAGGAGAAGATATGACGGCAGTTGAAAGTCATGCTGGAAAAGAATTATTCAGAGGATTTAATGATACAGAGGCAGAGGGAGGCAGGAATAAAAGGTGTAAGAAGTGAATAATTGCGAAAAATAACAAAGATAAAGTGGCGAAGGCACGTCAAGGACAAGAAGAATAAAAGGTAGTTGTAGGCGCTCTGCGAAGTGAACGCATGAAGGCAGTTGAAAAATCGCGATGGAAAGGAAACGATAAGAGATTTGAATGGTGAAAAGGCAGAATGTAGTAAGAGTGAAAAGTGTAAGAAGTGAATAATCATCGAAAAAGCAACAACAAGAGATTATTCAAAGTAAGAGGAAGAAACAATAATAGAAGCAGAAACATGTGAAGATCTCGTAAAAAATAAAAAAAAAAATAAAAAAAAAAATGTATGCAACTTTGATTGAAGAATTGGAAAACGAAAATGATTAAACAATGTAAACAGAATCTTCAACTTTGATTGTGCGATAGCTTCACAAACAGAATGAATGCTTGAATGAATTAACAAATATGAATGAGTGAGTGAATGGGATGAACATTTATGGCGTACACCTTAGTTCGCGAATGATATTTCGCAAGAGGCAAATGTAAGACCTAAAGTGTGTCATATAAGGGGGTATCTCTTGACATGGCTCAGGGGAAAGGTTACACCGCTCCTGGAACTTGAGTCATGGAGATTTGGGGCCCATGAAAGCCTATCCGGTGGAGATACCTTGGATTTCCAACTATATATATATAAGGTTATACCCTGGTTGGACGCCCGAGGATCTCTTCCAAGGAGTCAGCGTATGACCAAGGCGCCGAGGTACACGGTTGAGTCAAGAGTGCGGGGAGCATGGAACTTCCTTACCACTCTTGACAAGTCTTGGCACATGTTGCACTCGGCCCGAAGAAAACTCCACTTAGGGTGCAGTCTCGTAACCATAAACCATATAGGTATAAGGGATAAGAGGCTGCGAAAACAACTGGTTGTTGTTAAGACCGGATGGGAGGAGCTAGTCTTGTATGGCCGATGTACGCCTCCTTGAAGGGGCAACCAGGGAGATGATAAGGGCGGCACCCTCCGGTAGGGAGCTGATAAGTGTCAAAAGACGCAAATGTCATGAGACTTTACTTTCGCAAGGAAATATAGGCTTGTCATATTTGTGCAATGATCCTGTAGAGGCAATAATACTGACGCAAGGATAAGGCGAGATCAATGGGTTATTGCATGGAAATGCAAAAACGTCCAGCGATTTCGTCGCAAAGACGATAATGTCACGGGGTTTTACACTCGCAAGAGTGTTTAAGCCTGTCATATTGTCGCGAATAAAATATCCCGCAGAGGCAAAAATATTCAATGATAAGACAAGGTCAATGGGTCATTACATGAAAATGTAAAGACGTCCTGCGATCTTGTCGCAACGAGGGGTGGCGAAATAAGACCTTTAATTAGGAAGACAAAATAAGACCACACAAAAACGATAAGGCAAGATTAGTGGAGTTCTTCATTTATGGAGACATTCTGCGATCTTGTCGCCATAGCGAGCTTCGATATGCTTGAAAAAGCACAAACAACAGAGGTAGATCTCTCATTTGGGAATGAATAACAGAGGCAAGTATGGGAATGAATAGGATAAGGTTTTGTTATTCATTCCCATATGAGGAATTTATGCATTCATGATATTGGTAGTCGAATTATAAAAGAGAATTGCTTGATTAATATGTGCAAGTAAAGAAAGTTAAGGTTGAATTCATCTTTGACAATCCAAGAAGATTGAAAGAGTATATATATTACAAGTAGCAAAAGAAGAAAAAGAAGTTATTGCTTTGAAGGATCATCTTCTTGGTTAGATTCTTCAGTTTCATCATTCTCTTCGCCAGATTCTTCTGCTTCGCTAGCATCACTATCAGAGATATCTGAGAAAGGTGTATCTTCAGGAATATCCTCGCGAAGACAAGGATATGAACTAAGAGGAATCTTGTGATCATTGCAAACTATCTCAATAGTTTGATTGCGAAAACGAACTGCATAATTATTAAAGTTCGCCACTGTAGCTTGCGTTGTTTCTTGACTTAGAATATTTGTTGTTGCGAAGAGAAAAGTCTTGTGCGAGTTGTCCTTTTTCAGACTCAAGTTCTTCAATCCTTGTTTGAAGTCTTTTCTCGGATTCTGCAGAACATATGACAATATATTAACAATTTAATAGCGATGCTACGGAAATAAAAAAAAATAGTAAAGCATAATAAACAACCTTCTCTGTCAGATATCATATCCTTAACCAAGGCAGTATGCTCGGCATGAAGGCTAACATCAACACCTAAGTTATTCCTGGCATTATCTAGAACCTTCGCAGCCCAAGCAAACTCATCATCATTATTTATAACAAGAAGTGAACGAACTTGTTTTTCTCGCTCAGTAAGTATGGCATTCTGGCGAAGGGATTCATCTCGTTCAATTTGTACTTCGAGAAGAGATTTTTGAAATGCTGCTAATGCCTGCGCACCCCTATTAGCGATGACGGTCTTTTTCATCAATAAGGCCACTAATTTTCTTCCTTTGAAGCTCAATTTTTCTATGGGAATCAAGATACATTTGTTTAAATCGATTGGCTAAACCTAAACTAGCTCTATGCTCAATCTCTGAAAGGCGACATTTGGTTCGAAGTTCATTCATTGAAAGGGAATCAATTTTGTTTGATGAGTTACTTAAAAGACTCGTTGAGATGGGTGAGAAGAACGTCATTATCCATGGGCTCGGGAAATGAATGGAGAAGAATAGCTTCATCAGAGAGATTATATATGTCTGCGAAAATAATAAATCAGGGAAAGAATAATAGCCGACAAAGTAAAGATGACTTGAAGAGTAAAAATTTTATACCATAAAGCTGCTGATTTGCACTTTGAAGAGTAGATACTCTATTCGTTGAGAAGTAAGCTCGGCCTCCAGTACGTTTAATTCTTTCATCTTTCTGGCGAGATGTCGCAGCTTCAACCTCTAGTTCTCGGATTTTCTCTTTAAGTTGCAAATTTTTCTTTTCAAGATTGTGGTGTCTTTTTCAAGGTCTGAGGCAACGACAAAAGAAGCCCTCCTAGACTATAAGGGAAATATGGGAACGATTAAGATAAAGCTTATAATTGAAGTCACAAAGAAACAAAGGGATATGAACATACCAAAGCAGTGAGAGCATTTAAGTGACTGGAGGTCAACGTTCGGGAGACTCCGCGAAAGGACTCATTATCCTCTAATAGTGGGGCATCGCAAATTTTAGCGAGAGCTCCGCAAGTAGCAGTTAGATGATCATCTCCTAATCCTTGCATAGAGTCGGAGAAGATACTGGACAATTGCGCCATAACAGAAGTAGTCAAGCGACTTTCTTTCGCGGAGGAGGTACCAACCTCATTTTCACCCTCATCAGAATTTTCATTGCTTTGAGAAGAGAGCTGGGTTTTCCGTTTCTTAGAAAGCGGAGCAGAAGACTTGTCCTTGCGAAAAGTAGTTTTATCCTTACCTTTAATCTTCGCAGCTTCAGCCTCTTCAAAGTCAACCTTCGCATACGCATGAAGATAAGAAACAGAGGCAACAATATTGTTTAAAATAAAAGAAGATGTTTCTTACTTCATCCGTGAGCGATCGGAGTATCGCCAGGATACTCGGCTTTGGATCTTCTTTATACTTCTTTCTCATTCTGGCGATCTAAAATTTCTTGAAAGTTAATAAATAAAAGAGAAAGGAAATATCGCAAAATGAAATTGAGAGAAGGAAATATACCTCTTTTTTCTCCTCAGGCCACTTAAATTCCCAAGGATGGTAATTCGCGAGGTGTGCAGGGAGAACATGTGAACCTGCGACGTAAGGTCCACTCAAGAATAAAGGAACAACCCACCACTTCTCATCTTTGGAGTGGCGGGGAGTACTATTGTTACCCGAATGCCAATCGATATCATGCATAAGCAGCTTGTCATCGGGAACATTATCTATTCTTTTCAGTCGAGCGCCCCAACGAGATTTATCATTTCTCATGTTTATCCTTTGCATAATTCGCAAAGAAATTTTCTACAAGTATACTTCGGGGACTATCTCCAAATTTGCAAAGTTAGGATCTCTAACATTAGTAGGATATAAAGATCCTTTACCAGCGCCACGGTGTGCGAATTCAAGCATCAATCGGATGCAATCGCCGCTCAACTGATAGACAGCTCGCGAGAATTTTTTATGAGCAAGGATTTCATAAAATAATGGTATCTCGGGATTATATAGAGGAATGGGAAGTCCTGCGAGGAGTTGACCTAGCGAGACTATGATTTTATGATCATCACATTGATGATCAGAAAACAGTTTTGCAGAAAGAATAGACGAAGATTCTTCATCGGGAATGGTTGATAAGATGAAACCCTTCTCTTTTAATTTGTTTTGAGTATCTTCAAAAAGGGGTTTATATGTACGACCCAATGAAGCCATTGATATAGTATGGGAATGAATGGGAATGGAAGATTGAGAGAATTGAAGAGGGGAATTACAGTAGCAGTAGCGCAAATTGCGGAAGAAGAAAGTTAAACGAAAGTTGCAGAGGGAAAATAAAAGAGAAAAAGAGAAGGATAAGAAAGCTATATATAGAGAAGAGAATCCTCGAGAAAACAAGTGCATTTAATGCGAGATGGGACGTGAATGGTCAAGAATAAACGGTTGAAAGAGACGTGTCAAAAAAGGAGTGGAAGAAGAAACACCTGTAATAAATTCCGTACGAGTAAAAATGAACAATCGCGAGATAAAGATGAGCAATTGCGGCACTTCAATAATTAGTTCTCATGACATTCTCTTCTTCGCAGAGAAGACATGAGAAGAGGCAAGATGTAGGACCAGAATATCGCGACAACAATACTTCGCGAGAGTAATAAACAACTACATTGCGAAGGTGTCGCAAGGAAATAATTTAAATGACGCATCGATGACGACAGCGGAGAACATGAGAAAAGTGTGAAGACTTGGCGAGATTTAGGAGTGTCGCAAGTAAAGACGTTTATAACATTCGCGACACTTCGCGAGATGTTCCCGAAAATAAAGGACAGCTTAGCTGTCATCCACTGTATACTACCCTATATAAAGGGTTGAATTGGTCTGTTGTAAGGAGGATTCTTTTTGAATTGTTAAGCAAGTCATTAGGAGAGAGAAAATCAAGAGTGATTGTAATTTCTTTAGCTCTGTTCTACATTTCTTTGTAAACCTTTCAAGAAAACAATTAATAAAACACATTATTATTCATCTTCAAATGGATTGATTAAGCAAATTCGAGTGAGGGGTGTAGTGTAGGATTTCCCGCAACTACACCCCTCTGGAATCAATCCGAGTCAAAGTAAGTTGAATAGAGGCGAGGGAAGCTCGGTGGAGCTTTGATACCCAAGGCCTCACCGGAATTACAAGGCGGCGCAGTCACGCATTCAACTTACAGAAACCTTCATGAACTTTGAAGTGTGCTTAAAAGAGTAACCAATATTTTTCGAATGACTTTCCTATTAAGCTCGTTACCCTATCGGTCTTGTTCTAGTCAAAATTTTAAGGCTTAGGTTCGCGTAGGTTACGTGTTCCTAAGGAGGGCAAGAAGAGAACGGTGATGAAATCCGAACCCTTATCTTGTATGGCCAGGCCTTGCCCTTTACTAGAAAAATAAATGTCCGTATTCAGTCCTCAACATATAAGCATACGAAGGAGTCCAAGAACTCGCCGACGGGGATTCGCGAGTGTTCGAGAATCTTACCTCCCATTCCACGGGGGATGAATCGGTTTTAGTCGACTCGGGCCACCGACTCCTATGTCGGTGTACGAACCCAAGGTGCGAGACAATATCGTAATTGTCCTCCTTCTCTCGCAAAACAGTTTATATTTAAAATACCCTTCCGTAGGGTAAAAATAAAAAAATAATGTCCAAAGTCCAAAAGTCCAAAGTCCAAAAAGAAAAGAAAAATTACAAAAATAATAAACCCTAATACAAATTTTTTTCTTCATTTTTTTTTTCCTTTCTAAAAATAAACAAACCCTAAAAAAAAAATAACTAAAATAAAATCGTCTTCTTTTCCGTTCTTTTTGCTTTAATCTTTCGCTCCAAGTATTTACGAAATCACCGAACTCCTTGGCTCAATTTTCTTTATGATCCAGAACCTGTAGACAAAAGATAAATACCCAAAAACGTAAAAAAGAACAAAAAATAATTAAAAAAAAACTAAAAAAAATAAATCTAAAACCCTAAAAACAAGTCCGCGTCGGCGGCGCCAAAAATTGATGTTATTTTGAAGTTGTTTGTAAAAAGTGGTAGTAAAAGTTCGTTCAACTCAGACTTGTAAAGGTTTGATTTAAGAAAATACTAAAAACAAAGAAAATATATTCACAAGTTTGTTAGAAAAATCGAGAGATACTGAGACTCGGGATTCCACCATAAAATTCATTCATGCGATTCATATATTTATTCTAGACAATTATAGCTCAAATAATAATAAAATATTGACTCTATGTTTTGCCAAGGTTGATTCTTAAAAGATTGACTGTAAATCACTAGCATGACGCATCAAAAGCACTTAGACCAAGCATACATCATCATACGACATCACAATCAATTAAGAAAAATCATAAAACGATTGATAATAGTGCAAGTAGTCATAAAAGAATTAAATATAATTACCACACGCATGAAATATGGCTTCCTCCGTCATCCCAGTGTTGGGGTTTAGCTCCTCATATTATTCACGTGCTCAAAATAGTTGTTCATAGCTCAAATAGGTGAAAAACAAGAGAAAACTAATGATTCAGACAGTTTGCAACGCTGAAAAGGCGTTACAAACAGATTCTACGAAGAAATAAGTCCACGCTCTCTTAAACGATACTAGGGTTCTGTTGTGGAACATCGATAGTTGTCTGCGACCGTTCTTCGTGCGTCTTATGTTCTTCGTGTTCTAGGGTTCTTGAGAATGACACTTATTTAGTGTCGTCTGCAACTCCTTCTCTTCTTCTTCTTCCTGCTGCTGCTACAACTCCTCTGCAGCTTTCCTAATCCTCCGTATCGACCCCCAAATACTCGACACTCCCTTGTGACCTCCTAGCAAGCCTTTTATATACACAAGGTGAATAAAATCCCGAGAATCTTTGCCCATTTTCTTCTCTGCAAGTCACCGGGATATTTCTTTTTTTTCTCTCTCTTGTTTACGCGTTAAAACAGAGTCCAACTCTTTCAAAATATGATATATATGATCCTGAGAGATTTCATCCGCACGTATCTTCCATACTGAGTCATAATATGACCAAAACCCGCACCCTGTTACCGTAAATAGCTCATTCTTCCCTGTTTTGCCGAGAAGCTCTCATCCACCTCCCTGTTTACGTGAAACTTCTTTTTTAACGATTTCAAAGAACTTACCAACCCTGTTTTATCAAACCAAGTCCATTAAAACCATATCCAGCAAGAAAATCCACCAAAAACTCCACCAAAGTCTCGCCTGAAAATACCCGTGAATGTCTTCTCTCTGTTTCGCTTCAAACGGCTTATGTAGCCCAACTGGATTGAAGAAATTGCCCATAGCATCTCTGTTAAGTCCAAACAGGCCCATTGAACCAAATCTGGCGATTGAATCTCGTCCAAAACCTCCACAAATCCAAACCCTATTCTGCCCTGTGAAGAACACATTTTCCCGCCTTTTTCTGTTTTCAAATTTTAAAGAAGATGGTCACCCCTTATCCTGTTTTTGGGGTGCCCATAGCAGTGGGGTGTAAATAGCACATCTAGGGTACAAATAACAGTGAGGTGCCCCTTAGTAAAAACAAGTCCCCGGCAGCGGCGCCAAAAATTGATGTGATTTTGAAGTTGTTTGTAAAGTGGTAAGAAAGATGTCGTTCTCTCGAACTTGTGAAGGATTTTTTTAGACTTAAATTCAAAACTAAAATATAAGATCACTAATAATTATAGCAAACACTGAAAAATTTGATATCAATATTAAAAGAACACTGAGGCTAAGATTCCACTATTTTTCCAAGTTCAAAGCGATTTAACCCAATATTTATATTCATGCAATTTTCTCGTTCAATTTGATTCTAAACTATTGCAACAAGTAGATTCTCAAAATAACAAGTGTAAATCCGAAGCATAGAACATCAAAAACCTAGGTCCAAGTATGCTCTATCAAAAGAAATCACAATTGTTTAACAAAAATCATTCAAACAATTATCGATCAAGGCAAAATAATCATAAAAATAATTGCAATAAATAGATAAATAAGAATATACCACTTCTTGTTGGAAAAATAGCTTCCTCTATCGCCTCAAAGAATGGGGTTTAGCTCCTCATATTAACCACTTGCTCAAAATACATGTTTGTTGCTCCAAAGTTGATTAAAAAGAAGAGAAGGTATAAAACAGCGTGTTTGTAATGATTATAATTGTTCTGTAACCACTGTTACAAAGAACCCTAACACAAAACTGTTGCGAACTCGATTAATTGTTGGAAAAATTGTTACAGAACTGTTACAAAGGCAATAAATTTGAAAGAATAGGCCACGGGTTCTGCGACTTTCCTTAAGCGCTGTTCTCTGTTCGTCTTCCTCCTCTCGCCTGTAGAACTCTGCAACTCGATTGTTTTGTGCTCTGTTATGTTCTAAACTCTCCTAAAGTGTAAGTAGTCGTTCTTGAACTCCTAACAACTCCTTATATAGCCATAAAACCCTAACAAACCCGAGTTTATCTTTTTTTTTTCTTCTACGGCAAGCTCCGAGAATAATTCTCTCTAACTTTCCATGCACGCGTCTGCCAAGTTATCCTGACTCTCCCACACTCCCTTGAGACTGAATCAAGACCGAATACGTCCAATCCTGGCGTAAAATCCTCTCCAAATCCTCCACAGAAATCCACAACCCCGGCAATATTTCTTCGCCTCTGTTTTGTTTCTCCCGGCTTATCCAGCCCAATTGGTTGGGTCAAAACACTCGTATCAACTCTGTTTGGTCAATTAGAGTCCAGCCCAACACAAATATGCGATCAAATCTCCTTGGAACATCTCTAGATTCGAAACAAAAATCTGCCAGACGATGCACACAGTTTCCCGCCAAAACTGATTTCAAACGGAGAAGATGGTGTGCCTCTTATCCTCTGGTGGGGTGCGAATAGTAGCTGCCTTGAGGTGGTGCCCCTTAGTAATTTGGGTACCCCTTATCCAAAATGAGAGTCCGTATAGTAGGTGTCCTCCTGGTGTAACTTTTCGAGCCGATTTTTCCAAAAATGTTTATTGGCCAAAAATACCTACACACACATAAAACACCATAATAAGTACAAAAATGAGCACTATTAATATATAGAATCGAGACAAATTAGACACAAAAATGTGTCTATCAATTGCAAATCACTTGTTTACTCCATATATTTCTCCCCCTTTTTGTCACAAATGACAAAGGTCCGAGCAAACACCAAAAACCGAAAAGATCTTACAATCTAAAAGAATTGTACAACCTATAAGAGTTAAGCACGAGGTTTCACATACCACTTTAGATAACCAATATCAAAACCGAAACTACAGGTAATTTGGTTGTAATATGTTATTAAGGAAACAAGGGCTAAATGAGTCTTAAAAGGAAGAAATTTTCCCTAATAGTTTAAACATTTCATGGACTCAATCAATAAATATTCTTGACTAAGAAAACTTAGTTCAAATATGTTATTAAGGAAACCTTGCTTATAGTTTAAATTGACTAAGAAAACTTATTGCACAAGTACAATCGCTTGTTTCTATAAGACCAAAATAAAAATCATAATTAACTTTATTTTTCTTATCAGGCACCAATTATTCAGACAATAACTTAGACCTTTCACTTTAGACAAGACAAATACTAGGTTAGTTAACTAATATTTCTTGTCAAGGCATCCGATTAGACTTGAATAACCGAATCCTTTACTTTTGATAAGTCTAACTAAGATCAGAATTAACTTACTTTCTCTTATCCGGAATCGAATTGGACTAAACAAATGATCTCGTATTTTGTTAAGCCATAAACAATACATACAAACCAAATAAATCGACTTGTACAATTATTTTTCTTAACCGGAAGCAATTGAAATAAACATAGACATTAAAGCACCGTAATTGCACCGAAATTTCGTTAAGTCTAAAACAATTGATACCAAACAATAAAGAAAGATATAAAACCAGTTTTTCTTAACCGGATACAATTGAATCACACACACACATAATGGAATAAACATCAATTGTACCGAATTTTGTTAAGGAAAAGCAAAATATATGCAATAAACTCATGCTTTTCTTAAACAGGAAAACGATTAACTAACAAATTCGTTACCTCAGATTCCACATCATCTTCTCCCCATAGAGATATATCATTAAGCGCAAGTTCAAGTTAGAACTCTCCCCCACTATGTTGTCATCCTCTCGCAAGAACTAGGGGTGGGACTTGGGTTGGTTGGTCGGGTTGGAAGGCTTAGCCGAGGCAGACCCCAGGTAGAAATTATTTTCCCAGATTGCCCATGGAACCTGTGAAACCCGTGGAGGTGCTGCCTAAGTCCCGCCCAAGTTATATTCCTCGGGTTCCCCGGGTTCCTCGGGTTGACCCATGCTAACACTTTACAACATAAAAATTGTGGACATAGAATGGGGTTAGTTAGTAGACTCATATATATATATATATATATATATATAACACATATAAACCCTAATGACCTTAATTTAACTCTTAAATTTATTTTTTATTAATGTGATAATATCAAATTTAGTAATTATAAGATTTGATTATTGTATTTAGCTTAAAATTCCAAATAACTTATCATTATTGACAATAATATAATTTTTTTTCATATTGAATTAATAATGAGATAGATATGATTTATATTTTCATTATTAGGTTTGAAGATAATGGCTAAAATTGCGTTTAATAGATAATACTACCAATTATAAAAATAGTTTATATAATTATATTATAGTTCCTCGGGTTGGGTGGGTTGCTCGGGTTAGAAATATTTGTGCCCATGCTTGCCCAAGTTTAACTCGGGTTTCTTAAAATTGTACCCGAGCTTGCCCAAACTTTTAAAATACATTGCCCATGCCTGCCCAACGTTCGGGTTGGGCATGGGTTGCATGGGTTGACCCAACCCAAGTCCCACCCCTAGCAAGAACAAAATAACAACAACAACATCAACCTTTACCAGAGAAAGGTTGAATCGGTTTTAACTAATGCAAATAGCAAAAGTTGAAAACCCGAAACACATATGCTTTTATGTTAAACAAAAATTCAACATATTGTCATATGAGTTTCAATCGGAACACCTTATGATCCTTTGATAAAGCCTACCAACATAGGCTAGAACTTAATCCCGCTAAATCAAAAAGCCACACAAACCATAAGGGTTCACACATCATATGAGATCGAATATTAAGGTTATGAAAACCGAAATCAAACACCCCATACACATAGCAATAATATAAAGCATTTAAGCACAAATATGTAATCGAAAAACTATCACAAGAAAAATTATAAAATAATAATTTTATTCATAAATAATAGATAGTTTTATTCAGCAATAGACCTTACACAATAATTGAAAGAAATCAAAAAATGATGTCTATTTTCTAATCACGAGTCTTGTAAAGATCGCTTTCAAAAACAGGATTTAAATCCTTCTGAGCTCTTCCTTTTCCAAGAGATAATTTGTTCATCTCACCCAGTTGAAGATGAAGATCAGCTAGTACTTCTTTTAGATCCTTTAACATCTTCTCATGATGTTTAATACAACTCCTAATAGAGAGAATCTGTTTCCTTATCGAATCTAGGAGATTGCGTTGAGAGACATCATGTGTTTCCATTATAACCGAAGCAAAAAGTGCTAAATCATCAAGAGATGACCCTTCTTTTACCGAATTCTCCATTAAAGCAAGATAGTCTTCTTTCGGACAAGAAGAAAATATATATAGGATGGGAGACAATCAAGGGATAATTTGGTTTATGGAAACCGAATATATTTTTCCCAAAAGTAAAAGATATCGATTAAGATTATTTTCACCTAAGGTACATATATGTACATCCTGCCCAAATTTATGCTTCCTCACAATCAGAATTTTGGGCAACAAGTGAGGATGCATATTTCAACACAATCAGTGTGTGTTGAGGTGAGGATTATTCTCACCACAGGTGACAAAGACATTCTTAGGATGACTTATAAATACAATAGACTGTGTTTCTTTATGTTCTTTCTTTCCCTTGTTATTGCAAGAGTTTGCATCTTCCTTTTGAGATCTAATAAACTCACCACTCTTCAAAATCTTTATGCCCTTGCGAAGAGCCTTGATAAATTTATTTTGATGAAGATTTTCATGGAAGATTGCAGTATGGTTATTTCCTCCACATAAAGAACTTAGCATATTATCAGAAAAATTAGTTTCTGACCCTTTTGGTTTTCCAACAAAATTTTCTTGCTCAGATTTTACCTCTTGAGTTTTATCTGATAGGGGTTCCAAAAGTTTTTCAGGTTCTAGACTTAACTTTTGATTTTCCTTAATTCCCAACTCAGGTTTCTCTAAACAGTTCTTTAGGAGTTGATTAGACTCACAAGGTTCATCACTGTTTGAGTTGGCAAGAAGTGCATTACAGCTTATTCCTTCATAGGGTTTTTCCTCCGGGATATATTCTAGAGTAGAGACATAAGCCTTGTTGATTTTCCTTATCTTTCAATAACACATCCTTAATCCGTTGTGTTAGGAGAAGAATTGTTGAGTTAAGCTTTTTATCAACAAGTATTTCATCCTCTTGACAACGTTTCTCAGTCCTATTTATACATACTTCTTTCGAAGATTGATCTGTATTAGCTGAGACATCATATCCAACATTTCGTCTCTTCAGCAAAGTTTCTTTGTCAAAGATCTGTAGCTTTCCTACAACAGAGCTTCGAGAAAGCATTGAAAGATCATTTCCTTCGAATACGATCTGAAGATTATCCCAAGCTTCCTTTGAAGTTTGGCATGTTGATACATGATGTTGTAGAACACGACTTACAACATGTATAATAACATTCAAACCATCTGAATTCTGCTATGCAAAAGCCTTTTCTTCGTTAGTATAATCTACTAAGCGTTTAAACTCAGTTTCCGAATTTTTTGATTTTCGGGCGATTATAACCATCAACGACTAATAACCAAGTATTAAAGTCTCTTGATTGAAGAAAAGATCGCATAGAAGATTTCCACCATAGATAGTTTGTTCCGTCAAATCTTGGCGGTACGTTAACTGAAATCGATTCATGTTTACTCGAGTTCATTTCTTATAGGTTGGATCGCACCAAACACAGATTGTTAGATCTTTTCGTTTTTGCCTGCTCTGATACCAATTGAAAAGACGAGGGTACCCAAATATACCACAATCTTAAACTTTTCCACCTATAAGTCCTCTTACTGAAAGTGATTGCCTATGGACTGAGTCGAGATAATACAACGAATCGTTATTCACACTTTGTGTGATCGTTTATGGATACGAGATCGAGACAATACAACAATCAAAGTGTGATTACTTGATAATAGGTTTGGACTTAACCAAACACTATAGGATCACTATCAAGTAATACAGAGTTAACGTTTGTGTAATAACAATAATTATAATTTCGGAAAACAAAAGTAAATGACACAGCAAGATTTTGTTAACGAGGAAACCACAAATGCAGAAAAACCCCGGGACCTAGTCCAGAATTATTGAATACTCTTAAAATTAAGCCGCTATACAAAATCAAACAAACTTCGTATAGTTGAGACCAAGCAACTAAACCTATAGTTCACCTAATTTCTTCAGTATCCCTGCGCTTCCGACATTCAATAAGTGCACGCACTGGACAATTCCTTTGGTTCGTATTCCAAACAGTAAAGGAACAACGAATCTGTTTGGTAACAACTCTTTTCAATCTCAGTGATATGAGTTAGACAAAGGCTCTTCTGTTTAATCTAATAAACTCCTTTGTCGGGTTTAGATCAATCTTTCCAACAACTACCTAAGTAGCAGAGATTAGATTATGCAATCAATAATAGGATCTACAAAGATACTAAATATTGATGCCGATCTACGCAACTAATCAATCAAATCTATCAAAGATAAACCAATTATAGTTGGATCCCAACCGATCAAGTTTTGTACACACCAAAGATTATGAACCCAAATCAGAAATCTTCTTCGTCTTCAAATCTTCTTAAATCTTTAATAAACACATGCACACCACAACTTGAATCTCTTGTGATCAATCACGCACAGAACGGAGTCTGTTAACAATGGATTATCACAAGACGTCTTTAAATCTACAAACAGTTCTAAAGATCCCGTCGACAGTTCGATCTAGTTTGAGTGAATCTTATATCAGAAGAGAAGGTTCTCAAGAATAAACAAACTAGGTGCAATCAAATTTCAACAACCGTTAGTCAATCAAATAAAATCAAAAACTAATAATATTGCAATTATCTAGTTTCCCACCAACGGTACTCGTAGAGTTTCTTGATCCCACAGAAGTCTTTAAACGATCGTTCGTAAGAGATTTTGCCTAATTAGGGTACTTTCTTCTCCGAATAGATGGCTCCACCAGTAACAACACAACAAGGTAGTTTTGCTGGCTCTTAAGATAGTTTGCTTGAAATGCAAACTTGGGTATTTATAGACCAAGGAAGTTTGGACACCAAGGAATTTTCAAAACCGAAAATATTCTCAAGATATGCAATATATTTCCAAATTCGGTTTTCATAATTCCTAGAAATGCTCTGTCCTATATTAACCGAAATCCTACTAGAAAATCTCCAATTAGTAAATGCACATTACCAATTTTTATTTTCCAGAGATATGCATTTTAATTGCTGGTAATTAATAGCATATAAAATTAACAACCTTATTTAAAAGATTCTCAACTTATTTCGGTCCGGGATCTCCTTGAGTTATTAAGGAATATCTTTGAACAATAAAAGATAAGAGTTACTGAACATGTTCAAAGTATGTCGACATCTTATTTCTTTGTAAATCCTCTTTCATATTTTTAATCTTGGAACCGATTATACCACACTTCCAAACAAGTTTAGAACTGGTTCATCTAATTTCCAAGAACTATGTGATTGGTCAAATCAACACACTAATCATGGGTTTACGGTTCTACCAAACACAAGGATCGGTTCTACCTTAATATGGTTACTGGGATTGGTTACATCAGTTACCAAATTGGTCACGTCAATTACCATGATCGGTTACCATATTCTCATGGTATTACTTGTGATTGGTCACACCAGTTACCAGGATCGGTTACACCAATTACCAGGATCGGTTACACCAATTACAAGGATCGATTACACATTCTTTTGTGATCGGTCACACCAATTACTAGGATAGGTTACACCAATTACTAGGATCGGTCACACCAATTATAAATATCGATCATACCATCTTAGGTGATTACTTAGGATCGGTTACACTAATAAAAGTCATACCAATACATAAGTCAGGCATTGTGACTAGTTTTACCAAGATACATAACAAGTTATGATCGGTTCTACTAACTAACACATATTGGTAATCCAAAGATATGCAATGAATAACAATACCAATAAGCCTAGCGATTTCCCTTTCGATTCATAAAACAAGTTCATGAATGTACTTCATTTAAACGAATGTAAACATTGTTTCCTAGGAAGAAATCTTCACCCATACCCATACACATAATCACAATAGCATTCATACGATTATGTCGATGTCTTATATACGAAGTTCAAAAGATAAGCGTTATACTTCGTATTCTAATTCCTTAACACTATGTCTCCTAGAGTATAATCATTCACAGCTTCGCAGTTATGTTTTCAATATAGCACGACTTGAAAGATACGTTGGGAATGAAACAGTTCAAGTCAAAATATTACTAACCTCAATAGGAAGGATGATGTTGTCGATGTAGCTTGTTACTTCTTCACATTCTTCAAGTCTTCGAGTAATACTTGTATGTCTCATTATCCTAATCTTTCTAGCCTAACCTATACGAAGTTGTCTCTAGTATATAATCAAACGACTCTTTAATTGAGTTTTGATTCACTAAAATATATGAATCCATTCCCCATACAAAAAAGTCCTTATTAATCAAGCCATGCATTGACGAGATAAGTAAATTATTCACACAAACAAGTATAAATTGTTCAATAGCTTCTTGTTGTGGTGCATGCCTTAAATCAGGTTCTAAATTAGGGGAAATAACTTCCGCGTCTAATATTGGTTCAAATTCAATAAAATGGGGCACACGAACAAATATTGGTTCAAATTCATCCACGGAACAAGGGCTCAATGGTGCAATAATATCATGACTAATAGACCCGTTATCATCCATAACAGTTTCATTATTAATATCATCAAGATGAAAAAAAAAAAAAACTTGATAAGTCAGACAATGGCTTAAGGGTCAAGGTTAGAGCTTTCTCGACTCGGGCAAATCTAGAGGTTATACTTTAGGATTCCATTTATTAGTGTCTAGTAGCAGTGTGGAGTCTAACAAGGCATTGACTTCACAAATAACACTATTATCATCAAAATCATGCCCAAAATGAGCTAATAAAACCTCTAATGGATTGATAGACACATTTTTGTGTCTGATTTGTCCTCAGTGTCTCTATTGTTAGTCTCGATTTTTGTACTAATATTGTGTTTTTATGTATTTTTAGGTATTTTTGGAAATAAACTTTGTTGGAAATTTCGGCTCGAAAAGTTGATTTTGACACCCGGAGGACACGTGTTATTCGGACTCTCACTATTGGTTAAGGGGCACTCAATTGATAAGGGTTGCCTCCCTGCTATTCGCACCCCCATCTCTATTATGGGGAGGTCATCCTCTTCATTTCAAAAATTCAGTTTAGGCGGGAAAATATTATAGGCGCATGCAGATTTTGGAATCGGTTTTCGAAGTTGTTTCAGGGAGACTAAAGGGCTGGAATTCATGGGGAAGGCTTGTTTCTATGAGACAAGAATAATATGGGATTTAGGTTCGATCCAATTGGGCTAGAAAATCAGAAGTGAAGAAACAGGGGCGTATTTATTTCCGTGAAATATCATCGGGATTTCTTGTTGTGTTAATGTGGCAAAAGCGTGTTTGATATTTTCTGGAGCGTGTAGAATCATGTTGGAGTATCTTCAGACGCATGGGAAGGCAAGAAAGGAAACAATATATCCCGAGTATATATATATTTACTGCGGAATTATGGAGAGATTTCCTGTAGTAATGAGGAGTTATCCTTGTCCCTTTCGGGTATAAATACGATGTTGAGGTTAGCAGAGAGAGGGTACGGAGAGTTTGGGGAGACTACAGAGCAAAGAATCAAGAGTTTGAGAATCTGCTGCTGCTGCCATTAAAGAAGAGCTCGAAGAACATTAGACCCAAAAAGACAGTCGTTTATCAACAGTGTTAACGACAAAGAGACGTGGGTCGTATAGCTACAGTGACAGTGACGCTATATTTGTATCGTTCTTTGTAACACCGTTTTGCAACAATTATAATAGTTACAAACACCCGATTTTCATCATTTTCTCCATTTCATATTTGTAAACACCCTTTGAGCAATAATAATGATTTTTGAGCGTGTTTCCAACATGATGAGCGGCTAATTCTTTCACAACCAAGGCAATGAGGAAGCTATTTACGCATGAATAATTGATAACTATTTTATTTTCTCTAATTTATAATTAATAATTCACTCAATCACTGCTTTTGCAGAGTATTTAATTGTTGGCATAATTTTCTTCATTAGTTGTGATTCAATCAGATAGGTTATGCTTTGTATTAAGATAATATATGCTTAGGGGATACAATTAATTTTTGAGAATTTGCCTGATTATTTGTGAATTAAGAAACAAGGGATTTAAAAGATAATTAGAGTTTTGGGTTATTTACCGTTATTCATTCATGTGTAATAGTGGAATCAGTGTCTTGGTTATTTTAATATCTTGCAATCAAATTTTGAGCTAAGTTTTGTTTGTTTTTAAGTTTTATAAGTCTAAAATCTATTGCTTTCACAAGTCTCAACGAACCTATTTACTACAACTCAATTGAAAATCAGATCAATTTTTGGCGCCGCCGACGCGGACTTATCTTTAGGCTAGAGTTTTTAGATTTATTTTTTAGGTTTTTATTTATTTGTTCTAATTTACGTTTTTGGGTTTTTGTCTTTTTACTACAGATTTTGGAATTTGGAGCGAAAGAAAAATTTGCCAAAGCTTTTGGTGAATACTTAAAGATTTGGAGTTAAAGACAAATCGAAAGGAGCGAAAGAAGAAGTTTTTTTTTTATTATTTTAAAAAAGAGGAAAAAAAAAGGCATTTTTTTTTTTTTGATATTTTTTTTTTAGACTTTCCTTTTCTTTTGCACTTTTACTTTTTGGACTTTGGACTTGGACATTTGGACATTCTTTTATTTTTAAACCCTACGGAAGGGTAGTTTAAATATAAACTGTGTGCAGAGAAGGACGGCGATTACGATATCGCCTCGGCCCCTTGGGTTCGTACATGACATAGGAGTCGTGGCCGGAGTCGACTACAACGGTTCATCCCCCGTCTGGAACGAGAGGTAAGTTTGTCGAAACACTCGCGAATCCCCTGTCAGCGGGTTACTGTATTCCTTCGTTTGCATATATGTCGAGGAACTGAATACGGCTGCTTTAATTTCCTAGTAAAGGGCAAGGCCTGGCCATACAAGATAAGGGTTCGGATTTCATCACCGTTCTCTTCTTGCCCGCCTTAAGAAAACAATACTTAACGCGAACCTAAGCTTTAAAATTTGGAATAGAACGAGACCGATAGGGTAACGAGCTTAATAGGAAAGTCATTCGAAAAATATTGGTTACTCTTTTAAGCATACTTTGAAGTTCATGATGGTTTCTGTGAGTTGAATGCGTGACTGCGCCGCCTTGTAATGCGGTGAGGCCTTGGGTATCAAAGCTCCACGCAGCTTCCCTCGCCTCTATTCAACTTACTTAAACTCGGATTGATTCCGGAGGGGTTTGCTCAGATTGTAACGAATTCCCTTTCGAAGGATTAGAAGCTGGTCTAGAAAATAATCAAAGTGGATCCATTATGCTTTTTGTTTGCTAGAAATCATTAGGTTTGCTGTGGTGGAGTCAGCCTTGTTTGTGTTTGCATAGAACTTCCCTTCCTTTTAGGATTTTTTCTTTTTATTTTGTTTTTTTTTTCTGGTGTATGCCCGAGGTTATTAGAGAGCGGGCTTGGAAAAGAAACACTCTAGGTCGTTTGATTAGTGACAAACCTAGTAGTTCTTCTTGTGGAAGCGGGGAGCTCGAAGACTCTTCTTTTGAGAGCCCCGTTTTTGGAAACTTCAGTTTTGAGAATCTGTCTCTTCGTGAGGAAAGTACCCCTAGTACTTCAGCTGTGCTAGCGATGGCAACTTTGAAAGATTACATGTTCCCAACTAGGACCAACCGAGCTTCGTGCATTAAATTGCCAGCCAATACGGCTAATTTCGAGATAAAACCTAGTATTCTTCAGATGATCCCTATATTCTTAGGAAAAGATGATGAGAACCCTTATTTTCATATTAGGGACTTTGAGGAAATATGTGGGACCGTTAGAATAAAAGACCTTACTGATGAAGTCTTGAAACTTAAGATGTTTCCCTTTTCCTTGAGAGATAAAGCCAAGACCTGGCTAAAAAACCTACCATCTGAATCCATTGAAACATGGCAGGAACTTATTTGCTTTCTATATGAAATTCTACCCTAAGCATAAACTGCAACATGTTAGGCGTAAAATTAGTGTTAGTATGCAACAAGAGGAGAGTCTCTTTATAGGTTTTTAGAGAGATTCAATGATCTCCTATCCCAGTGTCCTCACCATGGATTTGATAAGATGAAACTTGTAGAGATTATTTATAATGGTTTGGACTATTCGAACAAATCCATGGTCGAGTCTATATGTATTTGGTGAGTTCACTAATAAAAATGCCGATGATGCTTTTACCTTCTTAGGAGCTATCATTTGAAAAATCCCAACAGTGGGAGTCTTGTGTTGAACCCCCTAAAAGACACTTGGTCAATAGAAGTAGCACCAATGTGGTTGATACAAGCTTCGGGTCAGATGCTAAGTTTGTTGCTTTGTCTAGAAGGTTAGAAGCTTTGGAATTGAATCAGCCTAAACATAGGTCTCTTGTTGAACCTGATGATAGGATTAGAGCCTCTCAAGTCTCTAGTTGTGGAGTGGAACCCAATAACTCATTTTGGGAAGGTCAGGTTAGTGAAGAGCAAGCTCATGCTGTCTATAACAATGCTAGGTTTGAGAACCGTCATAAGTTTGACCCATACTCAGAGACCTACAATCCTGGTTGGAGAAACCATCCTAATTTCTCTTGGTCTAAGGGCCAGAATCAAGGTCAGTCTAGTAATTCTCAGCCTCCCCCAGGTTTTGGTTATAATAAGAATTCTTGTGTCAAGCCCGGTTCGGAACCCTTCGAGAATAGAATGACTAGCTTAGAGGAATCTCTTAGTATACTAAAAAAGATCCAAGATATGTTAACACAGAGCCAGGAAATGTTAGTAAAGAGCCAGGGTAATTTTCAAGAGGAAACCAAGCAGAATTTTAAGAATAATTCCCAGTCTCTTGCTAAATTAGAACTTTAAGTCGGCCAAATTGCTAAGTTCCTTAGTGAGAGAGAAGATAGAAGGTTCCCTTGTCATACTGATCCTAACCCTAAAGGAGAGAAATCGTACAATCATGTGAATTCTATTACAACCCTTAGGAGTGGAAAGAAAGTTGATAATAAGGTCGCCATGCCTGAAAGTGAACATGATGTAGTTCACCCTTCTGAGCCAGAAAATTATGAGGAGACTGATAGAGTCTCTAAAGAGACCAATGAGGGTCATATTGAGCCAGGCTTTGTTCCTAGAGCCCCATTCCCGAAGCTGCTAGTTCCAACTAAGAGGGAGTCCAACTTTAATGATATATTGGAGATTTTTAAGCAGGTAACTATCAACTTACCATTGTTGGATGCGATTAAGCAGATTCCCGCTTATGCCAAGTTTCTTAAGGACTTGTGTACACGAAAGCATAAGCTTAGTGTTCAAAAGAAAGCCTTCCTAGCTAGTCACGTGAGTTCTATTATTCAGAATACCACTACTCCTAAGTATAAAGACCCAGGGTCCCCTACTATTTCTTGTACAATAGTTAAATACCATGTTGAGAAAGCTTTGCTTGACTTAGGAGCCAGTGTGAACTTACTACCATACCATGTTTACCTTAAGCTAGGACTTGGTGAGATGAAACCTACCCAGATGACTCTTCGGTTAGCTGATAAGTCCGTTAAAATTCCTCGGGGTGTGATCGAGGATGTTCTCATAGAGGTCGACAAGTTTATTTATCCGGTGGATTTTGTTATCCTAGATACCCAACCTGTCCCTGACCCATAGAACCAGATACCGGTAATTTTAGGTCGCCCGTTTTTAGCTACATCCAATGCGATCATTAACTGTCGAACTGGTATTATGAATTTGTCTTTTGGTAATATGACTATTGAGCTGAACGTCTTTCATATTAGTAAGCTACCCTCTGAACTAGATGACTCGAGCATAGAAGAGGTAAACATGATAGGAACATTAGTCGAGGAGTCATTACCAAACACTTTGTTAGAAGATCCATTAGAGAAATGACTAGCTCACTTTGGGATTGATTTCGATGATGATAATGTGATTAATGAGGTGAATGCTTTGTTAGATTCAACCCCTTTGTTAGACACTAGTAATGGATGGAAACCTAAGTTCGAACCTCTACCCGTTTCTAAGTCTACCCTAGTTCCTTCGTTAGAAAAGCCTCCTAAGTTGGACCTAAAACCATTGCCAGATACCCTGAAGTATGTGTTTTTAGGTGCGTCTGAGACTTTACCTGTGATTGTTGCTTCCGACTTGGATAGTGATCAGGAAAGTAGGCTAGTGACCGTCCTTCAAAACAACAAGGAAGCTTTAGGGTGGACCATAACAGACATTAAGGGTATAAGTCCTACTGTTTGTATGCATCAGATCTATTTAGAGGAATATACCAAACCTTCTAGGGAGATGCAACGAAGACTAAACCATAATATGAAAGAATTAGTTCGAACCGAGGTTCTTAAGCTGTTAGATGTAGGCATTATCTACCCCATTTCAGACAGTAAGTGGGTCAGCCCCGTTCAGGTTGTTCCCAAGAAATTCGGTATTACTGTAGTCCAGAATGATAACAATGAGTTAATCCCAACCCGAGTGACCACGGGTTGGCGTGTTTGTATTGACTATAGGAAATTGAACAAGGTCACGAGGAAGAACCACTTTCCCCTTCCCTTCATCGACCAGATGCTAGAGATATTAGCTGGACATAGTCATTACTTCTTTTTAGATGGCTACTCTGGCTATAATCAGATCATTATTGCCCCAGAAGACCAGGAGAAAACCACTTTTACCTGTCCCTTTGGTACCTTTGCGTATAGACGCATGCCTTTCGGGCTATGTAATGCCCCTGCGACTTTTCAGCGTTGCATGATGATCATATTTTCAGATATGGTAGAACGGTTCTTAGAGGTCTTTATGGATGATTTTTCAGTGTTTGGTTCATCTTTCGATGAGTGCTTGCATCATTTGTCATTAGTGTTGACTAGGTGTAAGGAAAAGAATCTAGTGCTTAATTGGGAGAAATGTCATTTCATGGTTCGATCAGGAATTGTTTTAGGGCATATCGTATCTTCTAAGGGTATAGAGGTAGATAAAGCCAAAGTTGACCTTATCAAGACTTTACAGGTCCCAAAAACCGTAAAAGATATTAAGTCATTCTTAGGGCATGCAGGTTTTTATCGTCGATTCATTAAGGATTTTAGCTTGATTTCTAGACCTCTTTGCAATTTGCTTACAAAAGATGTTAAGTTTGTCTTTGATGATGCTTGTTTAGAGGCTTTTGAGAAGCTTAAGACGTTACTCACTACCGCCCCCATAGTCTAGGCACCCAACTGGAACCTACCCTTTGAGATCATGTGCGATGCTTCAGATTATGCTATTGGCGTTGTGCTAGGTCAGCGAGAAAACAAATTACTTCATGTGATTTACTATGCTAGCAAAACTCTGAATGATGCTCAGTTGAACTATACCACTACGGAGAAGGAAATGTTAGCCATTGTGTTTGCCTTAGACAAGTTTAGACCCTATCTCTTAGGTTCTAATATCATAATCTTCACCGATCATGCTGCTTTAAAGTATCTTCTTTCCAAGAAGGATACTAAACCTAGATTGATTAGATGGATCCTCTTGTTACAGGAATTTTCCTTAGACATTAGAGACAAAAAAGGTGCAGAAAATGTAGTAGCAGACCACTTGTCTAGGCTTGTTGTGGATACCCCTGATGATTCTCCTCCTATTAGGAATAATTTTCCTGATAAACAACTGTTCTTTGTCACCCAATTACCTTGGTATGCGAATATAGTGAATTATCTTGTTACTGGTCGAATGCCCCAACATTGGGGTAAACAAGATCGTTCTAGGTTTTTAGCCGAGGTTAATGATAGGTGTCTAAAACACCTTGATATTTATCTATTGTTTATGCTTTCTCTGCTAGTTTTCATGTAAATTATGTCTCTTATGTTTTGCTTTTGAGTATTTAGGTACTTTGGAGTCAATTTGAATAAAAGAAGAAGAAACAACGCAAAAGTCTCATCTCATGCGCAAATCTTTGTTGGAGGCGGATTATTTCTCACTATTTGCTTCTATTTCTTCATCTCTGTCAATAAGAAAAGTATGCCGGCTTTAGTGATGCAAACTTATCCGTCCGAAAAGCACGACTACTTTAGTGATGAAGAGGCATTGAAGAGAAGAAGTGAATCTGAGAAGTAAGAGACGGCTGACGTTCTTGGACGAATTCGAAGAAGAGCAAAAGCGGCATTTCTCACATGCAAGGACTATTGGAAGCACAATGGAGGAAAAAGACCCATCATTCTCTGGTGGCTTGAATCTGATTCTTTGGGTGCATACTCTGGTTTCTCAGAGTTGGGGTGGATGCATCCATTCTTTCTCCTACACAAAACCTACATTTCAGAGATAACAAATCATTGGTTTTATTTTTCTACCTGAAACTGAGAGAAACACTAAAGAAAGGCGGCCATGAAATTCAAAGATCAAGAGATCGACAGAGATGAAGTGATTCACAGAGGAATTGAGGCTGAATTGAGATGAAGAAGTAATAGCTGAATTTTGAGTTAGGGTTTAATCACTAGAAGAAAGAAGATGAGGTTCTTTGTATAAAATTGAGAGAAGAAATCGAGATGGGTTCAAAATAAAATTGTAATCTGTTCTTTGTTTGAGACAAGGGATATCGGTGGCTCGTATGAATTTTGTACCGATGATTCGAATTGATGTTGAGTGATTCTCATCAACCGAAGATGACGGGTTGGTTGATTTAGGGATTTACGGGGTTTGTTGCGAGTCATCAATTCAGTTCTTTGGACGAGGTGATTCTAGGACAAATTCGTGAAAGGGAGATGAGCTGAATTGAGGGATTTGTTGCCGTGAATTAGAGCTGAAAATCAAGGAAGAAGGCATTACTATGGTCCGAGATTTGTGACTAATTTGGTACATCTACAAATGGAAGAAGCTGAAGCTTTGTTATGGTGGTTGTTGTTTAGTGAAGATGTCGGTGGAATTGAGGTTTGTTCATGAGCGAAGCAATGGGTTTTTGAGAGCACTTCACGCCGCAACAAGAACAAGGAGATGTGGTCGTGCTTTGGTGGTTTTGCAGCCGAGTTAGGAGATGATCCGGATGTTCTTTGTGATTCGAAGGCGAGTCAAGATACGGTTGCGATCATATGTTTATTAAGAGAGTACCTAGGGCTAGATGCGGGTGATGTTACTATCTTGGTTTGAGCAGATGATTATCTTTGTTAAAATGATAATTTTTGGTGGTTGTTTCCGAGAAGATTCGAAGGGGTTTGAAACTGGCGGTATGGCTCGGGGAGGCGATAACTTGGACGTGATTTAGAAGGCCGACCAGATTGTATGGGATGAATGGTGAATCGATGACATGTTGCCGTTAGTTTAGGCTGTTGAAGGTTCTGAGATGGTACCTGAAGTTGTTGGAGTTGAGTTAGCAGCGCAGGGAAGACTTGAGTTTGTTTAAATTCAGGTGTTGGTTCAGCTGGTTCTGGTGGTTTGTAGTTTGAATTTAAGGTTGGAACGGGTAGAATTCTGGAGCTCAAAAGGTGCAGTCCAGGGCATGTGTTGCTGCTTGTGTATATGGAGGAGATATGGCGAGTTCTTGAGTGAGTATTACCCGGACGTGCTCTGATTTTGTGAACCGAGAACGGTGGTGAATTGAGTTGGATGAAGGCCTGCACTGAATCGAAGTGCGAGGCGGTCACATAACAAGAAGAAATGGGTATTGGTGGTTTTGTTTGTAGTGACAGGAGCTCGAGTTTGGAGTGTTTTGCGGGCGGTGTGCGAGTGTGGGTTGAGGCGATGAATGAGAAGCGGCGAGTGCTTGTGTTGGTGGTAGATGTCACCGCTGCCACGGCTTGTAAACTAAATTACGGTGGTGATGTATGGCGCAAGGATTTGGTGGTGAAGCGGTGGTGGTATTGAGGAGATGCGAGATGGTTTGCTCTACTGGGGAAAAGGGAAGCTAAGCTACAAAGATGGACTGGTTATGATGAGTGACCATCTTGGCTGGGAGTAGCTGGGAAGAACAAGGTTTGTGCGGCAGCGAGTTTAGCGATTGCAACATTTTGGCCTAGGAGCTGTTCAGCTGAGTCATATAGCTGATTATGAACCTGACTCCATCTGACTAGGTGGTAACTGAGTTGACTCGGTTTTGACTCAGTTGACTTGACTTTCCGGCGCCGGATTCCGGCCACATTCCAGCGATAACCCCAGTTTTCCGGCGACTAGTTTTTAACAATATTTTTACACGGGTTTTCTCACACTTGGGCTTATGGTGGACACATTGGATATGGGCTTTTGAAGACTAGACCTAATTTTGGAACAAGAGGAGCTATAAAAGAAAAAGTCTTTCATCACATATCACGTATTCTTCTTGGAGTTTTGCAGAGAGCCGGAGCTAGGGTTTGCTTTCATTTAATATTTTCATCTTCTTTACTTATTTCCATTATTATTTGATGATGAACTCCAATATTATGAGTAACTAAAACTCTCTTTGATTAAGGGCGATTTCGAAGCCCGAAATATGAATCTATATTTGATATGAAATAACTTGTTCTCTTGCATTCATTAATGTTATTGATTGATTTCTACCATGCTAATATTGTCTATGGATTATTTGTTAAGGGTTTAAGTTCGAAATTGAATCATTAATTCTTAATCTATTTGCTAGTTTAGATTTTCTTCGACCGTAATTGTCTAGAGAAGATAAACACAAGTAGTAATATGTGGGTATTGATGATGGGACTTTGTTAAGTACCCATATGTAGAAATCAACACTAGTAGGTGATTCATGCTTTTGAGTTCATCACTAGGAGCAATCTTATCTCATAGAACTTAGAGCACTTGTTTAAGTCAAACCTAGTAAGCGTACCTCTAGGAAACTTGGCAAGTAGGAACCGGTAGTCGAGCGCTTCGTCCGGTGAGCTAGGAGATAATAACGGAATAGTTGAGCGTACTAATTATTCTAGGGTTGTTAGTAACTTGATAATGTGAAGAACATAGCTATCTATCAATTTGGTTTGTATTCCGTGGTCTAGAATGAAACTTTACTCAATTACATCTCATATTCGAATACATTTTACAATTTTCAAGCATTTCTACAACAAAATCATCTTTGCTAAGAGTATTTGCATAACAACTTGAACTTCATACCTCCCTTGGGACGATCCTACTTACATTATACTACTTGCTAGTTAAAGAGAATTAGAGAAATTTATTTTTGCGAGATTGACACCTCGCCAAAATTGGCGCCCGCGCCGGGGAGGCGATGGCAAGTTTAGTTGTTATTTTTATTCTTAGTTGTTACTTTTGCTGTTATTTTCAGTTTCTAGATACTTATTCAACCTCTTAGAATTTGATTTTCAGGTACTATTTCTTTGGTGAATGCGTGGAGAGGGCAGACCAAGTCCAATTGGTATACGTCTTCGTTCAGGCACTTTACTTAAGGATTTCATTCGAGCAGTCAACACTCCACTTCCTCAAAGTTCTACACCAAGTGAATTCTCGGACTCGGACGAAGAGGAAGACAACACAATGGGAGATCGACCACCTGCTCCAAGAACACTCAAGGAGCTCACTTCTCCAAACCTAGATCAGCAGCCTTTATGTATTCAATTTGAATGGAACCATTGAGTTGAAACCACAATTGATTAACTTGCTGCCCAAATTCAGAGGTTTAGCGGGAGAAGATCCTAATCGTCACTTGCAACAATTCCATCATGTGGTGACTAGTATGAAGCAAGCAACTGCAGATGCGGATATGGCTATGATGATAGCTTTTCCTTTCTCTCTTTTAGATACTGCAGGAGAGTGGTTCTTTTGCTTACCCGCTGGAAGCATAACCACATGGAATGGGATGAAGAAATTGTTCCTTGAGAAGTATTTTCCAGCATCAAAAGCAGCTGTGATTCGCAAGGAGATTTGTGGTATTAGGCAAGTATCGGGAGAGACTCTCCATGAGTATTGGGAGCGCTACAAGAAGCTTTTAGCTAGTTGTCCACACCACCAAATCAGTGATCAACTTGTGATTCAATATTTCTACGAGGGGTTGCTTTCTAATGATAGAAATTTGATCGATGCCGCAAGTGGTGGTGCACTTACCAACAAGACCATTGCGGAAGCTACAAGTTTGTTGGAGAATATGGCTGCGAACACTCAACAATTCTACACTCGAGATGAATCAGCAGTAAGGAAGGTGAATGAAGTTGGAAATTCTTCACACATGGAACAAAGGATGGGCAACATGGAGAGAATGATGACTCAAATAGCTGAATTGTCATACCATCATCATATACCGAAGATGTTGAGCAAGCAAGTGCTATGTACCAAAATCAGCAAAGGCCGAGGTACGATCCGTACTCCAACACATACAATCCAGGTTGGCGTGATCATCCGAATTTCAGCTATGCAAACAAGCAAGCTGCTGCAAATCCTACTTTCAATCAACAAGGAGGATATCAATTCATGCAAATACCACCACAAGAAACTCAAGGCACGAGTATAGATGACAAGTTGAATCTCATTCTCAACACAATGATGCAAGATAAGCAAAAGTCAGCAATGGAGATGAAGGACATCCGAACACAAATGGGTCAATTAGCTAATGCCGTGAGCAAATTGGAGGCACAAGCAGAGGGAAAACTTCCTTCGCAACCAATAAATCACAAGGAGAATGCCAATGCTATTGAGTTACGAAGTGGGAAGCAAGTAGAGAAACCGGAAACATCACCGGTGTCCCATGAACCTGATTTGGAGAAAGAAGAGGGTGAAACAGCCCCTAAAAAGGCTGACCCGGTAACAAATTCTAACTCTAAAACTCGTGTTTCTACTTATGTTACTTCTCCGCCTTTTCCTAGCAGGTTTGCAAAGTCGAACAAGGAGACACTTTGCACCAAGAGCTTTTGTAAATCTTTAAGAAGATTGAAGTGAACATTCCACTCATTGAGGCGATAAGGCAAGTTCCACGTTGGGCAAAGTTCTTGAAGGAATTGTGCACTAACAAGCACAAATTGACCGTAATGAGGTAATGAGTGTGGGGGAGAATGCTTGGCATATCTTCAAAAGAAACTCCCACCTAAGTTGAAAGACCCCGGTAGTTTCACCATACCATGTACTATTGGTAAAATCGGGTTTGAACGTGCTATGTTAGATTTAGGAGCATCCATTAATGTTATGCCTGCCTCCGTTTATGAATCATTGAATCTTGGACCTCTTAAGAATACCGGTATTGTTATACAACTTGCCGATAGGTCTAATTCTTACCCGAAAGGGGTTATTGAAGATGTTTGGGTGCAAAGTTAATCAACTCATATTTCCAGCTGATTTCTATGTTCTTGACATGATGGATGAAGATTCACCATCGTCTACTCCCCTTTGTTGGGTAGACCGTTCATGAGAACCGCTAGAACAAAAATAGATGTTTTTAAAGGCGCCTTAACTATGGAATTTGATGACGAAGTCATAAGTTTCAATATCTTTGAGGCTATGAGATATCCTAGTGATGTGCATTCTGTTTTTCAATTGATATTATTGATTCTCTAGCTCAACAGATTTTTGAATTGAATGGTGAAGATGCTTTAGAAACACCATAGTGGAAGGTTTAGGTTATGGGAAATATAAAGACCTTGAAAGTGAATTGTCTATTTGTGATGAGCTTAAAGAGGATGTTTTAGCTCTTAACTCATTAAAAGAAGTTCCACAAAAGTATAATGCGTCTTATGTTTCTTTGCCGCTTACTAATGAGAAACTTTTACCATCGATTGTGCAGGCACCTATTCTTGAGTTGAAACCTCTTCCGGATCACCTCAAATATGTATATTTGGGTGAAAAGGAAGAGTTGCCGGTGATCATTGCCAAAGGCCTTACCAAGGTGCAAGAGGAGAAGCTTGTTCGAGTGCTAAGAGAGTACAAGTCTTCCATTGGGTGGACTATTGCCGATATCAAAGGAATCAGTCCTTCCACATGTATGCACCGAATACTTCTTGAGGAGGGGGGCAAAACCAACAAGAGAAGCTCAACGTCGCTTGAACCCTCCAATGATGGAAGTAGTCAAGAAGGAAATCCTGAAGTTGTTGGAAGTAGGGGTGATCTATCCCATATCCGATAGCAAATGGGTGAGCCCGATTCAAGTCGTTCCAAAGAAGTCCGGAATCACGGTGGTGAAAAACGAAGATAATGACTTGGTTCCAACAAGAATCCAGACCAGGTTGGAGAGTGTGCATTGATTACCGAAAGCTCAACTCTACCACCCGAAAGGACCATTTTCCCTTACCATTCATTGATCAAATGCTTGAAAGGTTGGCTAGACATGCTTTTTCTTGCTTCCTTGATGGTTTTTCAGGTTATAACCAGATTGTAATAGCTCGGAAGATCAAGAAAAGACGACGTTTACTTGTCCTTTTGGCACTTTTGCGTATAGACGTATGCCATTTGGCTTGTGCAATGCACCAGCCACTTTTCAACGTTGTATGGTAAGTATATTCTCAGATTATGTGGAAAGCATCATAGAAGTGTTTATGGATGATTTCAGCGTGTATGGTGATTCTTTTGACAAATGCTTAGATAACCTTGCACTTATTCTTAAACGATGCGTAGAAACTAATCTTGTGCTTAATTGGGAAAAATGTCACTTTATGGTCAATCATGGGATTGTGCTAGGTCATGTTGTATCCTCTAAGGGGTTAGAAGTTGACAAGGCTAAGATAGATTTGATTCGGAACTTACAATACCCCACAAATGTGAGGGAGGTTCGCTCTTTTCTTGGTCATGCGAGTTTTTATAGGAGATTCATCAAGGATTTCTCCAAGATTGCAATGCCCTGTGTAGACTCTTGCAAAAAGATGTGGCCTTTGATTGTGACAAGGAATGCAAGGAAGCTTTCGACACCTTGAAAGAGTTGTTGACTACCGCACCAATCATCAAACCACCGGACTGGAGCAAGCCATTTGAGTTGATGTGCGATGCAAGTGATTATGCCGTTGGAGCCGTGTTGGGATAGCGAGATGGCAAAGTTCCATATGCCATTTATTATGCTTCTAGAACTCTCAACGGAGCACAAATCAACTACTCAACTGCGAAAAGGAGCTTTTGGCCATAGTGTTTGCACTCGAGAAGTTTAGATCTTATTTAGTGGGTACAAAGGTGGTTGTTTTCTCGACCATGCCGCACTTCGATACTTGCTAACAAAGAAGGATGCTAAGCCAAGGCTCATAAGGTGGATTCTTCTTCTTCAAGAGTTCAACTTGCAAATCAAGGACAAGAAGGGCGGTGAGAATACCGTAGCGGATCATTTAAGCAGATTGGTTGTGTCCGAAGAAGCGATTCCTTTGCATGATAGCTTCCAGGATGAGCAACTCTTTGCGGTTGGTGGCACAACTCCATGGTACGCTGATATTGTTAACTTCTTGGTGACGGGACAAGTACCTAGTTCCATGTCTACATTCCAAAAACACAAGCTCAAGAAGATTGCTAAGCAATATATATGGGATGAACCTTATTTGTGGAAGCATTGCTCCGATCAAATGATCATGAGTGCGTACTTGAATCCGAGTTTCAATCAATTCTGAATTTTTGTCACTCATATGCTTGTGGTGGCCATTTCGGAGCCAAGAGGACAGCCCTCAAGGTTCTCGAAAGTGGTTTTTATTGGCCTACATTGTTTAAGGATGCATATCTATGTTGTAAGGCTTGTGATAGGTGTCAAAGGACAGGCAACCTTGGTGCTAGAAACCAAATGCCGCAAACACCAATTCTCATTGTTGAGATTTTTGATGTTTGGGGTATCGATTTTATGGGGCCTTTCGTGAATTCCAATGGGAAATTTTTTATACTTCTTGCTTTGTAGATTATTTTTCTAAGTGGGTGGAAGCTAAAGCCACCCCTACCAATGATTCTCATATTGTTTGTGAGTTTGTGAAGGAACATATCTTTTCTAGGTTTGGAACACCTCGAGTGGTGATTAGTGATGGAGGTTCGCACTTCAAGAGATCCTTTCACGCTCTTCTAAAGAAGTATAACATTTCTCATAAAGTTGGCACACCGTACCATCCACAAACGAGTGGACAAGCTGAAATTTCCAACCGGGAGATTAAGTCCATCTTAGAGAAGACGGTGAATGTTACAAGGAAAGATTGGAGTTATAGACTCAATGACGCTTTGTGGGCGTATAGGACAGCTTATAAGACACCCATCGGTATGTCTCCTTTTAGGCTTGTCTATGGTAAACCTTGCCATCTTCCCGTCGAACTTGAACACAAAGCTTATTGGGCTATCAAGGTATGTAATATGGAATTAGATGCAGTGGTGAACATAGGAAACTTCAACTCAATGAGTTAGAAGAGATACGAAATGATGCATATGAAAGTTCACGCATTTACAAAGAAAAGACCAAGGCTTTCCATGATAAAATGATTTCGAAAGAGTTTTGAAATAGGGCGTAAAGTACTTTATTCCATTCTCGTCTTAAATTGTTTAGGGTAAACATAGGTCCAGATGGGTTGGACCATTTGTTGTTACTAATGTGTTTGCGCATGGTGCGGTTGAGATAACTAGTCCCAAAACAGGGCTGATTTCCAAGGTTAACGGCCATCGCTTGAAACCATACTATGAGCGATTTGTGACGGAGAATCGGGATATGATCACATTGAGTGACCCACTCCCTCCGGAGGAGTAATTGGAGCCGAACGTCGGGCCGACGACGTTAAACCAAGCGCTAAGTGGGAGGCAACCCACCGGTTTTGTATCTTTCCCTTTATCTTTTTATTTTTAAAGCATTTTATCTTTATTTTCTTGTTTTTGCATATCATTTGCGGGATTTCCCACCTTGAACCTTCGTTGGATGATTCAATTTTACATTGAGGACAATGTAAAGTTTAAGTGTGGGGGAGCATTTATATGTTTGTATAGTCTGTTTTATGCGTTTAATAAAAAAAAAAAAAAAAAAAAATCAGAAAAATAGAAAAACCAAGAAAAATTTGTGCTTTTTGAACTCCGAAATCTAGAAACTTGTGCCTTTAGGATGACACTATTAGTGGATGGAATCAATTTGAATGTAGGAGTTGAGGAACCCATTAATTAACAAGAACGAACATAGCTCAGAAATCACAAATAACATGATAGTCGTTACCATATCTCGGAATATCACCATATCGCATTCTATTTTTATTTTTCCATATTTATCTATTGTTCTCTAAGTGTTTTGGTGGGTCACTAAACATCGACGTGTTATTACTGCTAGGATGAAATAGAGTGATTGAGTTGCTAGAAAAAGAAAAAAAAAAGAGAAAAAGAAAAAAAAAAGAGACCGACCAATTAGACCAAACGGAATAAGAATGACACTTGGGAATAGCAGTATGTGTGAAACGTAGTCCCTGTCTCCGTCGCCTAAACAAGCGTGGAATGCGGGATCCAAGGCAACTATCACGTACTTGCCGACAAGAAGCATGCGCTTGGATCCAAAAGATCTAATCATGCCGTGAAAAAAAAAAAAAAAAAAAAAAAAAAAAAAGAAAAAAAGTATTATATTTGGTGAATAAAGTCACTCCTGGTTCCCTTGTATATCCCAGTGAGTTGATGTAGAAATAAGTTTGTTTACCACTTTGGTTCCCTTGTATATGCCGGTGTGTTGACACTAGAATTGACCAAGAGCTCAATCCAATAGGAATAGGTTCATCTTAGTAGTGACCTTGATGGATATGGGAAACATCGAACATTTGTGAACATTCGCCAACATCTACATCTATATCCATCTTCTTAATCTTTTCATTGTGATTGTGGTTTGTTAGTTTCCGAGTATTGTGGCTTGTTCGACTATCTAATTAGAGCTTTATTTACTTATATATGAACTGAATTTGTGCAAGGTACCTCCTCCTGTAGTCATTTTGGATTCATTCATTGATTTGTCACAAATAGACGGAGTTGGAAATATAGGTTTTGTAGGCAGACCTCTTGTAAACCTTCACGAGACTAAAACTCGTCCACTAGGGACACCTAGGGGTTTAAAGGCCTGTTATTCATGCTTAGAGTAACCGTTGCCTCGACGAGACGGAGTTGTATGTATGTTTTAAAATTATTTTGTTTGATTTGCTCGAGGACTAGCAAAGTCTAAGTGTGGGGGAATTTGATAGGTGTCTAAAACACCTTGATATTTATCTATTGTTTATGCTTTCTCTGCTAGTTTTCATGTAAATTATGTCTCTTATGTTTTGCTTTTGAGTATTTAGGTACTTTGGAGTCAATTTGAATAAAAGAAGAAGAAACAACGCAAAAGTCTCATCTCATGCGCAAATGCTGTTGGAGGCGGATTATTTCTCACTATTTGCTTCTATTTCTTCATCTCTGTCTGAAAAGTATGCCGGCTTTAGTGATGCAAACTTATCTGTCTGAAAAGCACGACTACTTTAGTGATGAAGAGGCATTGAAGAGAAGAAGTGAATCTGAGAAGTAAGAGACGGCTGACGTTCTTGGACGAATTCGAAGAAGAGCAAAAGCGGCATTTCTCACATGCAAGGACTATTGGAAGCACAATGGAGGAAAAAGACCCATCATTCTCTGGTGGCTTGAATCCGATTGCTGGGTGCCTACACTCTGGGTTCTCAGAGTTGGGGTGGATGCATCCATTCTTTCTCCTACACAAAACCTACATTTCAGAGATAACAAATCATTGGTTTTATTTTTCTACCTGAAACTGAGAGAAACACTAAAGAAAGGCGGCCATGAAATTCAAAGATCAAGAGATCGACAGAGATGAAGTAATTCACAGAGGAATTGAGGCTGAATTGAGATGAAGAAGTAATAGCTGAATTTTGAGTTAGGGTTTAATCACTAGAAGAAAGAAGATAAGGTTGCTGTATAAAATTGAGAGAAGAAATCGAGATGGGTTCAAAATAAAATTGTAATCTGTTCTTTGTTTGAGACAAGGGATATCGGTGGCTCGTATGAATTTTGTACCGATGATTCGAATTGATGTTGAGTGATTCTCATCAATCGAAGATGACGGGTTGGTTCAGATTTAGGGATTTCTGGGGTTTGTTGCAGTCATCAATTCAGCTGCTGGACGAGGTGATTCTAGGGCAAATTCGTGAAAGGGAGATGAGCTGAATTGAGGGATTTGTTGCCGTGAATTAGAGCTGAAAATCAAGGAAGAAGGCATTACTATGGTCTGAGATTTGTGACTAATTTGGTACATCTACAAATGGAAGAACTGAAGCTTTGTTATGGTGGTTGTTGTTTAGTGAAGATGTCAGTGGAATTGAGGTTTGTTCATGAGCAGAAGCAATGGGTTTTTGAGAGCACTTCTGCTGCAACAAGAACAAGGAGATGTGGTTGTGCTTTGGTGGTTTTGCGGCCGAGTTAGGAGATGATCCGGATGTTCTTTGTGATTCGAAGGCAGTCCAAGATACTGGTTGCAGTCATATGTTTATTAAGAGAGTACCTAGGGCTAGATGCAGGTGATGTTACTATCTTGGTTTGAGCAGATGATTATGCTGTTGAAATGATAATTTTTGGTGGTTGTTTCCGAGAAGATTCGAAGGGGTTTGAACTGGCAGTATGGCTCGGGGAGGCAGTAACTTGGACGTGATTTAGAAGCTGACCAGATCAGTATAAATTTGAATGGTGAATCGATGACATGTTGCCGTTAGTTTAGGGCATTGAAGGTTCCGAGATGGTACTGAAGTTGTTGGAGTTGAGTTAGCAGGCAGAGGAAGACTTGAGTTTGTTTAAATTCGGGTGTTGGTTCAGCTGGTTACGGTGGTTTGTAGTTTGAATTTAAGGTTGGAACGGGTAGAATTGCGGAGCTCAAAGGTGCGATCCAGGGCATGTGTTGCTGCTTGTGTATATGGAGGAGATATGGCGAGTTCTTGAGCCGAGTATTACCCAGACGTGCTCAGATTTTGTGAACCGAGAACGGTGGTGAATTGAGTTGGATGAAGGCTGCGGTGAATCGAAGTGCGGCGATCACATAACAAGAAGAAATGGGTATTGGTGGTTTTGTTTGTAGTGACAGGAGCTCGAGTTTGGAGCTGTTTTGCAGGGCAGTGTGCAGGTGTGGGTTGAGGCGATGAATGAGAAGCAGCGAGTGCTTGTGTTGGTGGTAGATGTACTGCTGCCACGGCTTGTAAACTAAATTACAGTGGTGATGTATGGCGCAAGGATTTGGTGGTGAAGCGGTGGTGGTATTGAGGAGATGCGAGATGGTTTGCTCGGCACTGGGAAAAGGGAAGCTAAGCTACAGAAAGCAGTGGGTGAGTTATGATGAGCAGCCATCTTGGCCGGGAGTAGCGGGAAGAACAAGGTTTGTGCAAAGCAGACAGTTTAGGCGATTGCAACATTTTGGCCTAGAGAGCTGTTCATTTGAGTCATATAGCGATTATGAACCCGACTCCATCTGACTAGGTGGTAACTGAGTTGACTCGGTTTTGACTCAGTTGACTTGACTTTCCGGCGCCGGATTCCGGCCACATTCAGCGATAACCCCAGCCTTCCGGCGACTAGTTTTTAACAATATTTTTACACGGGTTTTCTCACACTTGGGCTTATGGTGGACACATTGGATATGGGCTTTTGAAGACTAGACCTAATTTTGGAACAAGAGGAGCTATAAAAGAAAAAGTCTTTCATCACATATCACGTATTCTTCTTGGAGTTTTGCAGAGAGCCGGAGCTAGGGTTTGCTTTCATTTAATATTTTCATCTTCTTTACTTATTTCCATTATTATTTGATGATGAACTCCAATATTATGAGTAACTAAAACTCTCTTTGATTAAGGGCGATTTGAAGCCCGAAATATGAATCTATATTTGATATGAAATAACTTGTTCTCTTGCATTCATTAATGATATTGATTGATTTCTACCATGCTAATATTGTCTATGGATTATTTGTTAAGGGTTTAAGTTCGAAATTGAATCATTAATTCTTAATCTATTTGCTAGTTTAGATTTTCTTCGACCCGTAATTGTCTAGAGAAGATAAACACAAGTAGTAATATGTGGGTATTGATGATGGGACTTTGTTAAGTACCCATATGTAGAAATCAACACTAGTAGGTGATTCATGCTTTTGAGTTCATCACTAGGAGCAATCTTATCTCATAGAACTTAGAGCACTTGTTTAAGTCAAACCTAGTAAGCGTACCTCTAGGAAACTTGGCAAGTAGGAACCGGTAGTCGAGCGCTTCCGTACCCGGTGAGCTAGGAGATAATAACGGAATAGTTGAGCGTACTAATTATTCTAGGGTTGTTAGTAACTTGATAATGTGAAGAACATAGCTATCTATCAATTTGGTTTGTATTCCGTGGTCTAGAATGAACCTTTACTCAATTACATCTCATATTCGAATACATTTTACAATTTTCAGCATTTCTACAACAAAATCATCTTTGCTAAGAGTATTTGCATAACAACTTGAACTTCATACCTCCCTTGGGACGATCCTACTTACATTATACTACTTGCTAGTTAAAGAGAAGTAGAGAAATTTATTTTTGCGAGATTGACACCTCGCCAGTTAAGCACTTCTTTTTGGATGATCCTTATTTGGTTAAGTATTGTCCAGACCAGATTATTAGGAGATGTATACCTGAGAGTGACCAGTCCAGTATTATTTCCTTTTGTCATGATCATGCTTGTGGGGGTCACTTTAGTGCTAAGAAGACTGCTGCTAAGATATTGCAGTGTGGATTCTATTAGCCTTCGTTGTTTAAAGACTCCCACAGTTACTGTGTTGCTTGTGAACGTTGCCAGAAATTAGGAACCATTTCCCGTAAGAACATGATGCCCTTGAACCCTATTTTAGTTGTCGAGGTCTTTGATGTGTGGGGTATTGACTTTATGGGTCCGTTTCCTAATTCTTTTGGTAACTTATACATCCTTGTCGCTGTAGACTATGTCTCTAAGTGGATTGAGGCGGTTGCGTGTAAAACCAATGACCATAGGGTTGTGATTGAGTTCTTGAAAAATAATATACTTACACGTTTTGGTACACCGCGAGCTATAATTAGTGATGGAGGGTCGCACTTTTGTAATGGACCTTTTAAGCTTTTGATGAAGAAATATGGTATTACACATAAGGTATCCACCCCGTATCATCCACAGACTAGTAGTCAGGTAGAGGTTTCCAATAGGGAGATAAAACGTATATTAGAGAAAACATTTAATCCTAATCGGAAAGACTGGTCGTCTAGGCTCATTGATGCCTTATGGGCTTATCGTACTGCGTTTAAGACCCCCATTGGAATTTCTCCTTATCGGCTTGTGTATGGAAAGGCATGTCATTTACCTGTTGAGTTAGAACATAGAGCTTATTGGGCTGTTAAGCAGCTAAATTTTTCACTTGAAAAGGCAGGAGCCCAGAGGAAACTCCAGCTCAATGAGTTGGAAGAGATTCGTATAGATGCTTACGATAGTGCTAAGGAGTATAAGAAAAAAAATGAAACTTGTGCATGATAGAAATATTTTAAGAAAGTCATTTTCTCCAGGTCAAAAAGTTCTTCTGTATGATACCCGCTTGCATCTTTTCCCTGGGAAGTTACGTTCTCGGTGGACGGGTCCTTTTATTGTTCGCATTGTATTTCCTCATGGACCTGTTGAGATAGAGACACCGGATGGTAGTAGTTCTTCAAAGGTTAACGGTCAGAGATTGAAACCCTTTTTCGAGCCCTTTCCTACAGGTGATGTTGAGGAGGTCCCTCTGGAGGACCCTGTTTACCCTTGATTGACCATCGAGGCGATTGTATGTTGTATATTAGTTTTTGATTTCTCTCTTCACCCAGGTACTATCTTTCGACTTCTCTCTTTACTGATTCCTCTTGTTACTTTACTTTTTGGTATTGATCTTTCATTAGAAACATTGAGGACAATGTTAGATTTAAGTTTGGGGGTGGGGAAGAAACTTTTTGTTAGCTTTTAGTTGCAATAAATAAACTCCAGAGCCTAGAAATTTATGTTTATTAAGGTCGGCACTAACTAATCTAAGACCAGACCACTAGACCAACCGGAATAAATACAATAAAGTAGACCACTGGTACCCTTGTATATTCCAGCTGAGTTGACCTAGAGTTAGGATTATCGACCACTGGTTCCCTTGTATATGCCAGTGTGTTGATATTAGTCCGCACAAGTATCTCGGTCCATTAGGATAGGTTCACCTTAGTCAACATCATCCACGTTTTCTCTACATCCATCTTCTTAATCTATCCATGTGATTGGTTGACTCGGTTTATGATGTCCGAAACTATATGAGTAGAGCTCTGTCACTTTATATGAATTTTAGTATGCTTGAGTGCAAACTCGTGTACAACAATTGGAATTTCGCATCAGGGTACTTCCCCCTGTAGTCAATAAGTATGCCAACCAAGGAGATTCTTTAGTGCCTTCCAAGGTTCTGCGTAGATAGCTAGGGTCTGGAGTAAAGGTTTTGTGGGTACACCTATGGTAAACCCTCCGGAGACAACACTCCGACATAGGGCCACCTAGCGGTTTAACAGCTTGTTGCACGTGCCAAGTGTAGTCATTTTATTTTCTAGATTAGATTTGCTCGGGACTAGCAAATAATAAGTTTGGGGGTATTTGATAGACACATTTTTGTGTCTGATTTGTCCTCAGTGTCTCTATTGTTAGTCTCGATTTTTGTACTAATATTGTGTTTTTATGTATTTTTAGGTATTTTTGGAAATAAACTTTGTTGGAAATTTCGGCTCGAAAAGTTAATTTTGACACCCGGAGGACACGTGTTATTCGGACTCTCACTATTGGTTAAGGGGCACTCAATTGATAAGGGGTGCCTCCCTGCTATTCGCACCCCCATATCTGTTATGGGGGGTCATCCTCTTCATTTCAAAAATTCAGTTTAGGCGGGAAAATATTATAGGCGCATGCAGATTTTGGAATCGGTTTTCGAAGTTGTTTGGGGAGACTAAAGGGCTGGAATTCATGGGGAAGGCTTGTTTCTACGGGACAAGAATAATATGGGCTTTAGGTTCGATCCAATTGGGCTAGAAAATCAGAAGTGAAGAAACAGGGGCGTATTTATTTCCGTGAAATATCATCGGGATTTCTTGTTGTGTTATCATGTGGCAGAAGCGTGTTTGATATTTTCTGGAGCGTGTAGAATCATGTTGGAGTATCTTCAGACGCATGGGAAGGCAAGAAAGGAAACAATATATCTCGAGTATATATTTATTTACAGCGGAATGATGGAGAGATTTCCTGGAGTAATGAGGAGTTATCCTTGTCCCTTTCGAGTATAACTACAATGTTGGGGTAGCAGAGAGAGGGTACGGAGAGTTTGGGGAGACTACATAGCAAAGAATCGAGGTTTGAGAATCTGTTGATGCTGCCATTAAAGAAGAGCTCGAAGAACATTAGACCCAAAAAGACAATCGTTTATCAACAGTGTTAACGACAAAGAGACGTGGGTCGTATAGCTACAGTGACAGTGACGCTATATTTGTATCGTTCTTTGTAACACCGTTTTGCAACAATTAAAATAGTTACAAACACCCGATTTTCATCATTTTCTCCATTTCATCTTTGTAAACACCCTTTGAGCAATAATAATGATTTTTGAGCGTGTTTCCAACATGATGAGCGGCTAATTCTCTCACAACCAAGGCAATGAGGAAGCTATTTACGCATGAATAATTGGTAACTATTTTATTTTCTCTAATTTATAATTAATAATTCACTCAATCACTGCGTTTGCAGAGTATTTAATTATTTGCATAATTTTCTTCATTAGTTGTGATTCAATCAGATAGGTTATGCTTTGTATTAAGATAATCTATGCTTAGGGGATACAATTAATTTTTGAGAATTTGCCTAATTATTTGTGAATTAAGAAACAAGGGATTTAAAAGATAATTATAGTTTTGGGTTATTTACCGTTATTCATTCATGTGTAATAGTGGAATCAGTGTCTTGGTTATTTTAATATCTTGCAATCAAATTTTGAGCTAAGTTTTGTTTGTTTTTAAGTTTTATAAGTCTAAAATCTATTGCTTTCACAAGTCTCAACGAACCTATTTACTACAACTCAATTGAAAATCACATCATGGATCTTCAAAGTGGTTCTTCCAAAAGCCTTGAGAGTACATCACATACTTACCTTCTTTTTCCCCACCACTGATTTCAATTGCAGCACTTCAAACTAAGGTACCTATTAAAAAAATCAAACAAGTGTTTTGGGGTAAAAACTGATTGTGCTATTTTTGGTAAATTTGGTTGTGTTGATGAGAAGTGAATTCAAACCCTAAACAAATGTACTGCACATGAGTACTTTTAGATTTGAGAGATCAATCTGTAAGACTCTGGCTTAAACCAAGAAATGGTCGTTCCAGATTCGATTCGGTCACAAAGTGAAGGAGAAGGGTTGATCTTAGGGAGCGAAGCGAAGAAGGTGTTTGAGATCAGAATGTTGAATTATGAAGGTGTGGCTGTTTTATGACTTGTATCGGAATATGGTTTCTGGCTACTTGTGTTGATAACACTTGTCCTCCTTTTGAAATAGGTGGAAAACCTATTTATACAAGTCATTGAGTGCACCCTGATCTCGTAGGAAGTGGAGTCAGTTAAGGAGTGGGGAAGTGGGATTGTGCGAAAGGTGGTGATCATCACATTTCCATTATGAGGGAAGAATGATCACCCTTTACCCTGTAGATGGGGAAAAACGATTTGCTGGTTTTTTAGGGAAGTGAAGAGATGACGGTTCGGGCAAGACTCCTCAACCGAGTAAACTGCTTAACCTCACACAGATGCACTGCACGGGAGTGCTTTAAGTTCGAGAGATCAATCTTTAGGACTCCGGCCTAAACCAAGTCAATGGCCGTTCCAGAGTCAATTCGGTCACAAAGAGGGAGATGGGTTGATCTGTAGGAGGGAAGCTGAGAATTGTGGGATCAATGATGATCAAGGATTGTGGATAAGTTGAAGGTTTCTGCAAAAATGTGTAAATAAGTTTGATCGAGAGGACTTGTGTGTAGACGATTTTTTTCATGTTCAGTCATCGATTTAGAACTTATTTATATTGTCAGAATAGTAAACACCTTGATCCCAGTAAGTGTGACGGTTTCTTGAGTGAAAGAGTGGGAAAGTGGGAGATCGTGGTGAAATCAGTTCCATGTCGTGCGGAGACTTGGTTGATTGTCCACCCACTACTTTGCTAACTCCCTCAACCACTTGCACGACTTACTCATGTTTCTCATCATGGATGAACACACGTGATGTAGGCCACCATACCAAAACCCTAACTGATATCCCCAATCTAACGTGATTGATGTCTCACGAACGTGGAGTCTGCAAAGCATATGTGTATTTGATTAGTCAGTCATTGACTTATTAGACAGTGACTCTAAGTTTTGTTGAATCGAGCATGAGTGACGAATGCTCAATGATTCATGGATTGAACATGTTAGACGTACAATTCTTAGATATTGCTCGTCTGAGCAAATATTTTAAATTCGAGCAACTAAGCAAGTATTGCTCGATTCGACGAATTACTGAATATGTATAGTCGGATCAATATTCGAGCAACTGAGCAAGTACTACTCAATTCGACGAATTACTGAATATTGATAGTTGGATCAATATTCGAACAACTGAGCAAGTATTGCTCAATTTTGATAAATTACTGAATATTGACAGTTGGATCAATATTCGAGCAACTGAGCAAGTATTGCTCAATTTGACGAATTATTTATTGGTAACGTGACCCAATAAAATATTAATTAACATATTGGTAGACTACCAAATATTATATAATTAATCCAGATATTGATTGCTAGATCAACATAAATTTATTAGTGTTTGAACTTGCTCAGAATGATAATTTGTGGAGCATTTGTTCGAAACCCTAATTTTTGATCAATTGTTCGTCAATTGATGAATTTCTGAAAATAGGTCATGAGTGAGGAGGGACTGACCACATGGGATGATGGATGACCATGTGGTGCCCAAGTGCCAGGTTGGTGAAAGAATGATCAAATGCTGGTGTTGATCATTTATTAAAATAATGCTCGTGCGAGCGTTAGGTGATAAAACCTAATTATGGAGAAGTGAGGGACCGGCCAAGGGAGCATAGGACCAGCCCTTGGTGTTGTGGGACCAGCTGACGGTCAATTGAGCAAATTCCAAATTGGTTGGAAAGAGTTTGGACCCAATATGTGCAATTGAGCAAATTAGGTCAAAATCATGAAGATGTGTGGGACCGGCTCCTTGCAAGCCTTAGGGCCGGCCTTAGTCGGTCAAGGAGGCATGCCCGTGTCACCATAATATCCGTGTCTCAGTCCTGAGAGTTTTGGTATTTTCTGGTGTGTGTTTGAGCAATATCTTGGATTTTCAGAAGTGTTTGATCTTTGACTGAAATTCTTGATTTTGCTCGAATGAGCAAGTAGAACTTTGCTCGTTCGATCAAAATTTGGAGAATATTAAAATAATAATATTTTATTATTTGGCGTGAGTAGCCTAGTCGGTCATGTGACCATTTGACTTTTTGGCTTTTTCATGGTTTGGGCAATATTTGAGAAAATATCAAGAACCATGATTTTTGCTCAAACGAAGGAGTTTCATGAGATGAGGGAAATAATAATTATGAAAACAAGGGATTTCAAGGTGTGGGACCGGCCACGACTAGGGCATGGCCGGTCGGCTAGGTAGCCCGGTCCCGCGACACCTTCCCTATTTTATTATTTTTCATGAAACCGTGAAAATATAGAGAAACCGTGAGTTTTGCTCAAACAAGGAAAGTTGCTTGAATCAAGGAGTTTTCATGAGTTCATGAAAATTAATAAAATAAGAAAAACAAAGGAAGAGGTGTGGGGGACCGGCCACGGCGGCATGGCCGGCCGGCCGGTGGGCCCGGTCCCTAGGCGCCTCTTTTCTATTTTTTTTTATTATTATTTTCTCTCTCCTATTTTGTGTAGGATTCCTCGTTTGTCCATATTTTCGAATGCTCGTTCGTGCATTTGGGTGCTCGTTCGTGCATCGTTGTTGAGTAAACTTGCAGCATTTTATTAGGGCTTACTCGGTGATAGTCCAGATGCCTGATTGTTGAGTAATTATTACCAGTTCATGAAATTCAGCAGAGAATGGTTCATGAAACGGAGCAATAATTATGAATTGTGCATCTATTACTAATCCATGAATTCAGCCTGGGAAATCAGGGAACGGGATAATTAGTTGAATTGGTTATCTATTACTAATCCATGGAGTCAGCCGGGGATTCAGGGAACGGAGTAATGAGATATAATAGATTATTTTCTAGGAATTCAGTGGCGAATGTCATGGTAGAATTAATCTATTGTAGAATCGAGATATGAGATAGTTGAAGCATCATACTCGTTCTGAAAGGTGCATAGTTAGGGAACAACGTGTAGCGTTGTTAACGTCCTGAAGGACTTTAGCCCCCTCAACAAACAATTATGTAGGAGAGCCTCCTGAATCTATACACAGTATCTCTACATAGTCAGGGAACAACGAGTGTCGGCGACGTCCTGAAGGCGTTAATCCCTCTCAACAAACAATTATGTAGGAGGACCGCCCAATCATTATTCTATGTAGAGGTGAGTCTCTCTATGTAGTCAGTGAACAACGAGTATCGCCGACGTCCCGAAGGCGTTAAGCCCTCTGACAAACAATTATGTTCAGAGGACCGCCCAATCATATTATTCTACATAGAGGTCACGATAAAATGTGTAGCATCGAACGCTCAGCTAGTGGTAGGCCTTTCGAGAAACATATTCATCATGGCTCTGAGAGGAACTCGATCAGAGATCGTGAAACGGTTCACGGATCATAAAATATGAATCGTCACATGCGTTCCTGAAGCAGGGTCAGAAACATGCAGTATCATGATTTTATGATTTTGACCTTTGTCGAAAATCCACCATCAACATTAATTCCCATGCTTAGTTAGGGACAGTCATGTTCCGCAGTAAGCATTAGATGGTGATTTTACGGTTTACGAGATAAGCAGTTAAACTCGGTCGTGCAAAGGTATTTTCAGAATCCTCGATTTGCTCCAATGGTGTCATGTACGAGCAAATGCTTAGGTAAGGACCCTGACAGTAAGATAGAGTGTCATCTAGTGATCACGGAGAAATGAAGCACTGCTGATTTGGACGATCGGGCATCCTGTTTTGGTCGGTTTTAATATTTGCGGGCCTGAGCCCAAAAAAGGAAATCCATGTTTTATTAGGTTTTGGAAATAAATTTGCTATAAAAGGTAAGAAGCCTTAAAAAAATTGTGTTATTCATGAGTTTTCATAAGACAAAATTTCATACGTATGCATGAAGATGTTGGTTTCATGAAAAATTATTTTTAGCAAACGATCTCTTGTCCGTCCGTCGGATTAGGAAACGAACAATAATTCCTAACATGAAAGAGATGTATATATTTTTAAATAGACATGGTCTAGTTGCATTAGAGAAAATTTTGTTTATGAGGTTTCATGAAAATCAAAATTTTAACTTTAAAAGTGTGAACTTTCACACACATACCTTTAGGAACGTACGTTCGTTCGTAGTTAAAGTACCTTTCTAGTGACGAAAGTCATGTTATGTTTCAATCACTTTGAAAATTGCTCTAACGAAAAAATGGTCTGTGAATAACGGCTATATAACATTCTCAGAGAATGTTATATAGCCGTTATGAGAGTATAGATTACATAACCTTTGGTAGGATATAAGCATTTTTGTGGAAACACATATATGTATAAGCCCTTATTCCTTGAACCAAAGTTTGCGAACTTTGTTGATCAAGAGAAACGAAATGTGGCATGAGCCAAGTCCGCGAACTGGCGGAAGTTCTCGACCCGAGAATTTCTGCTGGAGTTTGTGAACTCCTTCCGTGAGATTAAGTCCGCGAACTTGAGTAGGTTATATCTAAAATCGGTTGTTCTTGAACTCATGTTTATATAAACTAAGGAATGCTTTTTCAAACCATGGCTATAAAGTTCATGAACCGATTCGAGTGAATCAAACCGTTTTTGCTTCGATTGTGTCTTGTGTAGTTACATAAGATCTAAGCAATTGAACAACTCTCTAACTAGTTCATTTGAGTCATTTGAACTAGTTATGGTGAAGAAGAATATGGTTGATATGAAATTGCTCATATGGCTAACCATTTGGTTAACAATTGTTGAACAAACAAATGTTAATGTTTGGGAACGGTTACATAAACCCAAAATTGGACATTTCATTTGTGTGTAACAAGCTAAGGTTTTGATCCAACGGTTGAGAAATATTAGCTTGAATCTAATCAGGTTGTCATCTAACGGTGAATATTGAATGCTTTGTTACTAAGCTAACATTGATTGCAAACCTTGATTTGAAAGACTATATAAGGGAGAACTCTAGCAACTGGGAAACCTAATCCCCACACATTCTGTGTGATACTAGTTGTGCTAAGCTAGAGTCGATTCTCCTTTAACCTTTGGTTTCTTCTTCTAAACCAGGTTAACTACTTAAAGACTTCATTGGGATTGTGATGCCAGACCGATACTACTTTTCTTGTAGTTGTGTGATATGATCTTGCTGTTTATATCGTACGAGTTCAATTGGAATAATTGGCTTGAGATTTATATATCCGATAGGCAAGATAAAAAGAAATCACAAAGACTTCGTCTCATCGTTTGTGATTCCACAATATCTTTTTTCGCTGCGTCGAATAAGATTATTGTGAGGTGATTGATAATACTAGGCTGTTCTTCGGGAATATAAGTCTGGGTTATCAATTGGTTCATGTTCACCTTGATTTATCAAAAGACGGAACAAAAACTCGTAGGTATATGGTAGGCCTGAGAAGGTGTATGTTTTTATGCCTACGTGTTATAAACCGCAAGTGCACGGCGTCTATCGGAGACGTGGCAAGTACGGGTCGAACCACAGAGACTTGTGGTGCTGATATGTTGATCAAGGCTTCCTAAACTGAGTTTCTAGTGAAGTGGTAACACAATTGTAGTTTGTCGATGCGACTGAGATTAAGTTCTGATAATGAAATAAATGAAATACAAACAGTGCAAATAAAAGGGTGCTAGGGTTATCAATTTCCACCACTAATTCCTAATATGTGTTCAACTCAGTTGAGTTTCTTATTCCTGTGACAGTTAGGGATAATGTGTCAATCTTATCACTAGCTCTATCACCTAAGGAGTTTCACCTGGGATAGCTCAATTTATCGACTAAGGGTGCTAATTGAGTACTAGTTGTCTAACTAAGCACAACTAGTCAAGGGTTAGCACTAATAATTAAAGTATGAACTGAAACACTCTCACTACAATGTTAGCCTAACTACAACGAATACAAGGCATGCATTGTGAGAGCAGAATAATGAGGTGTTAGAATTGAGCATATCTGATACATTAAGCACTCAAGAACATTAAAGCAAGATTTAAATCATATCAGTGAATTAGGGTTTCAATGAAACCCTAGCAAATAATTTAGAACATTAAAAACAACAAATAACAGAAATTAAATCTACAATGGTGCTCTGGCTAATCCAGGCATGAGTTTCTACACACCCACAGTTCTTCTATTTATACATGCAAACATACCCCAAAACCCTAGTTCTTTAAAAATTGAAATTAATTGAAAATCTCTCACCCATACTCTCCGAATCATCCCCTCTCGCTTGTGCGGCTCGCTTTGGTTGTTGTGGAAAAAACCCTAGTTCTAGTTTTTCTAAGTTAGCTTCTAGGGTTGGAGAAGCTAAGAGAGAGAAAACCTAGACCTAGAGAGGTGGTGCGGAACCGATAGAGAAGTCGTTATTGGTGAGAGAGATGGAGTGGTGGTGCGGCTAGTATCGGGAGGTGATGGAGGTGGTGATGATGGTCTCGAATCGGGTAAGGGAGGAGAAGGTGAGGGTAAGGGATTTGCAGAGAAGAAAGAGAAGATGGAGAAGAGAAATGAAGTGATCGAATAGGGTATAGGGTTATGGGTAGTTTTCTTTGTGAAGCGAGGTGTAGTGACGGATGATGGAAATCTCTGTAGCGAGCGTTGGATTTAGCTGGAGAAGATCTGAACGGCTCAGGGAGAGTTGAGTTGTTTTGGTGTTGAGCGGAGACATCAAGAGATGATGAGGAAGTCGGAGCGAGCGTAGGATGTGGCGAGTGAAGATCTTAACGGCTCGGGATGAGCGGGTTCGAATCCGGGTCGTGGGTAGCTCTAGCCCATGTCTTTCTTGTTGGGTTGCAACTGATTCGCGCGTGGGCTTTGGCTATCTGCTCCATAGATGCTCGTCTCCAATTCTTCGCTCTTGGCTCCTCGATTCTCCGAGCTTTATTGATTACCTAAAAACACAAAATTAATTAATACAAATATTTATTCTTGAAAACAAAGAAAACACGAGAACTGGGATAATATCGATTTCTAAGCGCAAAAGATGAGTAAAATGCCAATAAAAAGGTGTATAAATATGCACTATTTGGCATTCATCAAATACCCCAAACCTGAATTTTACTTGTCCTCAAGTGAAACGAGAAAATAAGAAATCCTAACTATACCCCCCGTCGCAGTCTCTCGAATGCATTTAGCGTATGCACTAAGCCTTTAAACCCCTAGGTGTCCCTAGTGGACGAGTTGTAGTCTCGTGAGGGTTTACAAGAGGTGTACCCACAAAACCTTCTCCAACTTTAGAGTGTAAAAGAGTCTCAAGCATCCAAGGAGCTATGAGGACATAGAGTTTCGCATGCTAGTAATGAAGTTAGACCTACTAAAGAACGCATTCTCATCCTTAAGTGTTGAGCGAGAAGTAACCATACCATATGAAAGAATTCGGATTCGATTGTGATCATAAGCCTCGACTTCCGCCTCACTATTAGGGTTTTATGATAATTGCACTCAAAAAGATCGCTTTTTTAGTCTCTCATGTGTGCAGCAGCGGGAATAAAGAGAGAAATCCCGCACACGTTGTAGGTAAGAAGGATAACCTTCCGAAATAAAAACGGAGACTCCACGTAAATGTGGACAAAAGAATCTTTTTCCGATGATCTCTAAAAAGGAAATCAACCATTAGCAAGGGGTGGGAGTACTCACTTACCTTCTCACCCGATCGGCAATTAATATCACTCTCTTATAAGAACCATAGAAACGTCTTCAATCTTCGGTCTTCAACTGTAGATGACGAACTTCTGAACTTTACAAAAACTTGACAATTTTTTTTTTTAATAATAAGTACATGAAATGAAAATAATAATACAACACATTTTTTTTTTTTTTTTTTTGATAAAACAATAAAACTCAATTTTTCACAAACTTCATTAATCCTCATCCTATTTTCTTTTCTTTTTCTTTGTTGCACGTAAACCTTGGACTATATCAACTTTTCTTTCAATATTCTGATGATGCTCCGTTTGCTGACGATGATGTGTTTCTATGGGTCTTGTTGATTGAGAGAGAGAGTGATGCTAACTGTAAATCGATATTTAGAAGTAGTTTTCATCTTTAGACGTCACCCTCATGATTGACAAAAACTAGCACTCAAGAGATCAAAAGTAGTCTTTGAAAGTGGTGCGAAGTTGGGTAGCTCACCATTCCTACCCGGAATTGACGTACGGTGACACACACTCTAACAGCTTTTCTAGAAAGTTGCAAAAAATTGAAGGTTGGTGCCTCACTTGATGTAAAATGGGTAGTCTCCACTATGGGTGATCACAATTCTACTACCGAATATCTAAACAACACCTAATTCGCTCTCCGGTATGGTTAAATCCAACTTTAACGCTCTAATCAACTAAGAAACCCGATTGCGTTTTCCAGTACTTCCAAATTCTGTTATTTCGGTCAGACTCTCTATGTAAACATAGCTAGAAGCATGCTAGTGACTCTAAAATCTCTAAAAGTTGGAGGTTTTTATTTGCAAAAAGTTTTGAATTTTTTTTTTTTTTTTTTTTTTAAATGAGAAGGAAAACAAAAAGACTAAAAACTCTATATGCAAATGCAAATGCACCCCCAAACCTAAATCAAACATTGTCCTCAATGTGTCGACAGATAGAAAAAATTTAAACAGTCACATACCAAGAGAACTATGTTGAGTAGAGAAAAGGGAAGAGATTACCGGTATGTCGGCGGGAGCAAGGTTGAGCTTCATTAGTCAAGGCTAGAATCCAATATTCTCAGCGGAGATCATATCGGATTAGCACAATATATGTACAAGAAGACTCAACCGATTCAAGAAAAGAAAATTTAACAAGTCCTACTGGATTATATACAATGAAAATTCACCATACACTAACAGTCTAAAGAGTTGAGGATCAACCCAAAAGACGGTATGTAGAGACATCAACAGTCTTACACAAATATAACATGAGAGTGCAAGTAAGACTGCATATGAGAATGGGTTTCCCCCAAACCTAAACTTGTGAACAGGTGTGTTTGTGAGCACAAAATCTTGCAATTTTAAAGGTACATCATGCAAAAGGTCTAACTCAAAGTGAGTTTTGCTAAGAACAGCAGACATACACATAACAACGTGTGGTTCCTTAAAAGTGTTATACTTTGATGCAAAATAGTCCAAGAGGACTTGGGAAGCACAAAGCTCTAAGCCTAAATTGGGAACTCTCGTAAAAGTTGGTTTAAGATTTTGTGACAAACTACACCTCGGTTTGGTGGAAGAGTTTCAATTTGTGACTTAGGAGAGAGATTAGGTACATCTAAGTTGTTTTCATGTATAAAATCATTTGCACCATCATACATTTTCCTAAAGTCAGAAGAGGGTAAATCATGTTCACCTGCATAAAACAGTCATCAATCTCCATGTCATAATCATCATCACTCTCATGCATAACATAACCAGGAGAGATATCATGCTGTAACCTAGGTATGGAATTAGGCACATGCATTGAATCATCTGTGTCAACAGACAATTCAGCTATTCCTAGGTCACAAACAGGTGGTAAAGCATGCTCAATTCCACAGGACAATTCCACAGGTTCCACATCATCATCACATGTATGAATATTAGAAGAAGCATCATTCATGGGGTTCACAGAAGAGACACTTAATGTCTCTGAACCTAAAGATTCTACTATATTTTCAAAATACACATGCTCTTCATATTCATCATCATCATAGCAAAAATTCATCTCTCCCTTCAAAATGGTAGTATTTTTAGTGTACTCATCTACCTCTAGATTAGGTTCATATTCAGTGTTAGTTGCATGAGTAAGACTAGAAACACTATTTTCAGTCCTATCATTTTGTAACTCAATCAGGTTCCTTTGAAGAATCACAGTGAGTTGTTCTATTGAAGGAGAGTCTTCACTAATGGGTATGCATTCCTCATATGGATATTCACTGTATGGTTGTGCATGAGGTTCACTAGAGAAGGGAAATTCAGACATGTTGCTATGTGGATGGTCATGCATTGCATTCATTTCAAGCCTAGCATTTTGCTCCATGAGCGTTTCCATTATTGATTGCAAACTAGGAGTTGGGGGAGTATAAAATTGTTCATCTCCCCACTGTGGTGAATGATGCATGTGTGCATGGTCATAGTCACTTCTAGACAATTCGTACATTTGATTATCATGGCTTTCCCTAGACTGCCTAAACTCATGTAAAATGTAGCAGTTCTCAGCAGGGTGGTCTAAGCTACCACATAAGGTACAAGTATACATTTCATAGTGCCTAGGGGGATTAGACTAGACATATTGCTCATGTAATTGCCTTTCTAAAGCAGAAACTTGAGCTTCTAATTGATCTAGAAGTGATGACTTGGTATGAGGAAAGTGTTCATTCTCAACCTGTGGTGGATGATGCATGTGCTCATAATGATTAGGGTATGTGAGGTCAGGGCCTTGAGAAGGCTCATAAAATTCCCTAAAATCACTATGGTATGTGGGGAGTTCATATTGTGAAGCATGCCCGTAAGCAAGCTCTCTAATGGATTTGTTTCCATCCCCAGTTGCAGACCAAAATCCTGACATGATTTAGCACTCAAATTGAACTCAAAATCTAGTTTGGTTTATGTGGGCTTTGGTTTGTTGGGCTTCGAGTTTGGTTTATGTGGGATTTGGTTTAAGTGGGCTTCAAGTTTGTGCAAATAGCTCATGCACATAACAAGTTTGTACACAGCCAATAGAGATACAACCCACAAAAGAAAATGACACCTGATTCTAAGAGTAAGCCCAAAAGGTTGCTTTTTGAAGTTGTAAAGCCCAATTGAATAGGTGTATTTCAGCCCAGATGATGTGGGCTTTGTTTGTGTAGACAGCCCAACAACTCAGGTTACGTGGGCTTCAATTATGTGCAGAGCCCAGCAGTGTGGCTTATGTGGGCTTGGTTGTGTGTAGAGCCCAGTTGTTCAGTTTAGTTTGGCAATTAGTAGCCCAGGTGACAGTTTAGTTTATTGCAGAGTTCAGTGAGTTACAACTCACAAAACTAACAAGTCTCTGTGGTTCGACCCGTACTTGCCACGTCCCCGGCAACGGCGCCAAAAAATTGGTAGGCCTGAGAAGGTGTATGTTTTTATGCCTACGTGTTATAAACCGCAAGTGCACGGCGTCTATCGGAGACGTGGCAAGTACGGGTCGAACCACAGAGACTTGTGGTGCTGATATGTTGATCAAGGCTTCCTAAACTGAGTTTCTAGTGAAGTGGTAACACAATTGTAGTTTGTCGATGCGACTGAGATTAAGTTCTGATAATGAAATAAATGAAATACAAACAGTGCAAATAAAAGGGTGCTAGGGTTATCAATTTCCACCACTAATTCCTAATATGTGTTCAACTCAGTTGAGTTTCTTATTCCCTGTGTGATTAGGGATAATGTGTCAATCTTATCACTAGCTCTATCACCTAAGGAGTTTCACCTGGGGATAGCTCAATTTATCAGCTAAGGGTGCTAATTCAGAGTACTAGTTGTCTAACTAAGCACAACTAGTCAAGGGTTAGCACTAATAATTAAAGTATGAGCTGAAACACTCTCACTACAATGTTAGCCTAACTACAACGAATACAAGGCATGCATTGTGAGAGCAGAATAATGAGGTGTTAGAATTGAGCATATCTGATACATTAAGCACTCAAGAACATTAAAGCAAGATTTAAATCATATCAGTGAATTAGGGTTTCAATGAAACCCTAGCAAATAATTTAGAACATTAAAAACAACAAATAACAGAAATTAAATCTACAATGGTGCTCTGGCTAATCCAGGCATGAGTTTCTACACACCCACAGTTCTTCTATTTATACATGCAAACATACCCCAAAACCCTAGTTCTTTAAAAATTGAAATTAATTGAAAATCTCTCACCCATACTCTCTCGAATCATCCCCTCTCGCTTGTGCGGCTCTGCTTTGGTTGTTGTGGAAAAAACCCTAGTTCTAGTTTTCTCTAAGTTAGCTTCTAGGGTTGGATAAGCTAAGAGAGAGAAAACCTAGACCTAGAGAGGTGGTGCGGAACCGATAGAGAAGTCGTTGCGGGCCGATGAGAGATGGAGTGGTGGTGCGGCTAGTATCGGGGAGGTGATGGAGGTGGTGATGATGGTCTCTGAATCGGGTAAGGGAGGAGAAGGTGAGGGTAAAGGGATTGCAGAGAAGAAAGAGAAGATGGAGAAGAGAAATGAAGTGATCGAATAGGGTATAGGGTTATGGGTAGTTTTCTTTGTGAAGCGAGGTGTAGCGACGGATGATGGAAATCTTTGTAGCGAGCGTTGGATTTAGCTGGAGAAGATCGAACGGCTCGGGGAGAGTTGAGTTGTTTTGGTGTTGAGCGGAGACATCAAGAGATGATGAGGAAGTCGGAGCGAGCGTAGGATGTGGCGAGTGAAGATCTTAACGGCTCGGGATGAGCGGGTTCGAATCCGGGTCGTGGGTAGCTCTAGCCCATGTCTTTCTTGTTGGGTTGCAACTGATTCGCGCGTGGGCTTTGGCTATCTGCTCCATAGATGCTCGTCTCCAATTCTTCTGCTCTTGGCTCCTCAGATTCTCCGAGCTTTATTGATTACCTAAAAACACAAAAATTAATTAATACAAATATTTATTCTTGAAAACAAAGAAAACACGTAACTGGGATAATATCCGATTTCTAAGCGCAAAAGATGAGTAAAATGCCAATAAAAAGGTGTATAAATATGCACTATTTGGCATTCATCAAATACCCCCAAACCTGAATTTTACTTGTCCTCAAGTGAAACAGAAAATAAGAAATCCTAACTATACCCCTGTCGCAGGTCTCTCAAATGCATTTAGCGTATGCACTAAGCCTTTAAACCCCTAGGTGTCCCTAGTGGACGAGTTGTAGTCTCGTGAGGGTTTACAAGAGGTGTACCCACAAAACCTTCTCCAACTTCAGAGTGTAAAAGAGTCTCAAGCATCCAAGGAGCTATGAGGACATAGAGTTTTACGCATGCTAGTAAATGAAGTTAGACCTACTAAAGAACGCATTCTCATCCTTAAGTGTTGAGCGAGAAGTAACCATACCATATGAAAGAATTCGGATTCGATTGTGATCATAAGCCTCGACTTCGCCTCACTATTAGGTTTTATGATAATTGCACTCAAAAAGATCGCTTTTAGTCTCTCATGTGCGGCGGAATAAAGAGAGAAATCTTGCACACGTTGTAGGTAAGAAGGATAACCTTCCGAAATAAAATCGGAGACTCCATTTAAATGTGGACAAAAAGAATCTTTTTTCTGATGATCTCTAAGAAAGGAAATCAACCATTAGCAAGGGGTGGGAGTACTCACTTACCTTCTCACCCGATCGGCAATTAATATCACTCTCTTATAAGAACCATAGAAACGTCTTCAATCTTCGGTCTTCAACTGTAGATGACGAACTTCTGAACTTTACAAAAACTTGACAATTTTTTTTTTTTAATAATAAGTACATGAAATGAAAATAATAATACAACACATTTTTTTTTTTTTTTTTTTTGATAAAACAATAAAACTCAATTTTTCACAAACTTCATTAATCCTCATCCTATTTTCTTTTCTTTTTCTTTGTTGCACGTAAACCTTGGACTATATCAACTTTTCTTTCAATATTCTGATGATGCTCCGTTTGCTGACGATGATGTGTTTCTATGGGTTTTGTTGATTGAGAGAGAGAGTGATGCTAACTGTAAATCGATATTTAGAAGTAGTTTTCATCTTTAGACGTCACCCTCATGATTGACAAAAACTAGCACTCAAGAGATCAAAAGTAGTCTTTGAAAGTGGTGCGAAGTTGGGTAGCTCACCATTCCTACCCGGAATTGACGTACGGTGACACACACTCTAACAGCTTTTCTAGAAAGTTGCAAAAATTGAAGGTTGGTGCCTCACTTGATGTAAAATGGGTAGTCTCCACTATGGGTGATCACAATTCTACTACCTAATATCTAAACAACACCTAATTCGCTCTCCGGTATGGTTAAATCCAACTTTAACGCTCTAATCAACTAAGAAACCCGATTGCGTTTTCCAGTACTTCCAAATTCTGTTATTTCGGTCAGACTCTCTATGTAAACATAGCTAGAAGCATGCTAGTGACTCTAAAATCTCTAAAAGTTGGAGGTTTTTATTTGCAAAAAGTTTTGAATTTTTTTTTTTTTTTTTTTTTTTTAAATGAGAAGGAAAACAAAAAGACTAAAAACTCTATATGCAAATGCAAATGCACCCCAAACCTAAATCAAACATTGTCCTCAATGTGTCGACGAGATAGAAAAATTTAAACAAGTCACATACCAAGAGAACTATGTTGAGTAGAGAAAAGGGAAGAGATTAGGTATGTCGGCGGGAGCAAGGTTGAGCTTCATTAGTCAAGGCTAGAATCCAATATTCTCAGCGGAGATCATATCGGATTAGCACAATATATGTACAAGAAGACTCAACCGATTCAAGAAAAGAAAATTTAACAAGTCCTCTTTGGATTATATACAATGAAAATTCACCATACACTAACAGTCTAAAGAGTTGAGGATCAACCCAAAAGACGGTATGTAGAGACATCATGATCTTACACAAATATAACATGAGAGTGCAAGTAAGACTGCATATGAGAATGGGTTTCCCCCAAACCTAAACTTGTGAACAGGTGTGTTTGTGAGCACAAAATCTTGCAATTTTAAAGGTACATCATGCAAAAGGTCTAACTCAAAGTGAGTTTTGCTAAGAACAGGCAGACATACACATACCAACTGTGGTTCCTTAAAAGTGTTATACTTTGATGCAAAATAGTCCAAGAGGACTTGGGAAGCACAAAGCTCTAAGCCTAAATTGGGAACTCTCAGAAAAGTTGGTTTAAGATTTTTGTGACAAACTACACCTCGGTTTGGTGGAGGAGTTTCAATTTGTGACTTAGGAGAGAGATTAGGTACATCTAAGTTGTTTTCATGTATAAAATCATTTGCACCATCATACATTTTCCTAAAGTCAGAAGAGGGTAAATCATGTTCACCTGCATAAAACAGTCATCAATCTCCATGTCATAATCATCATCACTCTCATGCATAACATAACGGGAGAGATATCATCTTTGTAACCTAGGTATGGAATTAGGCACATGCATTGAATCATCTGTGTCAACAGACAATTCAGCTATTCCTAGGTCACAAACAGGTGGTAAAGCATGCTCAATTCCACAGGACAATTCCACAGGTTCCACATCATCATCACATGTATGAATATTAGAAGAAGCATCATTCATGGGGTTCTGGAGAAGAGACACTTAATGTCTCCCGAACCTAAAGATTCTACTATATTTTCAAAATACACATGCTCTTCATATTCATCATCATCATAGCAAAAATTCATCTCTCCCTTCAAAATGGTAGTATTTTTAGTGTACTCATCTACCTCTAGATTAGGTTCATATTCAGTGTTAGTTGCATGAGTAAGACTAGAAACACTATTTTCAGTCCTATCATTTTGTAACTCAATCAGGTTCCTTTGAAGAATCACAGTGAGTTGTTCTATTGAAGGAGAGTCTTCACTAATGGGTATGCATTCCTCATATGGATATTCGTTTGTATGGTTGTGCATGAGGTTCACTAGAGAAGGGAAATTCAGACATGTTGCTATGTGGATGGTCATGCATTGCATTCATTTCAAGCCTAGCATTTTGCTCCATGAGCGTTTCCATTATTGATTGCAAACTAGGAGTTGGGGAGTATAAAATTGTTCATCTCCCCACTGTGGTGAATGATGCATGTGTGCATGGTCATAGTCACTTCTAGACAATTCGTACATTTGATTATCATGGCTTTCCCTAGACTGCCTAAACTCATGTAAAATGTAGCAGTTCTCAGCAGGGTGGTCTAAGCTACCACATAAGGTACAAGTATACATTTCATAGTGCCTAGGGGGATTAGACTAGACATATTGCTCATGTAATTGCCTTTCTAAAGCAGAAACTTGAGCTTCTAATTGATCTAGAAGTGATGACTTGGTATGAGGAAAGTGTTCATTCTCAACCGGTGGTGGATGATGCATGTGCTCATAATGATTAGGGTATGTGAGGTCAGGGCCTTGAGAAGGCTCATAAAATTCCCTAAAATCACTATGGTATGTGGGGAGTTCATATTGTGAAGCATGCCCGTAAGCAAGCTCTCTAATGGATTTGTTTCCATCCCAGTTCTGAGACCAAAATCGACATGATTTAGCACTCAAATTGAACTCAAAATCTAGTTTGGTTTATGTGGGCTTTGGTTTGTTGGGCTTCGAGTTTGGTTTATGTGGGATTTGGTTTAAGTGGGCTTCAAGTTTGTGCAAATAGCTCATGCACATAACAAGTTTGTACACAGCCAATAGAGATACAACCCACAAAAGAAAATGACACTGATTCTAAGAGTAAGCCCAAAAGGTTGCTTTTTGAAGTTGTAAAGCCCAATTGAATAGGTGAATTTCAGCCCAGATGATGTGGGCTTTGTTTGTGTAGACAGCCCAACAACTCAGGTTACGTGGGCTTCAATTATGTGCAGAGCCCAGCAGTGTGGCTTATGTGGGCTTGGTTGTGTGTAGAGCCCAGTTGTTCAGTTTAGTTTGGCAATTAGTAGCCCAGGTGACAGTTTAGTTTATTGCAGAGTTCAGTGAGTTACAACTCACAAAACTAACAAGTCTCTGTGGTTCGACCCGTACTTGCCACGTCCCCGGCAACGGCGCCAAAAAATTGGTAGGCCTGAGAAGGTGTATGTTTTTATGCCTACGTGTTATAAACCGCAAGTGCACGGCGTCTATCGGAGACGTGGCAAGTACGGGTCGAACCACAGAGACTTGTGGTGCTGATATGTTGATCAAGGCTTCCTAAACTGAGTTTCTAGTGAAGTGGTAACACAATTGTAGTTTGTCGATGCGACTGAGATTAAGTTCTGATAATGAAATAAATGAAATACAAACAGTGCAAATAAAAGGGGTGCTAGGGTTATCAATTTCCACCACTAATTCCTAATATGTGTTCAACTCAGTTGAGTTTCTTATTCCTGTGACAGTTAGGGATAATGTGTCAATCTTATCACTAGCTCTATCACCTAAGGAGTTTCTGGGGATAGCTCAATTTATCACTAAGGGTGCTAATTCGAGTACTAGTTGTCTAACTAAGCACAACTAGTCAAGGGTTAGCACTAATAATTAAAGTATGAGTGAAACACTCTCACTACAATGTTAGCCTAACTACAACGAATACAAGGCATGCATTGTGAGAGCGAGAATAATGAGGTGTTAGAATTGAGCATATCTGATACATTAAGCACTCAAGAACATTAAAGCAAGATTTAAATCATATCAGTGAATTAGGGTTTCAATGAAACCCTAGCAAATAATTTAGAACATTAAAAACAACAAATAACAGAAATTAAATCTACAATGGTGCTCTGGCTAATCCAGGCATGAGTTTCTACACACCCACAGTTCTTCTATTTATACATGCAAACATACCCCAAAACCCTAGTTCTTTAAAAATTGAAATTAATTGAAAATCTCTCACCCATACTCTCTGAATCATCCCCTCTCTGCTTGTGCGGCTCTGCTTTGGTTGTTGTGGAAAAAACCCTAGTTCTAGTTTTCTCTAAGTTAGCTTCTAGGGTTGGAGAAGCTAAGAGAGAGAAAACCTAGACCTAGAGAGGTGGTGCGGAATCGATAGAGAAGGCATGTTGCGGGTGACAGAGATGGAGTGGTGGTGCGGCTAGTGTCGGGGAGGTGATGGAGGTGGTGATGATGGTCTCTGAATCGGGTAAGGGAGGAGAAGGTGAGGGTAAGGTATTTCTGAGAGAAGAAAGAGAAGATGGAGAAGAGAAATGAAGTGATCGAATAGGGTATAGGGTTATGGGTAGTTTTCTTTGTGAAGCGGGTGTTGCGACGGATGATGGAAATCTTTGTAGCGGCGTTGGATTTAGCCGGAGAAGATCCGAACAGCTCGGGGAGAGTTGAGTTGTTTTGGTGTTGAGCGGAGACATCAAGAGATGATGAGGAAGTCGGAGCGAGCGTAGGATGTGGCGAGTGAAGATCTTAACGGCTCGGGATGAGCGGGTTCGGATCCGGGTCGTGGGTAGCTCTAGCCCATGTCTTCCTTGTTGGGTTGCAACTGATTCGCGCGTGGGCTTTGGCTATCTGCTCCATAGATGCTCGTCTCCAATTCTTCTGCTCTTGACTCCTCAGATTCTCCGAGCTTTATTGATTACCTAAAAACACAAAATTAATTAATACAAATATTTATTCTTGAAAACAAAGAAAACACAGAATCTGGGATAATATCTGATTTCTAAGCGCAAAAGATGAGTAAAATGCCAATAAAAAGGTGTATAAATATGCACTATTTGGCACTCATCAGTATATTCGTGGGAGACAGATTTATCTATTACCGTAGACTTTTCTGTGTGATACAGATTTGTTTATTAAAGTCTTTTACTTTGTGTCGTAGCAACTCTTAGTTGTGGGTGAGATCAGCTAAGGGAATCAAGTACGTAGCATCCTATTGGGATCAGAGACGTAGGAGCATAACTGTACCTTGGATCAGTGTGAGATTGGTTGGGGTTCAACTACAGTCCAGATCAAAGTTAATTTGGAGTAGGCTAGTGTCTGTAGCGGCTTAATACAGTGTGTGTTCAATCTGGACTAGGTCCCGGGTTTTTTCTGCATTTGTGGTTTCCTCGTTAACAAAATTCAGTATCTTTTTTATTTCTATTCCGCATTATATTTGTTTATATAATTGAAATATCACGAGGTTGTGCGTTGTTCAATCAATTAGAATATCCGACCTTTTGGTTATTGATTTAAATTGATTGACACTTGGATATTGGTCTTTGGTACCATCCAAGTTATCTCTTTGATAAAGACTCGCAGATTTCTATTTGCTTGAGTAAAGATTAAATCAAGAGATTGAGATATAAACTCTTTGATATACTTTTCTCTAGATTGAGTCTGACTGTCTAGTTGATTCTCCAGAAAGTATATTGGAGTTTGTCCATACATATTGCTAAGCGAAATATTGGGTGTGGTTGTTGTACCCCCGCTTTTTGAATTGGTATCAGAGAAGGCAAACACGTTCAAGACCTCAAAAATCTGTATTTGTGGCGATCTGAGAATGGATGATATTATCTCTGATAACGCAACATCAGTTCAGAGTCACTCTTGTGAGTCTCAAAGTCCTGAAGCCTCTAAGAAAAACTCTGACTCTTGTCCCTTGAAAAACCTCTTGATGAACAGTTGGATGATCTTTTAGATGATAGTGATTCAGAAGAGGGGCAAAGCATTGATTAGGAAGTTGCTCAATATATCAAGATGTTTGACCGTGCTTTGAAATAAAAAAGATCAACAACTTGCTTGAGTAAATACATGGCTCCTCTTTGTCAAGAAAATAGAAAATTGAGAAAACTCTTTAAAGGATATGATGGTGGGTACAAACTCTTAAAATCTATCGTTAAAGATCGTGAAGAAGATGTTCGCACAAAAAGGTCTGAATGTGATAATCTTCTCCGAAATCTATGTGTGTTGAAAGAAAGACTTGCAGATGCTGAAGCAAGATATTACTCTCAACAAAAATGTTTTAGTGACAAAGAACTCAGTCTTCTTGTCAAAGAAAAATCCTTGGAAACTGACCTTGCAGCTGCTCTTGATAAAGTAAAATCACTGGAAGAGAATCTGAGAAGATTCAATTATATCTCTACAAATTTGTCTTCTATGATTGGAGCATGTTAAGAACATCGTGATACACGTGGTCTGGGCTATAAAGGAATAGACACTCCAAAAACTATTAAGGTCAATTTTGTTAAAGCTATTGATAATTCCTCATGTAAAAAACCGTTCGCAGTTTGTAATGTGTCTAAAGACAAGGATTGTTCTCCTTCTAAACCCACTCACATAAAGACAGTTGAGAATAGATCCTTTAACTGCTATTACTGCGGAAATAAAGGACATCCTGAGCAGAAATGTCATTTTCGTTTAAGGAATGAAAAACTTCGCAACATTCTTGCATGGGTGTCTAAAGAAGTTATTAAACCTGTCTCTCAAATTGTTGGTACAAACGACACTTTAGACAATCAAGAAAGATACTGTGATAAGTTCCTTCTTGATTATGCTACCAACAGTGATAGAAGGAAGAACGGAAATAGAGCAACTAACTTTTCAAATATCCCTGAAAAGAGGAAAAGGCACAGGAGAAAGAGGGAAAAGTTAGTTCCTTGCCTCACTCTGAAGAAGGTTGTGGTTCCAAGACTCATGCTCCAGATTTCATACATATTAATAATCGAGTCTCTGAACTTAAGGTCAGCATAAACAGACTCAAACGGGGCATCTAAAAGACATGGAAAGCTACTGCTCAGGTTTTTCTAGTTCCTCTCTTGATAAACCTTCTTCAAAAGAAGAAGTCAATAATGATGAGCAAAATGCTCATCTTAATAAGCCATGACTGCTCAATGGAGCATCCCTCTTACATATTAAGAAGGATGCTCATAATTCTCAAGAAGTCTGTCTTGAGAATGCTGTCAGGGGTGTACGACTTTTTCTTTTAGTTGATGATCTTAAATCTGTTGAGCCTTGTTTTTTTTTTGGGAAAACTTCCTTTTTTATCTAATTGCTCTTCTTGGAACAAAAGTAGTTCATCCTTTGCTTTCCGTTGCCTCTCCATTCTGCTTGGCCACGAATGTTTGGTGACCACGAGTGCACGTACGTCTGACCCACACGGACGTCTGTTCCTAGGGTGTTTGTGGAATATATGTATATAGATATACATGTGTCATAGGGTGATACATTGTTCCATAAGGTCAAAAGATTCGTTTCTGAGCACAATGGATGGAAGCAAACAAAGTTAATGAAGTCAAGGAGGGCAAGACTATCGAGTTTCGTAAAAATCCTGTTTTCATAACATGTCATCATGCTATTGATCATGAAAAGAAACTACCAGTTTAGATGTCATCATGACTGGTAGGAAATCTTCTTCAAGATTTTTAGATCATACGGGAGCAGCTCGGAATTGCAACAAGGAATCTTGATTTTCTGAAAAACGAACTAAAGAAAGCAACCGATGAGCTCGTCCATGTTCGATCTCTAGTTGTTGACCATGTTTAGTGTTTTTCGAATCATGTTCTCTTAGAGATAGTATACCTAGTAAATCTTCTTTTTTTCTATTTTTGTTGGAAGAATAACTAGAGTTTGGAATAGCCATTATTGTGATTACACATAGCTATGTCCAACGTTTTCATCTTCATGTTTTTAGATTTATTGATTTAAACTCTAAATTGGTTTGGAAGATGAATTTTGCAGTATTAATCTTTATGGTTTTATATGTTGCAATTGTTATGGGATATGTGTGTTTGCGTCCGTGAACTATGATTGTCCCATACCTTGTCAAAAGTAAAGTCTTTCATAAGTCGATATTCATATGTTGATAAAGGAATGAATGGACTTTTGACAAATACAAAAGTTAAGCCTATATTGTCAATTATTGACTCAAGATAGGTTAAAATCTTTTGTTTGCAAGGATTATGTCTATTGTTTGTCTTTGTACAAATGGAGATAAAATAGAATGAATCCTTGTGTATTCCGCAGTAAATAATCTTCCCTGCTCCATATTTTATGTATACTGTGAGGCTACGTAATGTGTCTTATGTTGAGCACTAAACAACCAAGTTGATTATTTTATGATTAGCTTTGTTGTTGTTCCGTAAAGTACCTTATGTCGAGCATTTTTGAACTAAATTAATCATCTTGTTTGGTTATTTAGTTGTTTGAGCGTTTTTGACTGGGTTGATTATTTTCATGATTAACTTGGTCATTGCTCCATAGATTTTCTTATGACGAGTATGACCAATTAAATTGATTACTTTTGTGATTAGTTTGGTTGTGTATTTCGATTAGATTAATTATGGGTTCTCTTGTGATTAATCTAATTGAGTATTTTTTGAGTCTCCATAAGTTCACTTGTGTTGAGCATTATCGATTAAATTAATCATGCACTTCTTGTGGTTAATTTAATTGAGTATTTTGGATTCAAATTCATACTTGTATGTGATTTGTTATGTCCAAAGAAATCCTTCTTTTCTTTCGAAATTAAGGTCGCTCTTGTTGTTCTTTCGGGAATGACATATTATGGGGGAGAGTTCTTTTTGAACTTGTGCTTAATTGCCAAATCTTTGTGGGGAGTGCGGCTGTGGATATTATAGGGGTTGTCTTGTATCTTTAAACTCCTTGATGAATGTATTTAGCTTCGGCTTTATGATTGCATCTAAATAAGATGATATGTGTTTCTTTCTTTTGGTCATGAAATGTCTCTTACGGAAATTTCATTAGGATCCCGTTCTTGTACCTTTGCCAATTTTATTGACAAAAAGGGGGAGAATTAATATGTAGTTCACACTACAAATGCATATGGTTTTCGGATCATTATGTAAGGGGGAGTGATTTCCATGTGAGATGGAGTATTGACAAAGGGGGAGTGATACATATCACCATAGTAATGTTGTTGAAGTTGTGATACAATTGGACTTTGACGTTGTGTAATGATACTATGACACTATATAACAATGATTGAGAACTCTTATTTTCTTGTTGTTATAGCTATGGATTTTCAACAACGATGATGCTAAACTTACAACCTTTGGGATCATTGGAGTACTTGGAAGTGACGAAGATTTCGAGTAATGTTGAAGATTAGACATGTGGAATAGGAGCTACAATAGTTAATTTATTTATTTTTTGTATTCCATATGTATTAATAGTTTTCTCACTAAAATTGACAAAGGGGGATATTGTTAGAGCATTGCTCGGTCGAACTCGCATGCGTTGCTATCTCAAGCATGTTTGTCAATGTTAGTGATCAAAACTATAAGTCTTGATTTCTAGCCTATTTTGGCTAAAGGTCTCAGACTAGGATAGAAAGTGTAGTTGAGCTCAAGACTCCATGGCAATCATCAAGGAACTGGTGGAACTTCATCGACTAAAAGGTATGTGGAGACTTGAACTTATCTGTCACTCAAAAGTCTATTTACTCTATCTCCTACTCTTGAGACAAAAGTCGTTTTGATATATAGACTTTCATTATACACATTTGCTATTTCGAGCCGAGTTTAACTCGCCTATCTATTTCTCGAAATATGTGTTGGTAAGCTTTCGCTTTAGCCAAATTCATCTTTTACCTAGTGATGAAAGTCATGTTATGTTTCAATCACTTTGAAAATTGCTCTGACAAAAAAAATGGTATGTGGATAACGGCTATATAACGTTCTCTGAGAATGTTTCAATGATTGAAATGAGAGTTTAGATTACATAACCTTTGGTAGGATATAAGCATTGTTGTGGAAACACATATATGTATAAGTCCTTATTCCTTGAACCAAAGTTTGCGAACTTTGTTGATAAAGAGAAACTTAATGTGGCGTGAGCCAAGTCCGCGAACTGGCAGAAGTTCTCGACCCGAGAATTTCTGCTGGAGTTTGTGAACTCCTTCCGTGAGCTTAAGTCCGCGAACTTGAGTAGGTTATATATAAAATCTGTTGTTCTTGAACTCATGTTTATATAAACTAAGGAATGCTTTTGCAAACCGTGGCTATAAAGTTCATGAACCGATTCGAGTGAATCAAACCGTTTTTGCTTCGATTGTGTCTTGTGTAGTTACATAAGATCTAAGCAATTGAACAACTCTCTAACTAGTTCATTTGAGTCATTTGAACTAGTTATGGTGAAGAAGAATATGGTTGATATGAAATTGCTCATATGGCTAACCATTTGGTTAACTATTGTTGAACCAACAAATGTTAATGTTTGGGAACGGTTACATAAACCCAAAATTGGACATTTCATTTATGTGTAACAAGCTAAGGTTTCGATCCAACGGTTGAGAAATATTAGCTTGAATCTAATCAGGTTTTCATCTAAAGGTGAATATTGAATGCTTTGTTACTAAGCTAACATTGATTGCAAACCCTGATTTGAAAGACTATATAAGGGAGAACTCTAGCAACTGGGAAACCTAATCCCCACACATTCTGTGTGATACTAGTTGTGCTAAGCTAGAGTCGATTCTCCTTTAATCTTTGGTTTCTTCTTCTAAACCAGGTTAACGACTTAAAGACTTCATTGGGATTGTGAAGCCAGACCGATATTACTTTTCTTGTAGTTGTGTGATATGATCTTGATGTTTCTATCGTACGAGGTCAATTGGAATAATTGGCTTGAGATTTATATCTCCGATAGGCAAGATAAAAAGAAATCACAAACACTTCGTCTCATCGTTTGTGATCCACAATATCTTTTTTCGCCGCGTCGATTAAGATTATTATAAGGTGATTGATAATACTAGGCTTTTCTTCGGGAATATAAGTCTGGGTTATCAATTGGTTCATGTTCACCTTGATTTATCAAAAAACGGAACAAAAACTCGTAGGTATATTCGTGGGAGACGGATTTATCTATTACAAGTAGACTTTTACGTGTGATCTGATTTGTTTATTAAAGTCTTCGACTTTGGGTCGTAGCAACTCTTAGTTGTGGGTGAGATCAGCTAAGGGAATCAAGTACGTAGCATCCTGCTGGGATCAAAGACGTAGGAGCATAACTGTACCTTGGATCAGTGTGAGATTGGTTGGGGTTCAACTACAGTCCAGGCCGAAGTTAATTTGGAGAAGGCTAGTGTTTGTAGAGGCTTAATACAGTGTGTGTTCAATCTGGACTAGGTCCCGGGGTTTTTCTGCATTTGTGGTTTCCTCGTTAACAAAATTCTGGTATCTTTTTTATTTCTATTCCGCATTATATTTGTTTATATAATTGAAATATCACAGGTTGTGCGTTGTTCAATCAATTAGAATATCCGACCTTTTGGTTGCTGATTTAAATTGATTGACACTTGGATATTGGTCTTTGGTACCATCCAAGTTATCTCTCTTTGATAAAGACTCGCAGATTTCTATTTGCTTGAGTAAAGATCAAATCGAGAGACTGAGATATAAACTCTTTGATATACTTTTCTCTAGATTGATTTTGACTGTCTAGTTGATTCTCTAGAAAGTAAATTGGAGTTTGTCAATACAGATTGCTAAGCGAAATATTGGGTGTGGTTGTTGTACCCCCGCTTTTTCAATACTTCCTAGACAAGGTAATATTCCTAGAAAAGGAAATATACCTAGAAAAGGAATTACTCCTGGATAAGGAAATAGATTCCTAGAAGGTTTGAGAAATCACTAAATCTATAAATAGAGATGTTTAGCTCATAGCTAAGACATCTAGAGTGTGGTTTGTGATACGGACTCACCTACATCAAAGAAAGGAGGTTTGTGAGACAAATCACCTAGAGATAAGTTTGTGAGGAAATTAAGTATTGTAAAAGCAAGCTTAGTAAAACAGTTTAAGGTTCATCCACTGTTTAGAGAGATTGTGAGCGTAACAAAGAGAGAATTGTAATAGTTTTCTTGTTCATAATCTAGAGAAGATATATTTCTTCGAATTACTTATTTGTGTTCTGTTTTCTAGTTTCCGTCTATTATTATTCTGAATTCCGCCTCTATAATAATAGTCACCAAGGTACAGATATCAATACGTATCAAGTTGGTATCAGAGCAAGGTTCGCTTCTTTTAGGGAAGATTCTTGTGGTTTATGGTTTTCACTAGATCTCTCTACATAAAGCTTGGTGAGGTACTCGAGAAGCTATAATACTTTAGGAGAACAAGGGGATCAAGGATGACGAAGTCAGATGATGAACTTAACCAAAGCGAACCACAAACTATGGAAGAAAATGTGGCTACGCTACAAACAGACATGAAGTCGATTCAAACCACCCTTGAAGAATTGACTGAATGTATTCAGTCTCATGCACCCAAGCCGAAGATGAAGAAAAAGATTACACCTTCACCTGAAGCTTTGGAAGAAGAAGAAGAATAAAAAGATGATGAAGATGAGGACGAATAAAGGAAGAAAAACGAGTTTCTTAAAAGTCCTACATCAACTAAACTTCATGGTAAGAATCTGAAAATTGATTTTCGTGTTGATATTCCACTTTAAGATGGGAGTGTCGATGTAGAAAAATTATATGATTGGATAGAACTTCTAGAGACGTATTTTTCTTTCTTTGAATATGGTTCAAAGGAAAAGATTGCTTTCGCGGCATTGAAGCTACAAAAGCATGCTCTAACCTGGTGGAAATCTTATCAAAGACAAAACCTAGGTAAGGGAGTATTATCGTGGAATAGATTCATGGAACTTTTAAGGAAACAGTTTTATCCGATTGGCTACCTTGAGGAGAGATAGTTCAAGTGGTACAACTTGAAGCAGTCATACAACCAAACCGTGCAAGAATATTCTTCGAAATTTCAGAATCAAGCTATGGTGTTGGATTTAGACTTGGAATATTATGCTATATATATGAAGTATATTTTCGAGTTCCATGAGTATATACGGAAGAAGTTGAAGATGTTTTCAGTGGATACTATTTCTAAAGCAAGCATACAAGCTAATGCCATCGAGGGCAGGCTTAAGAAATATGATGTTGAGGAAAACACGAAGGGGGAAGTCTAGAGGTTTCGTCGCTAAAGGAGATGAAATGAGCAAAGATGAAGGGAAGTCTAGCGACAAAGTTGGTTTAGTTTGCACTCAGTGCGAACAAACATGACATGTTATCGACAAGTGTTGGATGGAGTATCCTAATCTAAAACCAAAAGGGTTGCAGAATAAAGAAGCCAAGAAGGCAGCACTAGTCGCACAAGCTCCAATAGAAGTCCAAGGACTAATGGAACCCAACTCAAAGCTCTCTCTTATGGCAGGAGCAAAAGAAGAACCTTTAAATATGACCTTACGGAACGACTCTTCACAGTTAAGATGCAGGTTAAGACAACACTTATAGATGTTGTTATTGACCCGGGAAGTCAGAAGAATTTACTTTCACATTCTTTGGTACAGAAGTTGGGTTTGAAGACTTTCAAACATCCGAAACCCTATCCTTTAGGGTGGCTTCAAAAGTAAGGTGGGCTACAGGTTGCAGAGCAATGTACGTTCAAGTTTGCTTTTGATGAGGTTACATGCGATGTGGTTCCATTAGATGTTTGTGAGGTTGTACTTGGTAGTGCTTACTTGTGGGATCGAGATGCGGTTTTACATAGGAGAGAACAGAAGCATACCTTTACCAAAGATGGGAAAGCTTTTGTAATACGAGCTATAAACTCTCCTCTTGAGGGAGCGAGCTTGATTACAGCCACTCAGGCAAAACGGTTGGTGAATGCTAATACGAAGTTCATTCTCCTTGTTACCCGTTCTCTTGAAGATAAGCCGAGTAGAGTTTGTTTGGAAACCCTAACCAAACAACAAGAAGACGACCTATGAAGGTTGAAGATGTTTGAACCACCATTACTAGATAATGACGGAGATGACAAGATAATCTTGCTACATGTGGAAGACTTGTGGTTTGATAGAGAAGAACCACTCGAAGAAGATTGCATTATGTACGATTTTCTAATTGGAAGTCGAAGTCAAGTTCCCAGCAAGGAGAGATGGTTCAGCATGGAGAAAGGAACTCTCGGGTTCCCTAACCTCCAAATCTAACTTTCACAGGAGTTCAAGTTCTTGAGGGGGGGGTGCATGATATATATGTATCTTCCTCTCTCCGGGAACTAGTGATCCTCAAGATGGATTCAGGATGGAATTGTAATTTAGGAGGGATTACTGATTTAAGAAAATATTCCTATAAAAGGAAAATAAACTCCTAAGAGGTTTGGGAAACTAAACCAAAGTAAGGAAGTATGCCAAGATAAGGAAATACTTCTTAGATAAGGAAATAGATTCTAGAAGGTTTGGGAAATCGCTAAATCTATAAATAGAGATGTTTAGCTCATAGCTAAGACATCTAGAGTGTGGTTTGTGATACAGACTCACCTAGATCAAAGAAAGGAGGTTTGTGAGACAAATCACCTAGAGATAAGTATGTGAGGCAATTAATTATTGTAAAAGCAAGCTTAGTAAAACAGTTTAAGGTTCATCCAATGTTTAGAGAGATTTTGAGCGTAACAAAGAGAGAATTGTAATAGTTTTCTTGTTCATAATCTAGAGAAAATATATTTCTTCGAATTACTTATTTGTGTCCTGTTTTCTAGTTTCCGTCTATTATTATTCTGAATTCCGCCTCTATAATAATAGTCACCAAGGCACAGAGATCAATACGTATCAGTTGTTAACCGTCCGCCCTTTCCCGACACTTTCTCGTAATGGGCGCGTTGCATGCCACACGCCGTAAACCACCAGACCAATACCCCAGTAAGCATCCCCCAGTTTGTGACATGTTTGATGTCTCGAGTAAATGGGTCAAGTCGTGAGACTTGCCGCTAAAATCAGCATATAGTGCTTTTAGGTCAAATAAGAAAATTATTTGTGGAACCAATATTTATAAAATATTGTTTATAATCGATGCACATGAAGCATCGCTTTTAAACAAGCTGCTAAAAATAATTGATGTGCAGGAAGCATCGTTATTTTAGAGCTCGTCCAAATTAGTCGCGAGTTGAACGTCTTAAAAAGAGCGTGACCGACCATTTTCAGGGAGTTGGTGGGAGCTATGCGCACATCCCAAGAAATGGCCGGTCGGTCCCTATGAGAGAGTGGCGGCTGGTAGTCATTCTAACATCCTATCAGTCGGCCCAGGTTAAATCTAGACCGATTAAATTGGCTAGCCGAGTTGAGTGCCTGAGATGATTTGCAGCAGTTGATGGCTGCCGTTGGATTATGTAAAAAACGCGACCAGCTTCTTTTGGGTGATCGTTCGGAGGCCACATGAGCAAGCTGTGGCTTGGCCGATCGCTCCTCACGGAAGAGGGGTGGCCGGTGATCACAAAGTCAGCCTGTTGGCCACCTACAACTGATCTAAGTCGTTCGACTAAGTTGGCGAAGATGGACGGACGTGATTGATTTTCGGCAGTTGCATAACACCGTTTATTCAATTTAGGGTTTTAAAAACACGCGCGATCACCCTACTTTGGGCAATCGCTTTGATGTGCCTATTGATTGTCGTGGTCAGGTCGATCAACTAGGGATGGAGCTGGGTCTCCGGTGAACACACCAACACCTCTTTGATCGTTCGAAGGAAGATCTAAACCGTCCAACTAGGCTAGCTAATTTGGGCGGACGTGATGGATTTGAGACCGTTACGGTCGGTCTTAACTCGTTTGAGCTTCTCTTTCGACAGCGCAATCACCCTGGTTTTGGCTAGCGATTGGGGGTGTTGCGGGTGAACTAAAAGGATTCCAATTGGCTGGGGGGCTAGTGGGCCCGCCGGTGGACATCATGGAGGTTGCCTAGTTCCGCTGGGAAGAGGCTAAGCTTGTTGAATTGTCTGGCCAAATCGTGTGGCCGTGATTGTTTTAAGACTGACATGGATAGTCCATGCTTATTTTCTTAAGGAATTTAACCGCGTCGAAGACCTAATTTTTGCAAATTAATCAGGTCGAAGTTTGAACTTTGTGAGTTGTCACAAAATTAATTAGTTTCAGTGAGTTTCGCAAATCAATACGAAATCACCAACTTATCTCAGTGGGGTAGAATGACTTTGCATGCCTCTGATTGAGTACTTCCACACACATCTTAATCCTGACACTTCGGGAGATTCATGCTACTCGGCTGAGAGCGAACATTAGTCATCATGTCATGTCAGTATTAAGAGTTCAATCAGAGAACATGGCATAGAATAAATACTCAGAAATTTACAGAACATTTGGGATTGTTGCTACACGCACCATTCTGGATAAATTTCATAGAAATATACTGAATTGCTTAATACATATGTAAGTGAAAAGGTTTGAGCACTCATCACTTTTAAATGGCTCAGTCTCTTTGCAGAATGACGACACATTAAATACAGGGTTTCACAATTTTACCCCTGAACTAAAAACCACCATCAACAAAAATCTACGTAAAAAGGAACTAAAAAGAATCTAAAATAAAAATAAACTATGTACAAAAAATAAAAACAACACTACAAGTAGAAAATAAATGATATCCGTCAAAGAGTATAATGCAACATCTCCCCGGAAGCGGCGCAAGAAATTGATAGGATTTAGAAACCTATATATAATAACCGCAATCGCACGCCGTCTAGTATGTAGACAAAGGCAAGTATAGGTCGAACCCACAGGGAGTGTGAAAATTCTACTACTAACTAATATCAAAAATAACTAATCAACAAGATGATGTTTTAATGATTTTTCAGAAATTCAGAACAAAAAAAAAAGTTACTAACATAATGGGTTGCTAGGGTTTTCGGTTTCCGCCAATTAAATCATGCTAACTTTACTAATCTCTAAAATATATTCCTTATATTCTCAAATATTGTTTCTCCGCCGTAATCTCCTTCGCTTCATGGGTAGTGATTCTAAAGCATGACTTATCAATCCTAAAGCACATCACGTTAAAGAACTTAACCAAAGCACGCCATATCAATTGAAGAGCATAAATAATCAAGAAATCACATGAAAACTTAAATACCAAGCTACATGAAGTGAAACTACTAGTCAATCAAATCATTGTTAAAAATATTATTGTAGAGTGTACATAATCAAATTGGTTTCTAACTAAAACCTAACTACAAATTTAGCTAGATATGGCCTTCTAAAAAGCCACAAATAAATCTAAATGAAATCTCTAGCTAATCATGCAGTTAAATTAGTTTCCTTTGTTACTTGATTTGAATATGTGTATTGATGCCGAGATTGAGATGGAATCTGTATTGAAGGGGTTGTTTGAGCGTGAATGGAGATGGATCTGTGTGTTCGGGGAAGTGGTATGTATGTTGAATTTTAGTCTCGGTTGAATAGCTGAGATAATTACAAGTAGTGGTGATCATTCCAGTACCCCTGACATTAATATCACGGGTTTATGGGGTTTTGGATGTGATCTGAAAATTGAGGATAATTTGAGTTCTTAAAACTGTGAATGGATCAGCTGACTTGAGTTATTCATACTGTGAAATATCGATTTCGATCAAGAATACAAATAAAAGTGGCGAGGAAAATGGGTGCTGGCTGAGCTGAATCCATGTGGGGTTGAGCTGGTTGCAATTGGCAGTGGTGTCTAGACTAACAAAAAGTAAAAATAGGTTATGTTGTTGGCATGGGAAAGAGTTTTGGCTCGGATGGTCTTGTGGTTTGAGTTAGAATATGGTGCTAATACTGGATTGGGCTTTGCCAAATACAAGCTCGATCCTATTTGAAGTCTACACAACACTTTTATATAGGGGATTCAAGAAAGAACAGAAAGGAGAGGGGGAGGACGGCTACAGAACCGTAAACAGGTAAAACCAATGCTACTGGAAATGCCTTGGATAGCTGAGCACTAGTAAATCTCCCAGATGAAAGGACCAGAAAGCCGCGTAGAGACACAAGAAGACGTGACTGCTACTTAGAAGAACACAACGGCTTCTCTAGAGATCCGGATGGAGCAACCGCCTTTTCTGCAACACCACAAGTGTTGTATGGAGCAAGCCAGAAATTCCTCAAAGGGTCCACACCCAGAAAGACGAAGTGAAGATTCGCGTAGCCGTTGTTCCAGTATGGAGATAGTCGACAACAAATCTCAACACCTTTGGAGTCCTGGCCCTGCAGAGATCACAAAAAAAAAGGTTTTCTCTATTCCACCACTACTACCAATTTAAAGTCAGGAGTATCCGGTATCACTTCATCAACAAAACGTGTAGATCCAGAACATGGCGTAATTCCGAGAATTCGTACATCTACAATAACAAAGGAGGCTTGACACATCTTCAAATCATCATAAAAGGTTCGCCTATTATGTCAACCCGGACAAGAGCGAGCCAGGGACATCTTCAAATCTATTGGATCCGACACCTCAAGAGAATAGTCTCAAGAAGATAAGGATGCCCGCGTCATCATACCGAGAAAGAATCCACAACCGAGATAACCTCACGTAGAAGAGATCTGAGAAATTGCTGCACCAAAAGGACTCGCTTCTCCCACATTTCCTTTGCCTAGGGAAATGGGTAATGCTAAAGAAGAAAGATTTCTTTGTGTCTGGGCAAATCACTCTATCAGACTCAGGAAGAATATTTCAGTGAAACAATGAACATCTAAATGATTATGTCAAGAGGTTCAGAATTCAGGCACTGGATTGTCACGATCCAAATATGACTGAACAACGATTGGTGAAATTATGCATTAATAGGATGGTACCCGTCTATCGTGCTATGATGGAGAATATGCGCTTTCAGGCATCCTCTGAACTTCGTGAAGCTGCTAAACGCTCAGCTACAACAGTACATGCCCTACTAGAAAGAACCAGGCCTGCCAGGAATGAAGAGCCTCATGATATCTGTGGAAGCATACATCCCACCAATAGGAAATACAACCTTCAGCCTTCTGTAAGCAGTTTCATTGAAGCAGCAAGAGGAAAACCACCGAGATACAACATCCTGCGCGTCCAAAACCGCCAACTCCAACTCCAGTACCACAGGCACGACTGTCACAATGATAAAACAATGTCCAAGATATACCATATCTGGCTTGACGGCAACAACATCGGTGAGAGACGCTTTCAGAATTTCGTCTCCCGTAGAAGAAGTAGTTGCATTACCGAAGGAGGTTGCAACTGAGACTTAAGAGGTACATACAGACTCTCCATGTCAAGAGCTTCATCATATTTGCACAACATGTTAGTTAAGTCATTCGCATGAGGGAACTTCCCTACTCCTCAAAGACACCATCCAAAGATGATAAAGGCAAAGGAGTGTGGCTGGGGACTTCTCAACTCTACCCATCTCAAAGATGCAAGCACGCTATCATTATGATTCCAATATGTCCAAAGACGAGGACATATTCAAGAGAGCAGACGTATTGTCAAAGACCAGCGATATGCCTGGACGTCTATGAAACGCTACGTAGACGCAAAGACGGCTTCATGATCAGCAACTCGTACGATCCTCATCAACAGGGGACTGTCTCCCTCTTCTCCATTCCATGAGGAAACATCAAGGAAGCAATCGATTCCATCATCAGCTTTTCCCTCTAATAAAGAGACGATCTCTACCATTATATGAAGACCGCCAAGTTCATGCAAGTAGCTACCACGCCTCTCCCTGCTAGTCTCTTCTGATCACAGCTGCTGCCAAGAATCGTTGTTGCTCGCCAGAGCTTCACCATAGCAACAACCACTATGGACAGAGGTAATCCGAACTTCTGAATATTTTGTTTTCCCATGGAGAAGTAATAGAGTCACGAATACGGAGACGAGATGGTGATATCTTTATTATGGTAAACCCACCGACCATACAAGATATAGCCATGTAACTCACGCTTGGGGAATGAGGCTCGACACAGAATCCCTTCACTGTCAAGGACCTTTTCAACCAAGAAGTCATAACCGTGGCAAGGTCACCACTCTTCGAGGACGTAGCGTAAGGATATTATCACCTCCATGTCTGGAAGGTGCCTGACCAATAATCAGTACTCGGTTCAGCCATTCACAAAAACTGTTATCAACGGAGAATTGAAAAGGAAAGTCGCGCCTCAGCAAGCCAGACCGACCGAATCATGCCTTCCACGAAAATCAGTGACGCCTACCCAAAGCCTGCACGAAGCTGCGCATCAACAACCACATTGCCGACAAAGTAAGATTCGGTGTTTCTAGATTTCCAATTTCCTAGGGAGGGGTACATGGGCTGCCAAAAGTTTGGATACAATTCAGATCTATCAAGAGTGACTCCCGCCCATTGATATGACGAATCCAAAAGATTATCGCCTTCATTAATTCGTCAACCACCTTACCGGCAAATGCAGTGGAAGAACGTCTTTCAAGAGAAAATAAGCTCGGGATAATTACACCAGGGGATTGCCAGCACAGGATGCCTTCACGTCCCTCAACCGGTTTATGTCTAATATCAGCATCATCACTGTTGAAGCTTTACGAGCCGCAGAAATTTCTCAACATGAAGATGTACATGTGCATCGAAGACTCCAAAAGTACAAATCGGAGATATTTTCACATATCCAGCCACGCCATCGAATCTGAAGTGTAACTGGGGACTGCTCATCGCATACCATTCCATACAACAATCCAAGATTGAGAAAATGGTTCAAAGGATGTATCTTGAAACGAAGTCCTTGAAGACTTGATAAGCGACATGTCGATAACGGAACGCCTCTCAGCTTGTCTACTTCACTTAACAGCTCTGGAAGATTGTGCCAATACAAGCATTCCCAACATATCATCATCGCAATCAGAAAGAACAAGATGACTAAAAGAAATCATCAAGCAGCCAGTACATGCTTCTTAGGGCAAGCGTCATTCGTACCCTGAAGAGCAACCTGCTTCAATGACGAAACAACCTCTCAATCACCATCTCATTGTGCCTAGATCCCAGAGAGAAGTTTCGCCATCTGTAATTTTCATATCTTGGAAAATCCCTTCACGGAATCAAGAAGCAGCGAGCTAGTGCACGTGGTACTCCCAGATTGCAATTATTTCTTCAGACGTGTCCAATCACGTCACACGCACTACTAATTGGACATAAAGCCTCCGCACCTAACAAATATGACTCTTGGATCTCCTGTTCACGGAAGCACAACACCCGTGATATAACAAATGGAAGTTACAGGTTCGTGGCCGAATCCTCAATTTTCATCATTGCATCCCCTATTTGAAGCTGTTGTTATTAGGGTTACATATAACAAGTATCATCGTGGAAGCGTTATCCGGTCACATGAAAGGAATCCACATCACCACTTATGGGTGTTGCCTTCCCATCGGCCACATCACCTCGATAGAATGAAGAGATTCTATTGTAACCCTACCGGAGAGTGTTATATCTTGAGTTTCAAGATACCGCAATCTTTCCAAGAATTTGGATTTCTCAGTCGGGAGATTTCATTCATCCATCCAATTAGAAACATAAAATTATCAAAGCAGCATGAGTGAGGGATTATTATTGTTCGATCAAGCCCTGGCTCCAGCCGCATGAAACAAAGACTACTAATCATCAAAGAAGTGTCGTCAAAGCCAGGTCCAATGGCGCCTTCACTAGAGTCTTCTCCAGGAGCTGCTTCAACATCCTCTCCGGAAGCCGCTTCAACATCCTCTCGAGCCGCTTCAACACCCTTCTCGGAAGCTGCATCAACGTTCTCTTTGGGAGCTGCTTCAATTGCTTCAGCAGACTTTCAAGGATATTCCTCATGATAGGGCTCGCCCACATCGGAGTCGAGGATTATGATTTCTTCATGAAAAGGGTATTCATGTTTATCCAGGAGTTCATGTTATGCTCCACCCTCCTTCACTTTATCCAGGCAGTCAACTTTTTAGCCCTAGCACTTGTTAGCTGAGATGCATCATCGCGCTTCCACTTTTCCTCCATGCTAACCGAAGCCAGAAAAACTTGGACACGCTCTCAAACGATACTCAGATATACAAGTGTTGATGGTGGATTTTCATTTAAGGTTAAAATTGTAAAAAACCAGAAAATCATGCGCTGACATCTTGTAAAAGATAAAGCCATTAATAAGTGTTGGATACTCCTTCACTTTACTAATTCACCTAGAATGGAGCATGTGGCAACAATCCCATTCTGTGAATACACGAAATTCATCCAGGTTGGAGCATGTAGCAACAATCCCATATACCCTGTGAATTTCTAGCATTATTAATGAATGCGAAATCAGCCTTGTATTTCCTGTACTCATTATCAGTGCGGCATGACGACTGAGTGTTGCTCTTACAGAGCAACACGAACTTCCAAGCATTATAATGAAACCATGTACGAAATACCCGTACAGGCGGACTCTCGGTGTGTTATACTAGCCCGATTGAGCCCCTCTCGGTGTGTTATACTAGCCCGATTGAGCATCCGTACTCGACCAGTATCGGTCCCAGATATGATCATAGTCATCCAACTCCACAGCATGATTGGATGACCCAGATCAATTCCATCACCCCCAAGCAGGTATGAAATATCCACTGCCGAACCAACGCGGACCCCGCATGGTCGGCCTCCCCAAAATATTGGCCTAGCTTGCCAAAAACGTCCAAACCATAGTGTATGGACGGAAAACCATAAATTAGGGTTTGCGGCATATTACATGTGTCGCAAAACAGTCTCAACTATCCATCTTTGCATATATAGATGGAGGGTGTAATTCAAAGGGCCCAGAGCATGTCAACACAATCACCGTGGGCCCGCCTACATACCTGACCAATCGGTCAGGACCAACCATGGTTGGTTATCCCAATTCGTACGCCGAATAAAGCATGGTCGCACGGCCTTGAAACCCAAAATTAGGGTTTTGAGCATCACGAGCGTCCATCTTCTCCGGCACGAATGGAGGGTCCAAGATTAGATTAGCGGTCCGGTCATACCAAAGATGACCACCGTGGACCCATCTATCCCCTCACTGATCGGCCAAGGCATATCATGCCCGGGTTATTCCAAGACGCGCGCCCAAACTAGCGTGGTCACACCTCCCAAATCGCAAACTGATCTCGACCGCTCAACTTCGCCGAACGATTTGGATGGCTCAGATCACGTTTTCATGGGATATTCAGGTATAGGCATGAACACCAGCCTACCACCTTCAAACCAGACCGATCGTCCAAGACCAACCAAGATTGGTCGTCTTGGAACGCGCGTCCAAACTAGGCATGTCACGCGGTTTCCAATTCCTTTGCGGCAATGGATTTCTGCCGCAAACCGATCTCAACCACCCCTCTTTGCCGGTCAAATCAAGTGGCCTAGATCGCGCCTTTATGGGACAGAGAGGTACGGATGTGTACACCGGCATGCTGTTTACACGCATGCCCGGACGGTCCTTCCCAAAACCCTTCCCATGCTTAGTTTCGACCAAGCTGAAGAGTGATGCCTGCGCACCTCTTCAAAACCCTGATTCCATCAACGGTCACAGATGAGTGTCTCAAAGATCATCTCATCCGTCCAACTTCACCAGCTTGGTTATACAACCCTGGTCAGGAGTTAATTGGTCAGTGAGGCGTCATCTCCCGTCACTTTACCACACCATGATGCGCACTGCATAAAATACACACGATACTTCACAAGTATCAACTTTCGAATAACGCGGTTATTCAACTTAGCATTACATGCTACCTTTCGTGGATCCCACGATCCACACACTCGAGACATCAATCATGTCACAAACCGGGGATACATCTTTGGGGTATTGGTCTCGGCGGTTTACAGCGTGCAGCGTGCAACGCGCCATCACAAGAACGCGTCAGGAATTCATGGACGGTTAGAGATGACAGGAGAAGTGGGAAAGACTGGTCGTGTAACACCAACACACACCTCCACTACTCCATCACTCCACTTCCTCCAATTCCCACGAGAGACGTGAATAAGGCTCAAATGACTTGTATAAATAGATTCTCCTCCCTATTTTCCAACGCGGGGAGAAAAACAGGAGACAAGAGAAACAAAACAAGTCCAGACAATGAGGCAAGTGTTTATACAATCGTATTCAAACACCGAATCGATTGCTTACTCCCGCAAGCCAATTTAGCTTTCGATACAAGTCATTCATAGCCAACACCTTCAAAATCTCAACACCTTCTTCGTTTCCCTCCTTAAGATCAACCCCCATCTCCTTCACTTTGTGACCGAAACAAGTCTGGAACGGTCATTTCTTGGTTTAGGTCGGACTTGCCTGATTGATTTCCGAATCTACAAGCACTCACCGCGCAGTGCATTTGTTTAGGGTTTAGATTCATTCCTCATCCACACACCCCAAATTACCAAAACCGGCAGGAATAATTTTCACCCATAAACAACAAGAAACTTGGAATTTAAGGTTAACCATTACATGCTAGGCAGGGGACTTAATGTTGATGGTGGATTTTCATTTAAGGTTAAAATTGTAAAAAACCAGAAAATCATGCGCTGACATCTTGTAAAAGATAAAGCCATTAATAAGTGATGGATACTCCTTCACTTTACTAATTCACCTAGAATGGAGCATGTGGCAACAATCCCATTCTGTGAATACACGAAATTCATCCAGGTTGGAGCATGTAGCAACAATCCCATATACCCTGTGAATTTCTAGCATTATTAATGAATGCGAAATCAGCCTTGTATTTCCTGTACTCATTATCAGTGCGGCATGACGACTGAGTGTTGCTCTTACAGAGCAACACGAACCTCCAAGCATTATAATGAAACCATGTACGAAATACCCGTCACGGTGATGACTCTTGGTGTGTTATACTAGCCCGATTGAGCCCCTCTCGGTGTGTTATACTAGCTCGATTGAGCATCCGGACTGACCGTATCCGGTCCGAGATATGATCACAGTCATCCAACTCCACAAGCATGATTGGATGACCCAGATCAATTCCATCACCCCCAAGCAGGTATGGAATATCCACTGCCGAACCAACGCGGACCCCGCATGGTCGGCCTCCCCAAAATATTGGCCTAGCTTGCCAAAAACGTCCAAACCAGAGCGTATGGACGGAAAACCCTAAATTAGGGTTTGCGGCATATTACATGTGTCGCAAAACAGTCTCAACTATCCATCTTTGCAGGTATAGATGGAGGGTGTATATGTAGATTCAAAGGGCCCAGAGCATGTCAACACAATCACCGTGGGCCCGCCTACATACCTGACCAATCGGTCAGGACCAACCATGGTTGGTTATCCCAATTCGTACGCCGAATAAAGCATGGTCGCACGGCCTTGAAACCCAAAATTAGGGTTTTGAGCATCACGAGCGTCCATCTTCTCCGGCAGACGAATGGAGGGTCCAAGATTAGATTAGCAGTCCTGGTCATACCAAAGATGACCACCGTGGACCCATATATCCCCTCACCCGATCGGCCAAGGCATATCATGCCTGGTTATTACAAGACGCGCGCCCAAACTAGCGTGGTCACGCCTCCCAAATCGCAAACTGATCTCGACCGCTCAACTTCGCCGGACGATTTGGATGGCTCAGATCACGTTTTCATGGGATATTCAGGTATAGGCGTGAACACCAGCCTACCACCTTCACACCAGACCGATCGGCCAAGACCGACCAAGATTGGTCGTCTTGGAACGTGCGTCCAAACTAGGCATGTCACGCGGTTTCCAATTCCTTTGCGGCAATGGATTTCTGCCGCAAACCGATCTCAACCACCCCTCTTTGTCGGTCAAATCGAGTGTCCTAGATCGCTCCTTTATGGGATAGAGAGGTACGGAAGTGTACACCGGCATGCTGTTTACACGCATGCCCGGTCGGTCCTTCCCAAAACCCTTCCCATGCTTAGTTTCGTCCAAGCTGAATAGTAATGCCTGCGCACCTCTTCAAAACCCTGATTCCATCAACGGTCGCAGATGAGTGTCTCAAAGATCATCTCATCCGTCCAACTTCACCAACTTGGTTATACAACCCTGGTCAGGAGTTAATTGGTCAGTGAGGCTCCATCTCCCGTCACTTTACCACACCATGATGCGCACTCGCATAAAATACACACGATACTTCACAAGTATCAACTTTCGAATAACGCAGTTATTCAACTTAGCATTACATGCTACCTTTCGTGGATCCCACGATCCACACACTCGAGACATCAATTATGTCACAAACTGGGGGATACATACTGGGGTATTGGTCTGGCGGTTTACAGCGTGCAGCGTGCAACGCGCCATCACAAGAACGTGTCAGGAAGTCATGGACGGTTAGAGATGACAGGAGAAGTGGGCAAGACTGGTCGTGTAACACCAACACACACCTCCACTACTCTATCACTCCACTTCCTCCACTTCCCACGAGAGACGTGAATAAGGCTCAAATGACTTGTATAAATAGATTCTCCTCCCTATTTTCCAACACAGGAGAAAAATAGGAGACAAGAGAAACAAAACAAGTCCAGACAACAGAGGCAAGTGTTTATACAATCGTATTCAAACAACGGAACTGATTGCTTACTCCTGCAAGCCAATTTAGCTTTCTGATACAAGTCATTCATAGCCAACACCTTCACAATCTCAACACCTTCTTCGCTTCCCTCCCTAAGATCAACCCCATCTCCTTCACTTTGTGACCGAAACAAGTCTGGAACGGTCATTTCTTGGTTTAGGCCGGACTTGCACAGATTGATTTCCGAATCTACAAGCACTCACCGCGCAGTACATTTTTTTAGGGTTTAGATTCATTCCTCATCCACACACCCCAAATTACCAAAACCGGCAGGAATAATTTTCACCCATAAACAATTGGCGACCACAGTGGGAGGTTGATCTCTCGGTTGCAAAAAATTGAATTCTCAATTCTTCGGTTTTCATCTCACGATGTATCCTCACTCGGAGACCACAGGTGGTTCAGATATCATGGGAAGTGTAGCTAGAATGCTTGAGGATGTCTTGGCAAATCAAACCGGTATCGCTAGAAGACAGAGCGAGACATTCCGCCTTTTGAATGATATAACAGCGCAATTACAAGAAGGGTCGGCAGGCGTCTGCTCAAATAGTGCAAGAAACGCTGGATCCTTAGTCAGGAGTCACACCTTTACCAGTGGAGATGCAGAAAGAGCGCGTAATCACAGGGGACTCAGGAGAGACGAACAACATGGTCCAGCCGACAACGAAAACTCGAGGCAACTCCACAGAGGAAAAGACTTTTCCGGGGTACCACAACGTCTACCGGATAAAGAAATGGAGCCTGCAGCTTACGGATCCCTGCTGGAAGATTTATATCTCAAGACCCTTGTCGAAGCTCGGAAGACTGTTCAATCCGCATCGACCTTTCAACTAAGTGAAGAAATGCTTGAGGAAGGAGAAATCAATCAAGGAACACGTGAGTACAGAGGATGGGAACATTCAATTCGATCACTCAGCAGTGATATTACAACACCTCCCATCACCAGAGCCAGAGCAGCCGCAAATCCTGGAATCTCATCAAGTGTAACACCTCTGGTAGTCACCAGAGCAACAACTTCCACTCCTTCATCGGGACGAGGAGCCGGAGGGACGAGAGGAGGACCATCCCCATTACCATTGCAGACTTGATAGGGAAGCAGGAAGTTCTTGCTAAGACTCAAACGGATATGGCCGCAACTCAGAAAAGAGGTACTCACTTTTCTTAAGACATTAACCGATCGATTTCCACAAGAGCCGTGACAGCCCCGGAGCAAAAAAGGAACGCATTCAACGCACCGGAGAAGGTACTTCAATGCGGAGCGGTCCTCCATGGACCCGATCAAAGAAGTGACATCGATATGAGCGGTCCCTGTCATGGAGACTCCTACACTGGGACTAATCCTCACAACGATCCTCCTCAAGTCAATAGTTTCACTATGAACCAGAGGCCGGTGGATCGGGAAGCGGTTTCTCTAGTGGAAAGTTTATGCGAACTTTCACACCTCTCGAAGAATCAGCGCGCGGAGACGTTTTGCTGCAATCAACCAGAGGAAGGTCACGACCGTGCCCTACATGTCACCGCACGCATCAAGGATTCATAGTTCAAGACGACAATTATACACAGGAGCGTCTTCATTACTCTCAAGACTCTTAGGACATCCAAGGTTCTCCCAGGAAAGGTCGTACGGAAGCCTACCACAATGACGGACTTCGAGGGAAACCAAACCAGCACATACGGGAGAAGCTCCGCGGAAAGAATCATACAAGTTCGTTGCGTCCCACTCCCCACGTGGGCATAAATTCAGGAAGAAGACCGGCTTACATCATTGAGGGCTAAAACCCACGATGCATCTTTGCTGACGAAGCATTCTTCTCCATCCTGTGAAGCCACGACCCACAAAGAGGGAACGAACTTTTGTGGTGAGTCGTGACCAGAAAGGGAAAATGGTATACCGACACTGCCATTATCAATTAGCAGGGAAGACTGTTACCCAGTCTCTCCACCCAATGGAATGCTACAATAGCAACGAACCACAAGAACAAGTGTTAGATGCTCCACAACAGCTGCAAGATGGCACCAACTCCACAACTGATGAGATTGAAATCGTTAAGGAATCTCCTAGGCCTATCTCCATCAGCTCAACCTTGTGTACGGATAAACGCACGAAGCTCGTGGAACTTCTCAAAGAGTACCAGGACATATTCGCTTGGGTATGTAAAAATGCCGGATTTAGATGAAAATTGGTCACCCATCATCTACATGTCATACCTGTATCCAAGTCGGTTAAACAATTTGTAGTTCATACATGAGGAAAATGGATAGATCAGTCTTGCATAGACTTGAGAGACTTGAACAGTCTTTGCTCCAAAACGATCCTCCTCTACCTAACATCGACATGTTAGTAGATGCAACCAAATGGACACGGCATGTTCTCCTCCATGGATGGATGTAGCGGCTACAACCAGATAAGGATGTACGAGCATGATGCAAGTAAGATATCTTTTCGAACTCCTCTCGGAAATTTTTATTATACCATGCTGCCATTTGGTTTAAAGAATGCCGGTGCAACGTATCAACGCTCTATGACGGCAATCTTCCACTGGAGCCGATACCTCAAGGGAGCAGCCTCAAGAAGATAAAGATGTCCACGCATCATATCAAGCAAGATCCGGGCGAGTCACTTTATCAGACAGTGGTACATGTCGATCATGCTATGTTGGAGAATCCGCGCTTTTGGTCATCCTCTGGAGCTATTGAACACTCATATACAACAACATATGCCCTGATAGAAAGAACCAGGCCTGCCGGTAATGAAGAGCCTCATAATGTTTGTAGGAGCATATATCTCACCAACAAGAGATACAACCTTCAGCCTTCTGTAAGCAGTTCCCTGAAGCAGCAAGAGGAAAACCACCGAGATACAACATCCTTCGCGTCCGTCAACTCCAACCCCAGTACCACATGCACGACTCCCACAATGATGAAACAATTTCCAAGATATTCCATATATGGCTCGACAACAACCACTACGAACAAACCATGTAAACCACGCTTGGGGACTGAGGCTCAGTATAAAGTTCCTTCACCGTCAGTCAAGGAATTCTTCAACATGAGAGAGATGGTCAGTTAAGAAGCATGGAATTCGCAAGGGTAAATCGAACTGAAGAGGGAAACACTTCAACACTCCCTCTAGCAGAAGCTGCTTCAATGGTCTATTCAAGAGTCGCCTCAACGCTCTCTCCGGTACCCACGTTCTCTTCAGAATCCTTCTTCAACACTCTCTCCAGGATCCACCTCAACGTTCGCACCAGAAACCACTTTAACATCCTCTCGAGCCATTTCAACACTCAAGCTGCATCAATAATCAGCGCTCTGGTCAAGTTATCTTTGATGTACTCGTTTCTCAACATATGTCTCATCCATCCTTCATGAGGGTCCAGCGGAGCATGAAAAATATTGAAGTCGATAGGAGAAGGGTTATCTTGTGGAACGGATATTTTCATATAGTTGAAAGGGCGCGGTGAACAACTCATCATAAATGTTCGGCATATCTTTGAAGCTGTCAACACCTCCTGACTTGGCACCAGCATTATACCCAGAAGACATCTCAACGGGAGTTCTTTTCTTCATTCTACAATAAAAGACATGAGTCAGTACTTGTATAAAAACACGTGAGATGTGTAGTCACACACCATGTAACACACATTCACGCCGGAGTACACAAGGTCAGAGTATTGGGTCCAAACACCGGTATTGATCAAGTTTCAAGTCCGGTGTTGATCAAGTCACAAGTCCCAGATTGCTCAAGTCTCAAGTCCAGTGTTGATCAAGTCACAAGTCCTGGTATTGCTCAAGTCTCAAGTCCGGTGTTGATCAAGTATCAAGTCTGGTGTTGATCAAGTCTCAAGTCCAAATATTGATCAAGTCACAAGTCCGGTATTGCTCAAGTTTCAAATCTGGTATTGATCAAAGTCACAAGGCTGGTATTCGAATAAAACAGGCGCACGCAGCAGGGTCGGTTTTCAGTCGAAACACATGGTCGACGTTCAGTCAGGCACGCAGCGGGTCCCACTTGATCCCAGCCCCAGATTGGTCGAAGCAGACACAGCCTTCCCCAATCAAAGCTCTTTCTCCAGAAGCTGCTTCAACGCTTTCTACAGGACCCACATTTACATTTGAGCACACAAGACGCAGCGGAGCCACGATTAACCAAAAACAGGCACATCAAGCTCACGTTCGATCAAGCAAGTGCAGTAGCCCCACGAACGAAACAGGCGTAACAGTCCATCGAAGCAGGCAAGACCGACATCATCCTAGGGGAACACTCGCTGGACGCCTCTTGAACGTGACATGCTCCAAGGACAGGATGACCCGTCTATCCCTGGTTACATCTAACTTTGTCTCATAAGCTTTGTCTTTAACTGTCACCATCTCATGCCTACCCCACAATGGTGTAACCATTACATGCTAGGCAGGGGACTTAATGTTGATGGTGGATTTTCATTTAAGGTTAAAATTGTAAAAAACCGAGAAAATCATGCGCTGACATCTTGTAAAAGATAAAGCCATTAATAAGTGATGGATACTCCTTCACTTTACTAATTCACCTAGAATGGAGCATGTGGCAACAATCCCATTCTCGTGAATACACGAAATTCATCCAGGTTGGAGCATGTAGCAACAATCCCATATACCCGTGAATTTCTAGCATTATTAATGAATGCGAAATCAGCCTTGTATTTCGTACTCATTATCAGTGCGGCATGATGATGATCGAGTGTTGCTCTTACAGAGCAACACGAACCTCCAAGCATTATAATGAAACCATGTACGAAATACCCGTACAGGATGACTCTTGGTGTGTTATACTAGCCCGATTGAGCCCCTCTCGGTGTGTTATACTAGCTCGATTGAGCATCCGGACTGACCGTATCAGTCCAGATATGATCACAGTCATCCAACTCCACAAGCATGATTGGATGACCAGATCAATTCCATCACCCCCAAGCGGTATGGAATATCCACCGCCGAACCAACGCGGACCCCGCATGGTCGGCCTCCCAAAATATTGGCCTAGCTTGCCAAAAACGTCCAAAACCAGAGCGTATGGACGGAAAACCCTAAATTAGGGTTTGCGGCATATTACATGTGTCGCAAAACAAGTCTCAACTATCCATCTTTGCGGTATAGATGGAGGGTGTATATGTAGATTCAAAGGGCCCAGAGCATGTCAACACAATCACCGTGGCCCGCCTACATACTCCGACCAATCGGTCAGGACCAACCATGGTTGGTTATCCCATTCGTACGCCGAATAAAGCATGGTCGCACGGCCTTGAAACCCAAAATTAGGGTTTTGAGCATCACGAGCGTCCATCTTCTCCAGCACGAATGGAGGGTCCAAGATTAGATTAAGCAGGTTCGGTCATACCAGCATGACCACCGTGGACCCATCTATCCCCTCACCCGATCGGCCAAGGCATATCATGCCTGGTTATTCCAAGACGCGCGCCCAAACTAGCGTGGTCACACCTCCCAAATCGCAAACTGATCTCGACCGCTCAACTTCGCCGAACGATTTGGATGGCTCAGATCACGTTTTCATGGGATATTCAGATATAGGCATGAACACCAGCCTACCACCTTCACACCAGACCGATCGTCCAAGACCAACCAAGATTGGTCGTCTTGGAACGCGCGTCCAAACTAGGCATGTCACGCGGTTTCCAATTCCTTTGCGGCAATGGATTTCTGCCGCAAACCGATCTCAACCACCCCTCTTTGCCGGTCAAATCGAGTGGCCTAGATCGCGCCTTTATGGGACAGAGAGGTACGGATGTGTACACCGGCATGCTGTTTACACGCATGCCCGGACGGTCCTTCCCAAAACCCTTCCCATGCTTAGTTTTCGACCAAGTCAAGAGTGATGCCTGCGCACCTCTTCAAAACCCTGATTCCATCAACGGTCACAGATGAGTGTCTCAAAGATCATCTCATCCGTCCAACTTCACCAACTTGGTTATACAACCCTGGTCAGGAGTTAATTGGTCAGTGAGGCGTCATCTCCCGTCACTTTACCACACCATGATGCGCATGCAAGACTCGCATAAAATACACACGATACTTCACAAGTATCAACTTTCTGAATAACGCAGTTATTCAACTTAGCATTACATGCTACCTTTCGTGGATCCCACGATCCACACACTCGAGACATCAATCATGTCACAAACTGGGGGATACATACTGGGGTATTGGTCTGGCGGTTTACAGCGTGCAGCGTGCAACGCGCCATCACAAGAACGCGTCAGGAATTCATGGACGGTTAGAGATGACAGGAGAAGTGGGAAAGACTGGTCGTGTAACACCAACACACACCTCCACTACTCCATCACTCCACTTCCTCCAATTCCCACGAGAGACGTGAATAAGGCTCAAATGACTTGTATAAATAGATTCTCCTCCCTATTTTCCAACACAGGAGAAAAACAGGAGACAAGAGAAACAAAACAAGTCTAGACAACAGAGGCAAGTGTTTATACAATCGTATTCAAACACCGGAACTGATTGCTTACTCCTGCAAGCCAATTTAGCTTTCTGATACAAGTCATTCATAGCCAACACCTTCAAAATCTCAACACCTTCTTCGCTTCCCTCCTTAAGATCAACCCCATCTCCTTCACTTTGTGACCGAAACAAGTCTGGAACGGTCATTTCTTGGTTTAGGTCGGACTTGCACAGATTGATTTCCGAATCTACAAGCACTCACCGCGCAGTGCATTTGTTTAGGGTTTAGATTCATTCCTCATCCACACACCCCAAATTACCAAAACCGGCAGGAATAATTTTCACCCATAAACAACAAGAAACTTGGAATGCAGTTTGAGATCCCAACCAACCGTATGCCTAATCTACCTGGGGCCAACCGACATCATGCTAGGGGAACGCTTACCTAGACGCCCCTTGAACGTGACATGTTCCAAGGACAGGCCGACCCATCTTTCCTGGTAACATCTAACTTTATCTCATAAGTTTTACCTTTATTTGTCACCATCTAGTGATTACCCCGCAACAATGTCATTGTTACGTACTAAGCAGGGGACTTAATGTTGATGGTGGTTTTTAGTTCAAGGGCTAAAATCGTAAACCTTGTATTTAATGCGTCGTCATCCTGCAAAGGAACGGAAGCCATTTAAAAGCAATGAGTGCTTAATCCTCTTCGCTCACATATGTATTGAGCAATTCAATATATATGTATATATGAAATTTACTCAGAATGGTGCGTGCAACAGCAATCACAAAATATTCTATGAATTTTATCTTCCACCAGCATTATTCACTAATGCATGACTTGCCTAGTATTTCCCTATGCTATGTTCCCAGCCGAACTCTCAATATTGACATGACATGACGATTAAATGTTCACTCTCAGCAGAGTAGCATGAATCTCCCGAAGTGTCAGTATTGAGATCTGCATGGAAGTACTCACACAGGCTGCATCACTCTCTGACAAATATAATTTTGTATCGACGCACTTTTAAGTTAGTTAGATCGAACACGCTTAAATACCTTAGTGAAAATCTAGTTTGTTAATATCAGTGTCAAAAAACGATCACGGCCACACAATTTTGCCACACGATCCAACAAGCATAGCCTACTCCTAACAAAAATAGGCAATCACCGTAGTGACCACCGGCGGGCCCATTAATGCCCTAGTCGATCGAGTTCTATTTAATTAATTACCAAGCGCTCCGAACGTCAACCATAATATGGGTGTTCGCGCTATTCGAAAGTAAGCTCAAACGATCTAAGACCGTCAAAAAGGGTCTTAAACACATCATGACCGTTCAACTTAGCCAGCCTAGTTGGACGGCTGAGATCTTCCCTGAAATCATCAAAGAGGCGCCAGCATGCACATTGGCGGCCCAACTTCTCCCTTGCCCGATCGACCTGCCCGCGACAAGTCTGTAAAGCAACAAATCGTTTGCCCAAACTAGGGCAAACACGCGGTTTTCAAAACCCTAATTTGGGCCGCGACAGTACACAACTATCGCAAATCAATCGTGTCCATCCTACTTAGCTAGCCTAGTTGAATGACTTAGATCATGTTTTGGGCGATCAAGGAGGTACACATAAGTTCACCGCCGGCCCAATTTTATTCCCGCTCGATGAACTTACCCGTGAGAAGTCAATGATGTATCAAATTGCTCGATTGAACTAGGGTAGACGCGGCCGTTTCTAAAACCCTAATTCATATTTTCGGCAATATGCTATTGTCGTAAATTGATCGTGACCACTCATCTTCGCCAGCCAAATCGAGTGGCTTAGATCTGATTTTAGATGACCCAGGAGATGTCAACATACTCACTAGCGGCTCGTCTTCACACATGGCCGATCAGCCTGTTTGAATCAGTGCCCGGCGTTTGGATTCGATCAACCAAAATAGGGTAACCGCGCGGTTACCAAATCCTAAATCAACGACGGCTGACAGCTGCCTCAAAACCGTCTCGTCCGTCCATCTTCGCTGGCTTGGTCGGACGGCTTAGATCGAATACTAGACGATCGATGGGGCGCAGCAATGATTACCGGCAACCTCTCCTTCACAGGGAGTGATCGGCCAAGAGATAGCTCGCCCATACGGTTCTCAATTGATACCCGAAGGTGATCGATCATGCTGCCTTTTTAAGACGCCCAATCCGCAACTTATTCAATCGAGCTCTAAAACAACGATACTTCATGCACATCGATTATTTTGAGCTGCTTAAAGGTGATGCTTTACGTGCATCGAATGCATATGATATTTCATAAACAACTTAGTTGTTTAACCTAATACCACCATATGCTATTTTTTGCGGCAAGTCCCCACGACTTGACCCACTTACTCGAGACATCAAACATGTCACAAATTGTGGGATACTTACTGGGGTATTGGTCTGGCGGTTTACAGCGTGCGGCGTGCAACGCGCCCATTACGAGAACGTGTCAGGAAAGGATGAACGGTTAAACAACGATGAGAGTAGTGGGTGAAGGTGTGACCACGTGATGATCACCACCTCTTACACAACCCCACTACTCCACTACTTAATCTTCTCCACTTCATACGAGATCAGGGTTTCCCTCAAATGACTTGTATAAATAGGTTTTCAACCTATTTAGACAAATAACAAGATATAAGTGTTATCAACACAAGTAGTCAGAAACCACTTTCTAATACAAGTCATAAAATAGCCACACCTTCATAATTCAACATTCTGATCTCAAACACCTTCTCCGCTTCCCTCCCTAAGATCAACCCTTCTCCTTCACCTTCGTGACCGAATTATATCTGGAACGGCCATTTCTTGGTTTAGGTCAGAGTCTTACAAATTGATCTCTCGAACCAAAAAGCATTCTCGTGCAGTGCATTTGTTTAGGGTTTGAATTCGTTTCTCATCAGCACACCCCAAATTACCAAAAACAGCAGAATCGGTTTTTACCCCAAAATAAAGAGTCTAAGAATCATGTAGCCATTGTGGTTTTGAAATTTGTATGCAAAATAGCCGGTTATGGAGTTTCATGATAGTGTTTTCGCTTATATTATTTTGTGGATACTCAAATGGTTGTTGGTGAGAGTAGCCTAAAAATTCTACACATGTTGGTTCTTAATGTGTACATAATTATATACATGTTGATTATTAATGTGTACGTAGTTGTGCAACTGTTGATTGTTAACGCGTACGTAGTTGTACATATGTTGGCTATTAACAATACATAATTGTATTAAATTTAGGGACTCGTAAGCTCAAAATGGTAGAGCGCCCAAGTCTAAAGCAAGGTTTGCGGAGGTTAATGGTTCAAATTCATATGAGTTTCAATGTTATGTCTATTCAATATGGGTAGCATTATTAGTGCTTAAGTAGACGATTCAAGTTATATGTGTATACAAAATGGTGCACCTTGTCTTGTCTTATATATATATGGCCAGTTTGTGGGTATGGATGTTAGATTTTCTGGATTTTGTAGATGTATGCATAGTTGTATACTCATTGATATATCGCATGTTTTATGGGTATGTATGTTGGATTTGCTAGGTTTTTGTATATGCGTACATAGTTGTACACCATTAATATATGGTATGTTTTATGGGTATGGATGTTAGATTTGCTAGGTATTTTTAGAAGTGTACATAGTTGTACACCATTGTCCCATCTCATACATATAATACATGTTTTGTGGGTCTGGATGTTGGATTTGCTAGGTTTTTTTTTTTAATGTGTATATAGTTGTACACTATTGTCCCATCTCATGAATATATGCATGTTTTGTGGGTATGGATGTTGTATTTTTAGGATTTTTATAAATGTATACATAGATGTACACCATTGTCTCGTCTCATGAATATATTTTATGTTTCTTTAGCATGTTCTGGATATTTGTAGATGTGTACATAGTTGTACACCAGCTGTCATGTTTCATGGATATATGTCATGTTATATGGGTATAGATGTTGGATTTGCTAGGTTTTTGCATATGTGTGCCTAGTTGTACACCATTATAAAAAGTTTTAAAAGTGAAAATTATTTAGTCATATGGGCACTCTTTTTGTAGATCTCGGAAAGAGCTTCCTAAATATATAAATCGTGGGAATGTTATAAATACTCTCCATTTTTGTTAACCTTGCACAAATATCCCCGAGGGGTAAAAAATATTTTTTTAGTCGACTTGAGAAAGTTATTTTCATTTTTCGAAGCAACTTGAATAAAGTTGCCTCCACTTCTGGAAACAACTTGTGCTAGTTTCCTTCACTTCTGGAAACAACTTGTACTAGTTGCTTCAACTTTTAGAAGGTAGGGTAATTTTAATAATTGTATAAGGTAGATTTCAAGAGGTAGATTTTGAGGGGTATTTAAATAAGTTACCCTTGCGAATTTTGGGCGAACGGTTTGAAAGATAAATTGTTATTTAATTTAATAATTTTAATCAAATTGAAAGGAAATAAGTACATAATTAAGATTCGTATGAACCTTGGTTGGTAGCCTAGCAACAAGCTGGGATCCCACTGCTTTTTTAATAGCAATACCTAATATATAAAAGATAAAAGTGCCTAATCCACTACTAGCATCATTGCTAACTAGACAATTTTTCAAACGCTTAAAAAACACAAAGTATCCTCGCTAAGCTCCTCTAAAGTAGAGAAAGCAAAACAACCAAACTGTAGCCATGTGAAACACATTTGTCCAAGTATTTAGTGTGCTTGCGTGAAACAACATTCGAAATGGCTTTTCCTGGGACGAAAGCACAGACACCTTCACCAGTGAAGGGTGAGACACCTGTAACATCCATACAAACATCTTGACCTTTCTCCCAGTTATAAACCAGGATGTCATCCGGACGCAAATCTCTATCATTATCGGAAAAAAACCCAAGAGCAAATTCTTTACGCGCAGGCACACCAGCTTTGTAACAAATATCAGCGATTATATCACGTAGAAGGTCATGTCGAAACTTGAGTCCAACATCCTTGGCACAATGGACCGCATGGTCACCAAAGATATCCATAGATCTATTACAGCTTGAGCACAAACCATTCTCAACAAACAAGGGGATGCCAAGGCGATAGCGAAGTACAGCCCTGAACTGTCTAGGTCCAAGGCATTGATTAAGATCACTAATGGGTACAACCAATAGATAGTTTTGCTCTTGTTTGACACTGTTACATTGCCACATAATGGAATCTCTTACATAAATAGAAGGCAGTCTGTTAAAGCATAGCTCGGTTGAACCCACCAAGCGTTGGTATGTCAAGTTTGGTTGTCATATTTTAGTGAATCAAAACTCAATTAAAGATATGTACTAGAGAAAACTTTGTATAGGTTAGGCTAGAAGGATTAGGATAATGAGACATACAAGTATTACTCGAAGACTTGAAGAATATGAAGAAGTAACAAGCTACATCGACGACATCATCCTTCCTCTTGAGGTTAGTAATATTGTGACTTGAAATGTTTCATTCCTAACGTATCTTTCATGTCGTGATATATTGAAAACAAAACTGCGAAGCTATGAATGATTATACTCTAGTAGACATAGTGTTAAGGAATTAGAATACGAAGTATAATGCTTATCTTTTGAACTTCGTATATAAGACATCGACATAATCGTATGAATGTTATTGTGATTATGTGTATGGGTATGAGTGAAGATTTCGACCTAAGAAACAATGTTTACATTCGTTTAAAGGAAGTACATTCATGAACTTGTTTTATGAATCGAAAGGGAAATCGCTAGGCTTATTGGTATTGTCATTCATTGCATATCTTTGGATTACCAATATGTGTGAGTTAGTAGAACCGATCATAACTTGTTATGTATCTTGGTAAAACTAGTCACAATGCCTGACTTATGTATTGGTATGACTTTTATTAGTGTAATCGATCCTAAGTAATCACCTAAGATGGTATGATCGATATTTGTAATTAGTGTAACCGATCCTAGTAATTGGTGTGACCGATCACAAAAGAATGTGTAATCGATCCTTGTAATTGGTGTAACCGGTCCTGGTAATTGGTGTAACCGATCCTGGTAACTGGTGTGACCGATCACAAGTAATACCATGAGAATATGGTAACCGGTCCAGGTAATTAATAACCAATTTGGTAACCGTGTAACCGGTCCCAAGAACCATATTGAGGTAGAACCGATCCTTGTGTTTGGTAGAATCGTAAACCCATGATTAGTGTGTTGATTTGATCAATCACATAGTTCTTGGAAATCAGATGAACCAGTTCTAAACTTGTTTGGAAGTGTGGTATAATCGGTTCCAAGATTGTAAATATGAAAAAGGATTTACAAAGAATAAGATGTCAACATACTTTGAACATTTTCAGTAACTCTTATCTTTTATTGTTCAAAGATATTCCTTAATAACTCAAGGATATCCCGGACCGAAATAAATTGAGAATCTTTTAATTAAGGTTGTTAATTTTATATGCTTTTAATTACCAGCAATTAAAATGCATATCTCTGGAAAATAAAAATTGGTAATGTGCATTTACTAATTGGAGATTTTCTAGTAGGATTTCGGTTAATTTTGGACAGAGCATTTCTAGGAATTACGAAAACCGATTTTGGAATTTATTTCATATCTTAAGAATATTCGGTTTTGGAAATTCCTTGGTGTCCAAACTTCCTTGGTCTATAAATACCCAAGTTTTCATTTCGATCAAACTATCTTAAGAGCCAGCAAAACTACCTTGTTGTGTTGTTACTGGTGGAGCCATCTATTCGGAGAGGAAAGTATCCTAATTAGGCGAAATCTCTTATGACCACTCATTTAAAGACTGATGTGGGATCAAGAAGCTCTACGAGTACCGTTGGTGTGGGAAACTAGATAATTGCAGTATTATTAGTTTTCGATTGGATTTGATTGACTAACAGTTGTTGAACTTTGATTGCACCTAGATAATTTATTTATTCTTGAGAATCTTCTCTTCTGATATAAGATTCACTCAAACTAGATCGAAGTGTCGATGGGATCTTTAAAACTGTTTGTAGATATAAAGACGTCTTGTGATAATCCATTGTTAACAGACTCAGTTCTGTGCGTGATTGATCAGAAGAGATTCAAGTTGTGGTGTGCGGGTGTTTATTGAAGATTTAAGAAGATTTGAAGACGAAGAAGATTTCTTATTTGGGTTCAGAATCTTTGGTGTGCACAAAACTTGATCGGCTGGGATCCAACTATAATCGGTTTATCTTTGATAGATTTGATTGATTAGTTGCTTAGATCGGCGTCATTATATAGTATCTTGGTAGATCTTATTTTTGATTGCGAAATCTAAACTCTGCTACTTTGGTAGTTGTTGGATAGATAGATCTAAACCCGATAAAGGAGTTTATTGGATTAAACGAAGAGCCTTTGTCTACCTCATATCACTGAGATTGAATAGAGTTGTTACCGAACAGATTTGTTGTTCCTTTACTATTTGGAATACGAACCAAAGGAATTGTTCCAGTGCGTGCACTTTATTGAATGTCGGAAGCGCATGGATACTGAAGAAACTAGGTGAAATATAGGTTTAGTTGCTTGGTCTCAACTATACGAAGTTTGTGTGATTTTGTATATCGGATTAATTCTGAGAGTATTCAATTCTGGACTAGGTCCCGGGGTTTTCCTGCATTTGCGGTCTCCTCATTAACAAAATCTTGATGTGTTATTTACTTTTGTTTTCCGCAATTATTATTGTTGTTATTATAATTTAAAGTAAATTACACAAACGTTAACTCTGTATTACTTGATAGTGATCCTATAGAGTTTGGTTAAGTGCGAATGTATTATCAAGTAATCACACTTTGATTGTTGTATTTTATCGATCTCGTATCCATAGACGATCACACAAAGTGTGAATACCGATTCGTTGTATTGTCTCGACTCAGTCCATAGACAATCTTTTTCGGTAAGAGGACTTATAGGTGGAAAAGTTTAAGATTGTGGTATATTTGGGTACCCTCGTCTTTTCACAGTCCACATACCTGGACAAATTCATGAAGAGCCAACTGATAAGCAAAACCTTTGTCTGATGAGAAAGAGTTACCAAGTATCACCTTCTGTACACGAAGTGGTCTGGCTCTGAGAAGCAAGATAATAGTAGGTGTGAGTGTCTGCAATAGTATAAATACCAAGGCCACCATCTTTGATAGGCAAGGTAGCTAATCTCTGCCGCAATTGACCAAAACCCGCACCATCTCCGGTAACCAAAAGTCTCAAATACTGGAACAAATGTTCATCAAAAAGATCAGTGGCTTGTTGAAGAGCTACATGATTGGTAGTTCGCATTTCAAAATATAATCTTGACACACCGGTGTAATTGCGAAGTAATAACATCTCTCTTTTAGGATCCTTGAGTTTTTTGATAGCAGACATTAGTTGAACGGTCTTGTTTACCCTGCTCAACACCATATCGCTTATGAAATTCATATCCAAACTCGCTGATCCACCCAAAAATTTGATGTCATTAGTCGATATACCAATATCCTTAGTAAAAACACCTTCAGCAGTTTTTCTTGGATCAATAGAAGGCCAAAAGACCTTCATTTTCTTTATATTGAGATGTAGACCCCTGCTTGGACCTTCAGTTTCTATTATGCTCAAAGCCTTGGCAACTTCAACTGTATCACCGATAATTGTAGCATCATCAAGGTATCAAGCGTGCAAGTCGAGCTTACAACGGGAGGCAATAGACCTCACAAGGGGATGAAGTGTCAGAGCAAAATAGGGGACCAAGATGATCACCTTGCTGGACCTCGAGTGCAGAAAACAAAATATATTGGTCCTAGTAGAGTCTAGCAGGCCTAGTGTAACAAAATTATACCCAACAAGAAATGCTTGGACAATGAATCGCACCTCCCTGATGAGATGAGATCTGCAAACCATGTTGAAAGCGTTGGAGAAGTTAATAAGCAGCATTGACAACTTTTCTGAGTGACCTTTTGATAGGGTGTAGAATACATCCTATTTACTATCTATTGTTTATGCTTTCTTTGTTATTTTTCTTGTAAATTATGTATTTTACGCTTGTTTTGAGTTTTATAGCTACTATGGAGTCGCACGGAGGAAAAGAAGAAGAAATCACCCAATTTGAGAAAAAGGGGCAAAATTGTCATTTTAGGGGTGAACACTATTTGGAGCCCAGTCATGGTTAGGGGGCAACTCTGTTTTGAAGGAACACTAAATACAGCCGACTCAAAGTTAAGGGGCTGTCATCTGGATAACCCTTAGCAGTGGCCGGATGCTGAATATCCACCCCAAGTTTATAACCCTAAATCGAGAATCACATTTCTCTTGTTTTTCTATTTTCCAATAATTCACCTCTTTCCCCTGAACCTGAAATTGAGAAGAAAGGAGGCACAACAATGAAGAGAACAAAAATTGAGAGATGGAGAGATCGTTGGGTTCTAAAATTAAGAGACTCTGAAATTGATATGGTATTGTGAGATGTTGCTGCCATGAAAGAGAAGAAATCGAGAAATAGAGTTGAAGCTCAGGGAGATGGGGATTGAATCGGAGAAATTAATGGGTCTGTTATGGGTTCGTTTCTGCAACTGATAAACAAGGCAATGATGATGTCGATCGAGAAATTGAGAGAAGCAGAGATTGCTCATGGTCGAGAGAACAGAAGTTGAGAAGCAAAATCAGACGACGGATCTTTGTAAGATTGATGAAGCTCGGGGAGAAGATGAATCGATGAGAAGCGAGAGAGATTAGGGTTCGATGAACTGATGGTGAGATTCTCAGGAGGAGAAGAATTTCGGTTACTACTATTGAGATCGAGAACAGAGATTTAGATAAAGAGATGAAGATGAATCGGAGATGGGGTCGTAGCTCAGATGAATCGATGGGTTTGTGGAATTGACAGCGAGTGGTGTTGTTGGTTGGTTCGAGATTGAGGAGCAGCTGATGATGATAATACAGTCATGGATTTGAAGTGCTGATGTTACATGGAATGATTGAAATGGTGCTTGTAATGGAATTCAGATGGAGATAGGAGGAAGAAGATGATGCTGTAAAGTTAGCTCAGCCTGAGAAGCAACAGAGGAAACTGATGAATGAATTGTGCCTTAGATATATGTTTAGGATGTCACAGGAGCTGAAGAAGTAAAGGCCGGAATGTGGCCTGGAAATGCTAAAGAAACAGCCGAAACTCTACGGATATTTTTTTCTCGGCGAGTCAACTCGAGCCGGCGATGACCGATCCAAGTAGATTCAAGACGCCCGAGTAAGACCAGTAAGCTCAGCAAGACTGACTCAGAAGCTGACTCACCATCTGGTTTGACCTGTTTGACTAACAGTTGACTGACGGTTGACCCGTTTGACCGTTAGTCCTAACGGTGGACTGACGGAATATTCCGTCGAATATTCTCTCGACGGACAGAATTTTCAGGTGGTCGGCGGTGACGGATTCCGGTCAAATTCCGGCCATAATACCAGTTTCCCGGCGACCAAAATTCCAGAATTTTCTATGGACTTCTCTCATGGGTGTGAAGACTTGGACTAGGAATTGGATGGAGAATTGGGCTCAAACTTGGAAAGAGAAGATGGAAGAAGAGAAAGACTTGAATTTGGAAATTGAATTGCTAAAGGAAAAGGATTCTATTCCTTGGAAGATTTGGAGAATATTGAAGCCTATAAATAGAGAAGTTTTCTACATCTTTTACACACATCTCTACACACACAACACTTTTCTTTTCTTATTCTTTGTGTGAACTCTTTAGCATGAGTAGCTAATTTTATTGATTGAGGATGAATTCCTAGTTCTTAATATGATTTAAGTTTTTGTTTTCAATTCTATCTTGAAGTTTTTCACATAATTATCGTTTGTTTTTACTAATAGGAATGATCTTAATGACATTCATGATTGATTGATAGATTGTTTGGGTGGCCAACTAAATTGATTTGTCGGTTTAATCTAAAGCTAGTGAAAGTTAGGAGATAAGTAATCGTTTCTTGACTTTTTACATAAGTAGCAAACACGAGACCTTGCGGAGGGATTCCGTGGAGCAATTGTGTGTGAAAACAACGTTAGCAAGTAGACCTTGATCTAAGAGTCTAACTACTAATATTGACCTAATAAGTTCATAAATCTTAATGTGTTTATTTAAATTACATCTAGAGTGATCTACTACTAGGTGGTTTGGTAAATAGAATCCGGTAGTCGAGAACTTCCGTATCCGGTGATACAAGGGATTTAGGGGTTTAGCACTGATCTAGCTGCTTTACCTACGGTTGGTGATAATTTGTGACTTATAACAAGTAAAAAAGAACATAACTTGATTCATTGTTTTGCAACGAAGAAGGATTCCTTGATCTTGTCTCTCTTATTGCTTTCAACTTTATCTTTTAATTGCTTGTTTATTTTCTTTTGTTTTTTACACCCCCCCTTTTTGTGACAATTTTTACAACTAGAATCTCTTGCTCCTCGTGGGAACGAACTTGACTTCCATTATATTATTTTTAATTGAGTGGAAATAAGATATTAATTTGATTGCACCTACGACACGCATCAAATTTTGGCGCCGCTGCCGGGGAGCAGTGGACGATTTTAGTTGTTTTTATTTTTCTTGTTGCTTTATTCTTGCTTTGTTATATTGTATATCGTATCTAACTTGGTTTCCGAGAATCTTATTTCAGGTATCGGTTTTCCATGTATGGTGGACAAGAGCAAGCATATTACAACAATCAATACGGTTTTCAACCTCAACATTATGACAACTTCCAACCATCCTTAGGATTCAATCAAAACCAATATTTTGGCTATGATAAATTTCCTACAGAACTTTATGGATATTCTCATACATATCAACAACCTTATGACGGGTATGTAAGTGAACAATCACTAGGATGGAAGGATAGTTATGCATCTAACAATTTGTTTTCTAGTAATGTGCAGACAGAGAATTTGGAATATACTCCTCTTCATCGTGTTTTTCCTTCACTTTTTCCAAAAGAGGAGATGCCGTCTAGAAACTCTATCAACGGTGGTAAGCGTGTGAACGTCAGAAACTTGCATTTAAATTATACAAATTGGAAGATGATGGAGACTCGGAAGAGCTTGTCGCAGAAATTAGTAGGACTATTCATATGAAACTTAAACGACGTCGGGATAAAGGTTATGAAACCGATGAAGATTCTTTTTTATGGTGAGTCTGAAAATGAAGATGATTGTGTTGAAAAGGACCAACCTTTGGAGACTTTTGAAGACGCTAGTGTAGCTTACTCGAGCCTTGATCTTAATAATGATCAAGCACCTATTCAAAAGGTAGAGCTTGAGGAAGATGCAATTAGTGCTTGGAAAAAATTCCTTAGGGAAAGATACGAGTCCGCGGAAGTGTATGAGCGTTGCAACAATGAGGAAGTTATTCCAACTCCGGATCATAATAACGATCCTTCACCTATTCAAAAGGAGGAGATTGGGTATGACTTACCTATTGTTATAAACGGTGTAACACCCGCACAAGAAGATCTTACAATTTATACCGATGAGGATCATTTTAGTGAATGGCCCGATTCCGATGATGAGAATGTTGAAGAGATGATGCTAGAGGATGAAACCAAATTAATTGATTTTGTGGAAGACCCAATTGAACTTGCCAATGATTATAATGATGCCAAAACTTTGGTTAAGGTAGAAAACGACGAAGAATGGTTGCAAGGTTTAATAGAGGACCACGATATACAAGAGGTAAGTAATTCACTCGAATTTTTTAAGGATGAAGAGGATTCTATAATACAAGAAATTGTGCAAGGTTTGTCTAACCCTTTGCATATTGATTCTTCTCCGTTACCTCTTATTGGTTTGAATGTATGTGCTTCGAAAGTATTTTTGGATGATTTTGTTTCTAGATATCCACCATTGGAAACACTTGATTCTAACACCATGCAGGTTTGCCAAAAGGAACACATGGAAATTCCCAAATTCTATGTTCTTTATACACTTCCGAGTGTGGACGAGAATAAGTGTGGGGGAAATTTCTATCGAGCGATAATTTCATTATTATTTTCTTGTGCTAACATTTGTATGGAGTTATTGTTTGCAAAACAGGTATTATGGGTGGATCCTCAAATTTTCAGATTGTTAGTATATGGGGAATGAATCTAGCAAGAGCTAAGTCGGGCCGTCGACTTTAAAACAAGCGCTTAATGGGAGGCAACCCATAGGTTTTGTATTTCTTATCTTTTTACTTTTTGTTATTTATTTTTCTTGTTCCATATCATGTTAAAATTTCCCACCTTGACTTTACTAGGAGGATTCAATTACATTGAGGACAATGTAAGGTTTAAGTGTGGGGGAGTGGTTAAGCATGTATTTTAAAAAAAATTAAAAAATTTAAAAAAAATTTAAAAAAAAAAGTTGTATATAAAACCTCCAACTTTTAGAGATTTTAGAGTCACTAGCATAATTCTAGGTATGTTTACATAGAGATTTTCACCGACATAATTGAACTTGGAAGTGTTAGGGAACTACATTCGGATTTCTTGCTTGTTAGAGTGTTAAATAATGGATTTAATCATGCCGGTGATGCGAATTTGGTGCAGGGAGAAATGCATTATTAGAGTTGCTGATCAATCATTAGTGGAGACTACCCGTATTCATATCATGTGAGGCACCGACCAGAAATTTTTCCATCTACTAAAGAGCTTTCTTTTGAGTGTGTGTCACCGTAAGTAAATTCCGGGTAGAATGGTGAGCTACCCAACCTCCCACCAATAGAAGCACTACTCTTTGATCTCTTGAGTGTTAATTTTGTCAATCATGAGGGTGACGTCTATAGATGAAAGCCTCCTTCTTGTAGTTCGATTTGCAGTTAGCACCATTCTCTCGCAACAACAACGGATCCATAGAAACACCATCATCATCAACAAGGAGCGACATCAAAATCTACAAGGAAAGTTGGAAAAAGTTCAAGGTTTACAAGCAACGGAACGAGAAAAAGAGCAAATTTCAAATTCAAGTAAAGCAACATACAAAGAGCAGATTTTTACATATATGTTGAGGACTTACAATACAATGAGGTAATTTTATATTCAAGTATGAAGACTTATTCACAAGAGCGAAGAAAATTAAAAGGTGAGAATTTTTGAAGTTTATGATTTCAAGACGATACAAGTTGTGAAGAATCAAGCGGTAAAATACTTCTCCCACGGCCATGGTTGTATTTACTTTCTCTTGTTTTGAATTCAAAAAAAAAAAAAAAAAAAAAAAACAAGAGAAATATTTGTTTTGTTTTTATTTATTTAATAAGCCGTGGGGAAGGAAAATCTATAAGGAAGTTTCAAGCGACAAGGATTTAAGGTAAAGGTTACAAATTGTTAAGGATTTATGAAATTCGAGAGTTTATCACCAATAGTTGAAACCGAAGACGAAGACCAAGGAGATCAAGACGAGGAGCGGAGGACGTTTCTATTGGATGGCGTGAGAGTGGTGTTATCATAATTGGCGATCGGATGTGAAGGTGAGTAAGTAATCTCATCCTCGATAATAGTGGTTGATTTCCTTTCTTAGAGATCGTCAGAAAAATGGTTTTTCAAAATGTTAAAAGATGTGGGTTTTTAAAAATATTTCGGAAGTTGTCCTTCCCACCATTCAACGTGTTGCAGGAATTCTCTCTTCATTCCTACTTGCACACATGTGAGACCCATAAAAAAGCTGTCTTTTTGAGTGCAATTATCATAAAATCCTTTTTGGTGAGGCAGAAGTCGAGGCGAAATGCTTATTGATCGTTTCTCAAACACGCGTTCTCTCATTATGGTGTGGTTATTTCTCACTCAACATTTAAGAATGAGAATATGTTCTTTAGTATTTCTAACTTCTTATTACTAGCATGCAGAAACTCTATGTCCTCATAACTCTTTGGATGCTTGGGACGCTTGAACGCTTTGAAGTTGTGAGTTTTTAGTTTGATTTGCTCGAGGACTAGCAAAGTCTAAGTGTGGGGGAATTTGATAGGGTGTAGAATACATCCTATTTACTATCTATTGTTTATGCTTTCTTTGTTATTTTTATTGTAAATTATGTATTTTACGCTTGTTTTGAGTTTTATAGCTACTATGGAGTCGCACGGAGGAAAAGAAGAAGAAATCACCCAATTTGAGAAAAAGGGGCAAAATTGTCATTTTAGGGGTGAACACTATTTGGAGCCCAGTCATGGTTAGGGGGCAACTCTGTTTTGAAGGAACACTAAATACAGCCGACTCAAAGTTAAGGGGCTGTCATCTGGTTAACCCTTAGCAGTGGCCGGATGCTGAATATCCACCCCAAGTTTATAACCCTAAATCGAGAATCACATTTCTCTTGTTTTTCTATTTTCCAATAATTCACCTCTTTCCCCTGAACCTGAAATTGAGAAGAAAGGAGGCACAACAGCGTCACCTTGACTTCCATTATATTATTTTTAATTGAGTGGAAATAAGATATTAATTTGATTGCACCTACGACACGCATCACCTTTCAACTCTAGAAGGCCATTAACAGCGTGTAAAATGCTCTCACCACCAACTGGCACATCAACACCAAATTGGTGATCCCCCAAATAAAATGTCATGTCCTTGACAATGGAGAAAGCAGCCACCTTAGAGACCAATCTACTCCAAACAGTACCAACCGCAATAGGCCTAAGGCCGCCATGCAGATGCTTTGGCAACCTTGGGAAGCAAGATGCAATTAAATGATGACAATGAGGGCACGATAACGGTAAGAAGAAAAGAGTTACCTAGTACCTGGAAAGAGGATCTAGCCTTCGATAAGGCAGATGACTGATAAGTGCATATTTCACATATATTTGGTGTCACTTACATGTTAGTAATTGCTATCTTTCTGGTGAATTATTGTATATTACGCTTGTTTTCTTGTATTTGTCTTATATTAGGTGAGTCATACAAAAAGAAGTGGAAATAGCTACAAAAGTGAAGTTTACAAGTTTAGAAGGGCCAAAGACCAATTGGGTGAGTCATCATTCTGTAGAGGATAAGAAGGCGAAGTAGATGGCAAAAGAACAAAGTCATTCTGAGTTCGTATGAAGAAGTTAGGAGCAAAACAAGAACTTGGAAGAATAAAGGGTAAAATGGTCATTTCAAGGGCCAATACTATTGACATCCCGTCGTTCGTTAAGGTGCATCCAATCTGTTAAGGGCTGCCATTTTCAAAGGAACTGTTAAAGGGAGTCATGACTTTTACTTGTGGGGAAGCCGTAATTCAAAATATATTGAAGGCACCCGCCATATTACTCAAGGCACCACCACCTTCTTCCTCGACTTCAACAGAAAGAAAAGAAAATCACCAGCTGGTGATGTTGTTGATCGTGGTGATCAATATGGTGACAGTTTGGAGTGATTCTCGAATTCGAATGGTTCAATGGGATGTTAAAGCAGTTAGAAGAGATGGGTCGTGCTTGGAAATGGAGTTTAACAACTCGGTGTTCCAGCTTCCATTGATGATCGATAGAGAAGCAGTGGTGTTGTAGCTGATATAGGAGGTCCGAGAGAAGTCAGGGAAAGATCAGAGAAGGTTTGGGTTGTGCTTGAGGCAGAGAGTAAGCTAGAATAGTTCACGACCAGTGCTCAATGTCGTTGAACCAAGTGCAACTGCCTTGAAACAGGGAGAGCCATTGCTAGCAATGCATTCGACAAGGATGATTGATAGTGATAGAGGTTGATGCTGGTATTTGAAATGCAGTTGGCAAAGAATCTCGGGAATGGAAGATGACGAGTTTGAGTTCGTGTGTGATGAAGAAAGAAGAGCTCGAGTTAGACAGTGAACATTCTTTGCTGCCGATGGTGAAGGTCGAAGAGATGCTCGAGATGAGAACAGGAGATGATGAAGTTGGCAGTGATGATGCTGCCGATATTGATGGAGCTTGAGTATGTCATGTTTGTAAACACGAGTAGCAAAACAGGTCGCTGCTGCCATTGACGATGGTGACTACTGGTGGTGATGCTGGCAGTGAACATGGACGGTGTGGAGAACATGGGCTTGTTGTCGTCGATTGAAGATTTAATAAGGAGTTTGAGAGAAACAGGGAACAGGGAACCAGTTTCGTGACCGAGAAAATGGTTAAGAAGATATTGTTTTAAGGATAAACATGGAGAAGATTTCCGATCAAGTTAAAATATTTACGCGTAGGTAAAAGTTGGAATCCGATGCAGGAGTCGCACATGGAGTTTAATGTATGATCAGTTTTGAAAGGAGATAACAATACACGTGGCTCAGGAAAGTGTTACAACCAATCAGAAGTCGTGACCTACACGATTAAGATACTCTGCGATATACTGGAACAAAAACACTTAATTTCTCTGATGCAAAACTCTTTACAGCCGACTTTCATTGTTTATCGAATGCGACTTTTTTGGATCGTACATGCCTAACCGTTGCCTATATAAAGCAGCTAAGCCAAGAAGAGTTTCATTCAACTTTTCAGAGAGAAAAAAAAATAGAGAAAAATAAGAGAAAGGAGAGGTTATATTCTATTCTAGGGTTTACCCTTTTAGGGGGAATCCATGTTATTTTCTTCTTCTTATTTCATATATTTTTCATGGATTTTAGTAAATTCATGTGTAGCTAATATTTTATTGATTAAGGATGATTTCAAAGTTCCGATTCTTTGTAATGAAATTCTAATTCTTTTTACAAGTTTATTTTGAATTTAACTTTCTTGTCGATTGTCTCTATTATTTTTAGTGTCTAAGATTATTACTGGGTTGTTCAACTAGCCATTTTAATTAATGTTGGAATTTTGAATAGAAATATGAGTTAGTTAGTGTGAATGGATGTGTCCACTCACTTGAACCTTTTCAATAGGTAGTGTCTTATCCCAAGGGATGTGACTCTCCACTAAGGGATGTGACTCTTCATGAAAGGATCTCACCAAGAGTCACTTCTAAACTTATATAAACCCCACATATTCTCCATTGAAAAAGTGTGTTTTAGAGTAAAAAACTAGTACTAGAAATTTTAGAGTCTACATGTTGTCTTCAAGAGTTAAAGAAAAGTTTGTGCTACATCTATTCGTGTTCGCTGTTCGGTGTTATCGAAGTGCTGCGAAAAACATCGAGGTGTTGTTGAATGTTGGAGACATATGCCGCTAAACCTGTAACAACATTATATACAGGGCATCAAATGTCTTAAGCAAAGAGATTACTCGACTCAATACACCCAAGTAAGTTTGTTTAAGTTTTGTAATTGATCATCTTTTTCTATCCTTCTTTTCTTGTTTGTTGTTGGTATTACAAGATGTAATACATAAATGAAAACCGTGTTACAAAGAGTTGTAACGGATCGGTGGATAATACACGAGTTGTAATATTGGAGAATTGGTAACGAAGATATTTATCCATCAATCTTAAGACATTTGATTTAGGAACTATCATCGTTACCAATTTATTGGTAGAAAGGTTTCTACAACACACGCACATCTGAATGGCGAATTTTCTCTGAGTATGAGAAATGAGAACGACCATCATTCACTTGTAAACGGGTGGAATAACATTTTTGGTTGTTAGCCCACTAATGTTAATTAGCATGTTGCTAATTAAATAAGAGGATCCTATTTTGTTAGTCATCAGAACATACATATTCTGATACATTTCTTAATTGGGTGAATTAAGAAAATTGAATAAAAACGATTGATCTCCACCCTGGTCCATTAACGTTGTCAAACCGCTTCTATCTATGAGACGCCTTTGCCAACGGATGATGCCGAAAGGAACTTATGAATTGGAATTCATAATTCACATAGTATCATATCATGTGGGCACTGAAAAATCTTTATAAGATCAAGCGAATCAATTGATTGGCTTAGACGGACTGACGAAGGCGGTTTATATCTTTAGTGTCTACTTCAGATAGAGGCCCGTTAAGAAAAAATATGACGGCGAGATGGAACCTCTTGGTTGGGATGACGTTTCGGATCAATTTCTGGAAAGGCGCTGTCAGAGATGGGATATTTGTTTTTGTTTCAGTGAAAACACTAATGAGTTTCCTGAGGATGGGAAATACTGGTAAGAGACGCCTTGTACACTAGATTACCGCGCACGGTGGGGAGGCCGACCAAAAAGGAAACTTATTTTTGCATCGAAACGGGTTTAGTGCTTCTTCTTCGCCCGTTTGCCCTGCGTGACTCGTTTTACAGGGTTAATTTTTGAAGTGCAGTAACTTCGATTATCCATCAGATTTCTGGATATATCTTTCAACCCAGATTAATATGAAGCATCATCTATTGATCGAAAGAGATTTGAATAACAAAAAAATTAAACTTGATCCCAATTGAAAGAATAAATTCATTCATGGGTGAAATCTGGATCCTAAAATTCTTTGTTTATGGATCGAAAAACTCACAAATTATTTCAATCTCTGATAGATGCATTTCTTGGTAGGTGCAGAACTAAGAAAGTCCGGGGAAAAACGATGAAGATGTTGTTCGATTCGAAGAAAAAAAATTTTGCTGGAAAAACGGGTTTTTGCACGCCCATTTGTGACTGACAGGGTGCAGATTTCTCATCACATAGAAGGCCTCCCTTTTGGTCGGCCAATGAAAGGGTGCATAACGGTTAGGAACACATGGTTTAAATTGACGGCTAAGTGGCAGTTGAATGAGGCTTTGATTTTTCAAATTGGAAGATGAAATTTGAAAAGTCACGACCTATCGCAATCCAAGTGTTTAGACATATGCTCTCTTGTAAAAACATGAGAGATGTCTCTATATGGATACACAGAGTGAATCTATAATGATTCACGAGATGGATGAATGGATCAGTTTTCTTTCTTTCTTATTCTCTACTTGTTTGATCGTGTTGCACTAATTAAGTTCGTACCAGTTTGAGTATGTAGGACAAAATGCGTATGACATTTAAGATTGTGAATCCAGGGTTAATTAGCGGGATAACACAAGAGTCACAATCGAGCAATAATGGCCGTTTCTTTGATCATATCATGATTAAGAAATTTTCTTTGTTCTGTATGCTTGCAAGACAGAGAGGCTCTGGTTGGTTTAATTCGGAGGATGACTGTTCAAATTAAGGCGTTTTTATTTTATTTATTTTTTTGGAAACAAAAAACGATGTATAATTTAACCAACGGGGAACTTTTTTTCTAGCTCAATTTACTTTTTTCATATATTAGAAACCCTTCTTAAAGATTCCTTATTTAACAAACCCATAATATTTATAATATGAATTGTTTACAAAAATAACCTTTTACCTTATATAGAAATTAATTTTATTTAAACAAGGAAAACGGTTATCATAAATTCTAATCCCTACATTAACTCGTTTTTCCTTGTTTATCTCCCTAAAAATTAGTTATCCAATTAATTTCTGTTTTGAAAATAAAAACGTTTGTTAAAATTCAAATTCCTTGAATTACTCGTTTGATTTTCCCTAAAAATGATTTATTTTGTACAAATTTTAATTTTCATATTTACGACATAAGGTGAATATGTGTGATTATCATTATTATTAGATCTTTCACTAATAATAACGTGATTGGTGAAAAATATCATTTTTCACAATCTTGCATTATTGAAAAATACCAGTTTTCATAATGGTGATCAGTGATAATTCCATTTTCGATAAGCGCGATTTGTGAAAATTTGAATTTTCCATCATGTAGATTGGTGAAATTTTTTGTTTCCATCCGTAATAAAGTGGCGTGGTTAGAATATCGGACTTAAAATTTTAATTTCAAGAGTCATACGAGATTGGGTGAAAATTTCTGTTTTCGCCAACGCGATTTGTAAAAATTTCAATTTTGTGCAAGATTGGTGAAAATTTCTGTTTTCATCCGTAATAAGCGTGGTTAGAAAAATCAGACTTAAAATTCAAGTTTTCACAATCTCGATCGTTGAAAATTCAATTTTCTTCTCTAGTGTCATACGAGATTGGTAATAATTCCAGTTTTCGCAAACACAATATGTGAAAATTTCAATTTTCCGTCATTCGAAATGGTGAAAATTTCTGTTTTCACTAGTCGGTCTAGACACAATTTGTGAAGATTGTAATTATCACCGAATTCTTTCCAATACAATCTAAAAACATAAAACGAAAGAAATCATACAAATCGAACATCGAATAACAAAGCAGATGAAAAGTCTAAAGTAGATTGATATGGGCAGTATGCGATCACAATGACCATCTTTAGAAGAAGGTTAAAAGTATCTTCAACTATAGCTGAAAATCAAAATATGGAACTATAATATAACACCGTATTGTGTCAACACCAAGATTTATGGATCCTGTAGCTTTATCCAATTATTATTTTGTGTGCCTGGTTTGAACCTAATAAAAATAATGGAAAGTGTACGAACTTTCAATCAAAATCTGTTGTAAGGGAAAGTGCCGGGTTTGGTTAAAACATAAGTGATTTCCTAGCACTCGATGCACGATGGTGATTTACTAAGAATTTCGGAAAAGGTCAAACAATGGCAGATTTTAGTCTGATAAAGATGAAAATAAGAAGACAACAAATTATAAAAATGGTGCATGTAATCTAAACATTGGGTTTGGTGTAATCATAAATTTATTTCTTAAGTTAAAAGAGTACAAGAAATCTAATGAGGAAGATAAAGTGATTGGAAAAGATAGCTAGAGATGAGTCTCACGTGAGAAAAAAAGAAGAAAGTGGTAACACGATCTTCAAATTTCCCGATTAGTAGGAATACCTTACGTGGCCGAAAATCATGAAAGTAATATTAATTGACGACTTAATTGGTAGAAAAAGGTGAATTAATGGGAATAACTTACTTGGCCGAAAATTATGGAAATAATAATTGACGACTTAACTGGAGAAAAATATGGCAACAAGTTTTGACGGGATTTTTTTTTAAATGTTTATATTGATAATTTATAACTAACTATTAAGGTCAATTCAGTCCAAAATAAAATGTGAAAATTTAAACTCAATCTAAACTACTAATATTAACCGTAGATTTTGTCATTTGGGCTATACATATAAACAATCTTAATGACGGGTTTCTAAAAGAAAGATGAACCAAGTTTGGGTTCCTCAGAATTTTCCACTTTAACCAACCGTGACTTGTAAAGCGCCACTTAAAGTGCTGGTTTTATCACGACTAGTATTTATTCTTTCTTTGCGAGTTTCTTGTATTTGACCGATCGCTGGTGTTGGAAGGAGTTCAATGCATGGAAGTGATACTTTAAAAATAATATGTATTTGGGGGTAGATGGTGGTTTGATTCTTTCATTTTAGCTATGGAATCTAAGAAGAGTTAGGGTTGTGCAATCTTAATGACAGGAGTTGGTTTAAAGAGTACAGTGGCATTGGGGTTATGGTGAAGGGCCGAATAGATGATGATTGAATAGCAGGTACGGGGTATTGAAGCGGGGTTCCTGAGAAGGAGGGAATGAAATTGCCGAGCGTTTGGTATTGAGTTGGTATGAGTTTGAGATGGAGATTGATGAGTGAGTAATGGAAGAGAATGTGGTGTAGGTTGCAATTGCGGGTGATGGATGTGTATGAGGGGCATTTGAATGGCGGCGATGTTACGGAGTTGCCAAGGGATGATGATATTTAGGTGGTTGCGAGTTGAATTTTGGCTCTGTGGAGTTACGGGGAAGGCAGCCATCATGGGTAGAAACTGTGGTGTCTTTACTTCCGAGGCGTGCAACGGCTCGGCCTAGAGACCAACCAGCCAATTCACGATTCCGATATAATACAGAACCGTGGCGTTTTGGGGCGAGAATTTACACCACGGGTTTTATAAGTAGTAGGGTGAATTTCCAACTAATCTAATTTTGGAAGGAGTATCACTTTATGGAAATTGAGGAATATATAAAAAGGACTTCTATCTTTTAGAGGACCACGTTTGATTATCTCTTACACTTTATTACAGGGTTTAGAAACGTAAGAGTCTTTCTCTTTTTCTCTTTGTGATGAACTCCATGAATATGAGTATAAAGGAGAAATAATGCGGAAATTTTCCACCCCCAGCCAACCGTGACTTGTAAGCGCCACTTAAGTCTTGGTTTTATAATGAAATAATGCCATTCATGTTTGGAAGCTTCTTGCTTTCATTTTTTGCATGATGGCTGGACTTGGGTACATGGCGAGAAATTACGCATTCTCGGCATGAATACAATGTTGTATTCTTGAAGATAAGTCCATCAGTAGTGCTGACAGTAAAGAGACCGCATTATTTGTGATTGGTTTCTAAACTATTCTGACCCGGGTTCGATCCCCGGCAGCGGCGCCAAAAACTTGATAGGTGCTTTAAAGAGCTTTTCCTATGTCTTAATCTGCAAGTGCACAGAGCCTTGAAGGCAGTGGCAAGCACAGGTCTTTCCACATGGAACTTGTGTATGCTAAGTTATTCTAAGGTTAACTCAAGTGTTTCCAGGTGATGTAAGTGACAGAAAATTTATGAAGTTGTTTATAGTCTTTACGACTGAGTGGATGTTGTGATTATAAACTAAAGTAGAGGAGAGCAAGATAAGTTGTAAAAGTTGATTGAGTGGTACTAGGATTATCAAATCCACCACTGGTTCAAGTTATGTTATTCAACTAAATTGAATGTTCTTTCTACAGACAAGGGAAGTGTGTCAAGCTTCACTTATCTAAGGGTTTCACCAGGGGATAGTTTAGTTTTTCAGCTAAGGATGCTAAGTCAGAGCACTAGTTGTCTAATCAAGAACAACTAGTCAAGGGTTAGCAAAGGTAGTTTAAGTTTGGGCTGAATAGTACTCCAAGCAGAGTTATCCTAACTACAATGGATACATGGTATCCATTGTGAGAGCAAAGCAATGGAAATGCTAGAGTTAAACTATCTCATCATTTTAACAAGTAAAGAACAATTCAAAATCAGTTGAACAACAGAACAACAGAATCAGGGTTTCATGTCAATCCTAGCAAATAAGTTAATTAGCTCATGATGAACATTAAAAACAGAGTTAAATCAAATTGTAAACAAAACTAAGAACCCTAAATTGAAAACTAAAACTGACTAGTTTTCTCTTACATCAAAAACCCAATTTATAACTCACAAAAGCAATCCTCACTAACCACTACTCTGACCCAAACCTGATGTCGACCTTGTCTTGCCTCTGAATCGCCATGCGGGGTGGTTGGAGGAAAACTCTAAGTCTAACTTATCTCTAACCTAGCTTCTAAGGTAAGGAGAAGCTAAGACCGAGATAAGTCGAAGTAGAGGTGGCGAGTTGTTGCGACGAGTTGTTAAGGGGATGGATGTGATGATGGAGCTCTGCTATGGGCGTGGGAAGAAGGAGGTGGAGGTATGGTCGATGGGGTTTTCTCTGATGGAGGTAGCGGGTGAAGAAAGAGAAAGGTGAGGGAGAAATGAGGGTTAGCTCGAGTGGTATAGGTATAGGGTGCTTCGATGTGAAGCGAGGGAATGACGGATGATGGGAAGGCTTCGGCGAGCGTTGGATCTTTGGGGGACAGATCCGAACGGCTCGGGATGAACTCGGGGTGATCGGGTGTGGAGCGGAGACATCAAGGGTCGATGCGTAGGAGGCGTGAGCGTAGGATGCAGCAAGATGAGATCTCAACGGCTTGGAGTGTACGGGCTCGGATCCGGGTCGCGGGTCGGGTCTAGCTCAAGCCCATGTCTTGTAGATGAGTTGCTCCTTGTTGGGTTGCAAGCTGTTGCGCTTGTGAGCTTTGGCTTTCTGCTCCATAGATGCTCGACTCCAATTCTTCTCTCTTTTGGCTCCTCGGATTCTCCGAGCTTTATTTATTACCTAAAAACACAAAATTAATTAATACAAATATTTATTCTTGAAAACAAAGAAAATAGAACTGGGATAATATCTGATTTCTAAACGCAAAAGATGAGTAAAATGCCAATAAAAAGGTGTATAAGTATGCACTATTTGGCACTCATCAAATACCCCCAAACCTGAATTTTACTTGTCCTCAAGTGAAACAAAAATGAAGAAATCCTAACTATACCCATGTCGCAGGTCTCTCGAATGCATTTAGCGTATGCACTAAGCCTTTAAACCCCTAGGTGTCCCTAGTGGACGAGTTGTAGTCTCGTGAGGGTTTTGCAGGTGTACCCACAAAACCTTCTCCAACTTCAGAGTGTAAAAGAGTCTCAAGCATCCAAGGAGCTATGAGGACATAGAGTTTCTGCGTGCTAGTAACAAGAAGTTAGAACTACTAAAGAACGCATTCTCATCCTTAAGTGCTGAGCGAGAAGTAACCATACCATATGAAAGAATTCGGATTCGATTGTGATCATAAGCCTCGACTTCGCCTCACCATTAGGGTTTTATGATAATTGCACTCAAAAAGATCGCTTTTTAGTCTCTCATGTGTGCAGCGGGAATAAAGAGAGAAATCCTGCACACGTTGTAGGTAAGAAGGATAACCTTCCGAAATAAAATCTGGAGACTCCACAAAAGTGTGGACAAAAAGAATCTTTTTCTGATGATCTCTAAGGAAGGAAATCAACCATTAGCAAGGGTGGGAGTACTCACTACCTTTTCACCCAATCGGCAATTAATATCACTCTCTCATAAGAACCATAGAAACGTCTTCACTCTTCGGTCTTCGGTCTTCAAATGTTGATGACGAACTTCTAAACTTCACAAAACTTGACAATTTTTAACTTTTCTACTCAATTTCCTTGTTACTTGGAATTTTCTTCTTTACCATGGTGGTATCAAAACTAAGAAAATAAACTACAATTTTATTTTATTTTTTTTTTTTTTTTTTTTTTTTTTTTTTTTTTTTATATTTTTTTTTTATTTTTTTTTTTTTTTTTTTTTTTTTTTTTTTTGTTATAAGAACTTCACTATATACATTAATTGAAAATAAAAACAGTAAAACTACTAACTCCATGGATGAAGGACTATATCACACAATTTCCATAACTTGTATTGTCTTGATTTTACAAACTTCATTAATTCTCATCCTATTTTCTTTTCCTTTCTTTGTTGCACGTAACCTTGGACTATATCAACTTTTCTTCAAATATTTTGATGTTGCTCCGCTTGCTGACGATGATGTGTTTCTATGGAACTACTGATTGAGAGAAAGAGTGATGTTAACTGCAAATCGATATTTAGAGGGAGTTTTCATCTTTAGACGTCACCCTCATGATTGACGGAATTAGCACTCAAGAGAACAAAAGTAGTCTTTGAAAGTGGTGCGAAGTTGGGTAGCTCACCATTCCTACCGGAATTGACGTACGGTGACACACACTCTAAAAGCTTTTCTAGAAAGTCACAAAGAGTGAAGGTCGGTACCTCGCTTGATGTAAAATGGGTAGTCTCCACTATGGTTGATCACAATTCTACTACCGAATATCTAAACAGCACCTAATTCGCCCTCCGGTATGGTTAAATCCGACTTTAACGCTCTAATCAACTAAGGAACCCGATTGCGTTCTCCAGTACTTCCAAGTTCTTGTTATTTCGGTCAGACTCTCTATGTAATCATAGCTAAAAGCATGCTAGTGACTCTAAAATCTCTAAAAGTTGGAGGTTTTTCATGCAAGTATTTACAAAGAGTTTTTTTTTTTTTTTTTTTTTTTTTTTTTTTTTTTTGAAAAGAATGACTAAAAACTCTATATGCAAATGTATGTACCCCCAAACCTAAATTAAACATTGTCCTCAATGTGTCAACGAGATAATAAGAATTTAAAAAGTCACATACCGAGAGAACTATGTTAAATAAAGAAAAGGGAAGAGATTACTAGGATGTACAAGGGTGTTGCTAAACCATAGAAAGATGAATGCTTTGAAAGCAAACAATCACGAGCGCAAGACAAAAAGGTTGGTTAGCACACATCAAAATTATGCAAAAAGAAAAAGAAACGGGAAAGACGATGGATTTTTAGTCCATAAGTATGTACACAAGTGAACTAGATCAGTCCACATAGATGGGGTCTTCCAAGTCAACGGTCTCAACTTTGGTGGAAGATGTTCCAGAAATGGTTTCAATCTCGACCATTGACTTTGAAAATGTTCTTGTTTGCCGGGTTTTCAACTTCTACCGCTCCATGGGGAAAAGCGGTACGTACCACGAATGGTCCGGACCATCGAGAACGTAGCTTTCGGAAACAAATGCAACCTAGTGTTGTACAATAAAACTTTTTGACTGGGTGAAAGACTTGCGCAGAATGCGCTTATCGTGAAACACCTTCATTCTATGTTTGTACGTTTTGGCACTATCATATGCATCGTTTCTCAATTCTTCTAACTCATTGAGTTGAAGTTTCCTACGGGTACCAGCCTTATCAAGATCAAAATTCAGCTTTTTCACAGCCCAGTATGCACGGTGTTCTAACTCAACAGGTAGATGACATGCTTTTCCGTACACAAGTCTGTAAGGAGACATCCCAATGGGAGTCTTGTATGCAGTCCTATAGGCCCATAAAGCATCATTTAAGCGCAAAGACCAATCTTTCCTAGAAGGATTGACGGTCTTCTCAAGAATATGCTTAATTTCCCTATTAGAAACTTCTACTTGGCCCTTTGGTTTGAGGATGGTAAGGTGTTGCGACCTTATGAGTGATTCCATACTTGCGCACTAGTGATTCAAAGGGTCTATTGCAGAAATGACTACCTCCATCACCGATTATTGCTCTAGGGGTTCCAAACGGAGAAAATGTTCTCCTTAAGAAAAGAAAGAACAACTTTATGGTCGTTGGTTTTGGATGCAATGGCCTCTACCCACTTAGAGACATAATCGACATGACTACAAGGATGTACAACTTACCTTGAGAATTCGGAAATGGACCCATGAAATCAATGCCCCAAACATCAAACAGCTCAACAATCAAAATGGGTTGTAAGGGCATCATGTTTCTCCTAGATATACTTCCTAGTTTCGGCATCGGTCACAAGCAACACGAGAATGCATGGCAATCCTTAAAAGTGTTGGCCAATAGAAACCGCTTTGCAAGATCTTTGCAGCAGATTTTCTTGGCACTAAAGTGGCCTCCACAAGCATGGTCATGACGAGAAAGAGATGACGTCCCTTTGTTCGAAGTGGGGACACATCTCCTAATGATTTGGTCTTGGCAAGTACTTAAACAAATATGGGTCATCCCAAAGGAAATGTTTAACTTGACCAAGAACTTGGAACGGTCTTGTTTAGACCAATGCAAGGGCATTCTACCTGTAGCAAGGTAGTTCACAATATCAGCAAACCAAGGCATCTCAGACACAAGCATCAATTGCTCATCAGGGAATGATTCCCTAATCAACACAAACTCATCAGAAGATTCAACATTCAACCTAGATAAGTGATCAGCAACAACATTTTCTGACCCTTTCTTATCTCGAATTTCGATGTTAAACTCTTGTAGCAAGAGTATCCATCGAATTAGACGAGCCTTAGCATCTTTCTTAGACAAAAGATATCTCAATGCGGCATGATCGAGAATAAATGATGACCTTAGACCCTATCAAATAAGATCTAAACTTGTCTAATGCAAACACAACAGCTAGCAACTCCTTCTCAGTAGTGGAATAATTCAATTGAGCATCATTAAGTGTTTTACTAGCATAGTAGATCACATAAGGGAGTTTGTCTACTCTTTGGCCCAAAACAGCTCCTACAAAGATAGTCGGACGCATCACACATAATCTCAAATGGTAATGACCAATCGGGGGTCCGACTATAGGGGAAGATGTAAGGAGAGCCTTGATTGCTCCCATGCTTCCTTACAAGCATCATCAAAGACAAATGCAACATCTTTTGCAAGAAGATTGCACAAAGGTCGTGAAATTTTACTAAAGTCTTTGATGAATCGGCGGTAAAAACCCGCATGGCCTAGAAATGATCCGATGTCCCTCACGTAACGAGGTTGAGGCAATTGTTGAATGAGATCTACCTTGGCTTTGTCTACTTCTATGCCTTTTTCCGAGATAATATGCCCTAGAACAATGCCTGAATTAACCATAAAATGGCATTTTTCCCAATTCAAGACCAAACTCTTCTCCTTACACCTAACTAGCACACATGTGAGGTGATGCAAACACTCATCAAATGAAGATCCAAACACAGAAAAAAAATCATCCATAAAAATCTCAAGAAACTTATCTACCATGTCGGAAAAAATGCTCATCATGCAACGTTGAAAAGTAAGCGGGCGCATTGCACAGCCCAAAAGGAATACGACGATAAGCAAATGTTCCATAAGGACATGTAAATGTGGTCTTTTGTTGGTCTTCAGGTGCTATGTGAATTTGGTTGTAGCCAGAATAGCCATCTAAGAAGCGTAGTACTTATGTTTGGCTAACCTTTCCAGCATTTGGTCAATGAAGGGAAGGGAAAATGGTCTTTCTTGGTTACCGTGTTGAGTTTTCTATAATCAATACATACTCGCCACCCGGTGGTCACACGGGTGGGAAGTAGCTCATTCATCTCGTTTTGAACAACGGTAATGCCGGACTTCTTGGGTACTACCGAATAGGACCGACCCTTTCGGCTATCGAGGACTGGGTAGATGATACCGCGTCAAGCGATTTGAGAATCTCACCCTTGACAACATCTCTCATGTTGGGGTTAAGTCTCCTTTGCATTTCCCTAGATGGTTTAGTGTTCTCTTCAAGGTTTATGTGATGCATGCAAATTGTGGGACTTATACCCTTAAGGTCGGAGATGGTCCAACCTAAGGCTCCTTTATGCTCTTGAAGTACTTCTAAAATTTGACTTTCCTGTTCCGTGTCTAAACATGATGCAATAATCACAGGTAAAGTCTCGGAAGGACCTAAGAATGCATACTTCAAGGTATCGGGTAAAGGTTTCAAATCAAGCTTAGGTGGTGTGTCAAGAGGTGGGGCGGATGTGGTATCGAGAGAGTGGAAGAGTTTCCACTTTGCATTACGCCATTTGGCAATATCCATGGGTGGCACTGAGACTCTAGCAAAGAGTGGACCTCACTAATGTACTCGAGGCGAAGAGATCTAAGTCAAAATTGTCTAAACATGCTTGCACTGGGGTCCACCGACAAAATGTCGGGCAATGAGTCTTGAATCGACTCTCAATCATGTTAACCTCGTGCAATTCATCATCATCACACTCTATGGGTTGTTGGTTCACACGAAAGACATTCGGTTCTACGGTCATGTTGCCAAAAGACAAATTCAATATCCCGCTACGACAATTTATGATAGCGTTTGACGTTGCCAAGAAGGGACGTCCTAAGATAACGGGAATATGATTTTCGGGATTTTGCACAAAGTTGGGTATCCAACACAATGAAGTCCACAGGAAATAAAATTTATCAACCTTGATTAGCACATCTTCAACGATTCTCCGAGGGACTCTCATAGATCGTCCGCTAATTGTAGCGTGACAGAGTGGGTTGCAATTCCCAAGACCTAACCGCACATACACAGAATATGGCGGTAGATTCACACTAGCTCCTAAGTCCAATAAAGCTTTTCTCGATTGTATGCTCACCTATAGTACAAGAGATAGTCGGGCTACACGGGTCTTTAAACTTAGGTGGGGTTTTGTTTTGAATAATTGAACTTACTTGCTCGGTGAGAAAGGCACGCTTATGCACATGAAGCTTTCGCTTTTGTGTGCACGGGTCCTTCAAAAACTTAGCATAGGCAGGTATTTGCCTGATTGCTTCGAGAAATGGAATGTTTATGTTAACTCTTTTGAACAATTCCAACATCTCGTTGTATTGGGTACCCCCCTTCTGTTGCACCAACCGTTGTGGAAATGGAGCAACGGGAACATGACTTGGCACAGGAACATCTATATTAGTAGGACTCTTGGTTTTCTCAATGGGCTCAGATTCTTTCTCTACGGTAGATGTTTCCGGTGGTGTTGTGTGTACTTGGGAATCGATGTAGACTCGCTTGAAGGTGGTACACCTACATGGTTCTCAACAATTCTACCACTACGGAGAGTGGTGACGAGCATTTTCTTGACTATGTGAAGTTTCATTGCAGGTAGAGGAGCCCGCTTGAAACACGATCTTTGGATTTTGTAGGGGTTGACTAGGGAATTTTCCTTTCTCTCTCTCATTCAATGCATCACAGATTTGCCCCTATCTTAAGATCTAGGGTTGTGAGACGTTGGTCGGTACTTTTCTCAAGTTTTGAAAGACCTTGGGTCAACGAAGAATGACAGTCTTCCAAGCTAGTCTTTTTCTCTGAGGTGCGAGGGGGTGGTTGTACTTGGGGTTTCTAGGATATGAGTATCCTTGGTTGTTATGTGTTGGTCCCCTTGTACAGGTCCCTTGGACCATGAGAAGTTAGGGTGATTCCTCCACCCTGGGTTGTAGGTTTGAGAATAAGGGTTGTTCTCTTGTCTCTGGTATAATGCATTGGCTTGCTCGGATTTGGACTCTTGAAATGCATATAAATCTGGACAGTTGTCCACTAAGTGGTCAGAACTATGGCATGCGGCACAAGTGGCCCTATCAATTTGGTCACGGAGAGTAGGGGCATTAGATTTTACATTCTTTTCCAACTCAAGCACTTCTATTCTCCGGGCCAAAGATGCCATTTTTGCATTTCCCTCAAAGTCGAGACTCGATTCTATGAACATTTTGTACGGGGTAGTCCTTCTCGGTTCACGGATGGACTCCCATTGTTGAGTCTTTTCAGCGACTTCGATTAGAAAAGCCCAAGCGTCATCGGCACTCTTGTCAATAAATGCACCATTGCACATTGACTCGACTGTGGTTCGGGTTCTAACATCTAGACCCTCATACAATATTTGCACGAGTCTCCATTTTTCAAAACCATGGTGGGGACATTGGAGTAGTAATTCATTGAATCTCTCCAAATACCTTGCTAGAGTTTCGTCTTCTAATTGCACAAAACCATTTAGACTTTGGCGAATTGCCGTGATCTTATGGTTTGGGAAAAACTTTTGAAAAACTCTTTTGTGAGGTCATCCCGGTTCTAATGGATTGTGGTTGTAGGGCATGAAGCCAAGACTTGGCTTTGTCTTTCGAGAGAAAAAGGAAACAATCTCAATTTGAGGGACTCCTCGGCATTTGGTTAAAACGCAGAGTCCCACAAATATCCTCAAAGTCTCTCACGTGATGGTAGGGGTTCTCAGCATTGACCCCTCTAAACACGGGTAGCATATGAATGGTGCTTGCTTTCAGTTCAAACTGACAAGCATCGGCTGGCAGAATGATGCAAGAGGGCTGGGTTGCCCTAGTTGGGTACATGTAGTCCTTGAGACTACGGGGTTGGTTTTGTTCATCACCCATGGTTTCTGATTCGGATGGGCTTTCTGATGGAATTGGGCTTTCGGTAGAAGAACTGGGTATGCTAACGATTTCGTCCGGGCGGATTCTAACTAGTCGGTTTGTTTGGTCTCTAAAAGACACAATCATAGCCTAGTACGCGCCTCTAGCATGTTAACACACAATCAAGTTCGACACAGAAAAACAAAAACTTAAAAACAACCCACTAACACAAGACTCAAGCCCAAGGAATTGGTTATTGATGTTGTAAGGCCCAGCAGAATATGTTGGTTCCAGCCCAAAAAGTGTAGGCTTAGCTTGCTTGCACGGCCCAGATGTGAGATGAGAAATGTATAACCCAGTTTTTGTGGTGTTGGGCTTGGTTTTGTGCAAGCCCAGAATTTGGTTGATAATGCACAGCCCAGATGTGAGATGAGCCCGAGTAGATGGGTTTTTGTTTTTGGGCGTTGGTTTGACCGAGTTTGGTTTAGTTTGTGGGTTGAGAGATCGGTGGAATGCAAGCCCACAATTGGGTTTTAGCTTGAGCAGCCCAGGGTTTGTGTGACAGCCCATGATTGGGTTGAAGGCAATGGTGAGAAAGATTGCAGGCCGGTGGTGGTGGACTTAGTTTGAGACAGTGGTTCTAGCTCAATTGATTTGGCACGTGGTCTCGTTGGTGCTAGGTTGGCAACTCATCCACTGGCTGTGTGCACAGCCTGGTTAGGTGGTCACAGCTTGTTGGTCTTGCACAAATCAGATGGAGCAAGGAGGGCTGCTTGAGCAATCAACAAAGAGTAACAGCACAGCACCGGCAAAGAATCAAAAATTTTGTGAATGGTGCACAGGTAGAGGTTGTGCTCACTCAATGGCAAAGCATTGTGCGGGGTTGTGTTGTTTTGAAAAACAATCTAAATGCTAATCACCACTTTGCTACTTCATACACATTCAAGCACAATTGATAGCAACAGAGCGGGGTTGATTCACGAGACAATCGACAACAATTTTTGCGAAATTCCGGTTAACAAATATGCAAATACTAGCATGGCGAGATGGTCTTAGCAAGCTAAGGTGCACAAATGAGCCAATAGAGGCCGAGTCAACAACAACTAGCGGGGAAGCTAGTTTATCGACAAGTATATCTCAATGATTTCCAGGGCATGCTCAGGTGTGAAACAATTGAAATTGTTAGCTGGCTCAGTTGAGTTTGTGGCATCAACTCACTCAGATATCAAAAGTCTGAGTTGATGTCAAACTCAGAGCTCAGGGGTTTTGCAGAACACACAAGTCAAGGTAATACAGAGCTATGGTTCAGCAATACAGGCTTACAAAGAATGGTGATTCAAGTTCAAGCATGCATCAAGGTTTAGCAAAGATCACAGAATAAGCTCACAGCTTGCAGCTACAGGGGCTTGCAAGATGGTAGGCCGGTTCACGAGCTCGTGGAGTCAACTTACTCGATTGACTTCACTTAGTACTCAACAGTCAAGCTCAAACTTGCGGCCGAGGGCTGGCAAGTTTGTAAGTCTATCATGCATTGATTATCAAACATACACCATACAAAGAAGAGTTAGAAGCCAATACCACCGGTATTCACTTGGGTTTAGGCACTCCACGGGGTGGTTGCCTTGTCTCCTCCATTTGCTCACAGTACTGTGACTCAAGAGAGAAATCTCGAGATCTCAATACTTGCACAGTTTAAAGCAAGGAAGTATTACGAGCAAGGTAGCACCAATGTTGGAATGACAAGATTCTAAACTTCACCTAGCTACAACTGAGTTATGCTCAGTGTATGTAAACAAAAGGCAATGAGCCAGAAGAAAACAAGTTTCCCACTGTGGCAGACAATGAGCTAGAATAAGCTCAAAGGAAACTTAACAATGCAATATTCACAATGGATGGTTAATACACAGTTACACTAGGGTGACATCAAGAACTAATGATGTTATGCAATTATAGATGAAGATATGCAAAAAAAAAGAAAACTACAGCTAACTAAGCTAAAAGAAGCTAAAATCAGGGATTCAAAGCAGAAATATACAACAGAAGATAGCTCAGATGATTGAATAGTCAAAATGTACAGGGGAGAATTGAAAACAGTGAAGTTAAGCTCTAATGAACAAGTAGCACGCTACCAGTTCCCCGGCAGCGGCGCCAAAAACTTGATAGGAGCTAAAAGATGCTTTTCCTATGTCTTAATCTGCAAGTGCACAGAGCCTTGAAGGCAGTGGCAAGCACAGGTCTTTCCACAAGGAACTTGTGTATGCTAAGTTATTCTAAGGTTAACTCAAGTGTTTCCAGGTGATGTAAGTGACAGAGATACAAGCTATTGTTTAAAGTCCTTAAGACTAAGTGATGTTGTGGTAACAGTGAACTCAAGATGTATTGTAAATGTTAAGGTGGAAGGATACTAGGATTGCCAATCCACCACTGGTTCAAGTTATGTGTGTCAACTAGTTGGAAAGTTCTTAATCCTATTGCAAATAAGGACAATGTGTCAAGACTATCTCTTAAGCAAGGAGTTCCACCAATGTAATAATACAATCAACGACTAGAGTACTAAACCGAGCACTAATTGTCTAAGTTAAGCACAATTAGTCAAGGGTTTGGCAAATCTATCTCTTAAGCATGAGCTGAGCACAATCAAAACAGTTTAATCCTAGCTACAATGAATACATGATATTCAATGTGAAAGCAAAGTATTGAAGTGCAAGGATTGAAATTATCTTAAGAATTTAAGCATTTAAGAACAATCACAACATAGTTGAACAACAGAACAGAGCTAGGGTTTCATGTAAATCCTAGCAATACAGAATTAGCCCATACTAAACATGCTGAAACAGACTTCAAATTAGAATTACAAATTAAAACTAAGAACCCTAAATTGAAAACTAAAACTGACTAGTTTTCTCTTACATCAAAAACCCAATTTATAACTCACAAAAGCAATCCTCACTAACCACTACTCTGACCCAAACCTGATGTCGACCTTGTCTTGCCTCTGAATCGCCATGCGGGGTGGTTGGAGGAAAACCCTAAATCTAACTTATCTCTAACCTAGCTTCTAAGGTACAGAGAAGCTATGGCGAGATAAGTCGAAGTAGAGCTGGCAGAGTTGTTGCGACAGAAGAAGGGGATGGATGTGATGATGGAGCTCTGCTATGGGCGTGGGAAGAATGAGGTGGAGGTATGGTCGATGGGGTTTTCTCTGATGGAGGTAGCGGGTGAAGAAAGAGAAAGGTGAGGGAGAAATGAGGGTTAGCTCGAGTGGTATAGGTATAGGGTGCTTCGATGTGAAGCAGGGACAGCGACGGATGATGGGAAGGCTTCAGCGAGCGTTGGATCTTTGGGGGACAGATCCGAACGGCTCAGGATGAAGCGGGGGTGATACGGTGTGGAGCGGAGACATCAAGGGTCGATGCGTAGGAGGCAGCGAGCGTAGGATGCAGCAAGATGAGATCTCAACGGCTTGGAGTGTACGGGCTCGGATCCGGGTCGCGGGTCGGGTCTAGCTCAAGCCCATGTCTTGTAGATGAGTTGCTCCTTGTTGGGTTGCAACTGTTACGCACGGGCTTTGGCTTTCTGCTCCATAGATGCTCGACTCCAATTCTTCTCTCTTTTGGCTCCTCAGATTCTCCGAGCTTTATTTATTACCTAAAAACACAAAATTAATTAATACAAATATTTATTCTTGAAAACAAAGAAAATACAGAATCTGGGATAATATCTGATTTCTAAACGCAAAAGATGAGTAAAATGCCAATAAAAAGGTGTATAAGTATGCACTATTTGGCACTCATCAATGGCTGGACTTGGGTACATGGCGAGAAATTACGCATTCTCGGCATGAATACAATGTTGTATTCTTGAAGATAAGTCCATCAGTAGTGCTGACAGTAAAGAGACCGCATTATTTGTGATTGGTTTCTAAACTATTCTGATCGCATTCGCAGTTACCAAAGGTTTCATGACAATTAGAGATAGTCATGAAATGTGGAGACAAGCAACTGAGTCTGAAACCTAGACTTGTTCTGTCTCTTATTACTGACTATAAATCTTCCCTGTATATTGAACAGTGACTTCATGACATTCGCGGATTGTCATGAATTGTGGGGGACATGGTTTAGATTTAAGATTTTTGATAGTCTGTATAGGGATGTGATTCATGGGTATTCACATGGATTAACCATCATGTTCAAAATGAAGAACCGACAAACTATTGAAATATTTATTTGGGATACATCAAGAAAATATCACATTGGAAACATTCCAAAGTAGAGGGTTACGGTCTATTCATCGTTGGCTGATCTTTTCCAGTAGTCTGTTTTGGTTGGCTAAATTGGCTAATAAAGGATTTGAAGTTCACTTCATGAAGTCTTAATGGAGACCCGGAAATGAATTCGAAATTAAATGATGCCAGTTATGCCTGAATCAACCAAAGATGCAAGTAAGTGTCATTATTGGATGGATTGATTACTACTGGTACAAGTGTTGAGCAGTTTTCCATGTAATAAGAACTAGTCCACTTGAATTAGTTTTTGAAATGGAATTTTGCGTGAGTTAACATAACAACTAACTGTGATGAGACATAATGGAACGTTATGCTTGAAACCTCTGAGAACCTAGTGTTGGTCAGAGATTGGCATAGCTGTGCTTTTACAAGGTAGCATGATGAAAATTGCAAGTGTGATTTACAAAAGTATAAGTTGCTACCAAATTGGATAGTTAATTATATGATCATGTGTCAGTGATTAATAAATAATTAATTATCATCTTAGCAATGGCTCATAGAACCAGATGGATGTTGTCCCTGACAATTCTAATCTAGTTTGAGAAAAAAAAATGTTGTACGTGACAATTCAAATCTAGTTTGAAAATGTTGGGTTTTTGCTTTGGCGCTTAGCGATCTAACCAGCAAAGGGATAACGAATTTGTTGTTGAAATACAGGAATAATGATTTCCTAAATCCTAGTGGATTCCTAGGAATTGTGGGGGTCATGCTGGGTCGCAACTATGCAACATAGTTTACACTATAGGAGTCATTGTTAATCAAGATAAGTGTTCTTGAGAGACACCAATAGATACTTGTATCTCATAAAGTGCAAGTCATTGCGAGTATTATGACTCACTGGTGAAGCAACGGTTAGTGTTCTAAGATTCAAGGGGAAACTATCAGTATATAGTGTGTACTCCGTGTATACAGAATCTTAGAAACAGATGATTCAATATCATCAACAATAAACTATATGTTTGTCGTGGTGAAGTGCGGTAGCAGGGAAGTCATCCAAATACATATTGATATTGAGATCGACAATGGGCTCCGAAACTTTAGACGCAAAGTTGGAGAAGAAGTAAATGATTTTGGAATTCCATATATATATGTGGCCACAGTATTCGCATATTAAGAAATGACATATAGTTTGAGATATTATGGTACGTCTCGATAAGTAAATCGACGACATAGCACCATAAATGCAATTACTCTCAAATGCGCACATCGAAAAGAAATAGTGTATGTGAATTGTATCTAGCCGGCAAAGGATATGAATTCTAGAGAGCATATAATTGCATCATCGAGGGAAATGGGATAGCCTATATAGAGTAGTATTTATAGCGGACACCCAACCTAGCGATTGGAGATCCCATGGTTATCTAGGTTCAAAAGGGACAACCAAGTTATAAATTTATACTCACCGGAAACACTGTGAGAGTTTATTCTCTTTCCCTTTTCTATGATGAAACAGTGTTGCCTGTCAAGTGAGAGGTTGAGAATTTCTCTTAATGATTCCTATAGCTTAGTTTAACTAAGAAAAGTATGGCAGGATACTTTCAAATAGGAGATCACCTATATGAGTGTGAAGTGGGGCCGCTTCTATGATAACTATAAGGCTAAGTTAATCTAGAGCACTCATGAAAAACCAACATCGTTCAGGGCCGAAATGAACACAACCGAGAACCGGATATGTAAGGACATAAACTGTGTGATATCTATTGCATCGGTTTACATCATAAAGTTGGGAAGTTCAAGACATCGCGTTCCCTGAACAACTAGTAAACCCGGTAGGTAAGCACTACGGAAGATTCAAATCCAAAAGTTATCTCTCCCGATGCAGTGATGTTCCGCGCACAAACTCTTTTTAGTGTCTACATTAGTTTCGCATGAATTTCTATTCAATGTGGGGGATTGTTGGAATTTTGAATAGAAATATGAGTTAGTTAGTGTGAATGGATGTGTCCACTCACTTGAACCTTTTCAATAGGTAGTGTCTTATCCTAAGGGATGTGACTCTCCACTAAGGGATGTGACTCTTCATGAAAGGATCTCACCAAGAGTCACTTCTAAACTTATATAAACCCCACATATTCTCCATTGAAAAAGTGTGTTTTAGAGTAAAAAACTAGTACTAGAAATTTTAGAGTCTGCATGTTGTCTTCAAGAGTTAAAGAAGAGTTTGTGCTACATCTATTCGCGTTCGTTGTTCGGTGTTATCGAAGTGCTGCGAAAAACATCGAGGTATTGTTGAATATGGGAGACATATGCCGCTAAACTTGTAACAGCATTATATACAGGGCATCAAATGTCTTAAGCAAAGAGATTACTCGGCTCAATACACCCAAGTAAGTTTGTTTAAGTTTTGTGATTGATCATCTTTTTCTATCGGTGGATAATACACGAGTTTTATTATTGGAGAATTGGTAACGAAGATATTTATCCATCAATTAACCTAATAATAATTCTTTTACTACTATTGGGGTTGGTGATGCGTGTAATTGTCACTCAATTCTTTACACAAGTAGTACATCGCAAAAGCTGACAGAGGGATTTTGTTAAGTGATTGTGTATAGAGATGACACTGGTAAGCAGACCGAGCTTATGAGTCTGATGTTAGGATCAACCTAATTCATAAAACGTAATGCATTCTACTGGGTTACACCTTGGGAGCTTATTCATGGTGGCTCAAATGGATAGAATCTGGTAGTCGAGCGCTTCCGTAACCAGTGACAACATGAATTCCGGGGATATCAGAGCTTATTGCTATCCTACGGTTGGTGACAATATAGAAATTCAACAAGGAATAAACAAGTACTTTAATTAAGTTTTTCTTCAGTGGCGGCGAAGGATTCCTTAATCATCTTTGCTTTCTTATTATCTTTTTATTATACTTAAATCAAACAATCCCCTTATGTGGTTTTATTTTATTATAGTTTTGTTGATCAAATAACCTATCAATTACACAGCTCTCTATGGGAACGATCCTTACTACCGCTATATTACTAGTTAATTAGTGGGAAATATATCGAATAATTTGTTGCACTTACGACACGCATCAAATTTTGGCGCCGCTGCCGGGGAGCGGTTGCTAATTGATTTGTTATTTGTTTAGTTTTTTTTTTTTTTTTTTGATTTTCTCTTTCTTGTGAGTCGTCATGTTTCTTTACGGAAATAACATGTACAAAGCACAAGATCAGACATATAATTGTGGTAATCAATATGGTTTTCAATTTCATTCATATGACAACTACCAACCATCCATGGGTATAATCAGAACCAATCTTTTGGCTATGGTTAGTATCCTACGGAACCTTATGGATATTCTCATACATGTCAACAACCTTATGACAGGCATGTAAGTGAACAATCACAAGGACGGGAAGATAGTTATTCTTCTAATCCTATTTCTTCAAGTGTTGCAGAACAAATGTGTACCATGATGGAAGATATTCACATACAAATGGAAAAATATTACCATGGGTTGGAGCAACATCAACAAAGCGTTGATCAATCACTCCAAGAACTTCATGAGGGCATTAACAACTTAAGAAGAGCCATGGATCAGATTAAGGAAGAAAATGAGAAAGATGAGCAACCTTTGGAAATTTCATGTAATAGTGATGAAGTTATTCCAGCTCCGGATCATTATAAAGATCACTCGCCTATTCAAAAGGAGGAGCCTTGGAATGACCGAACCATTGTTATGAAAGGTGTAACATACTCAAATGCATATCAACGTTATGAAGATTATCCGGATTACAATATTTTTAGGCCGGTTGAATTGCAAGAAGTAGACCCAATTATTCCTTCGTCGGAGACTCATACGGAAGACCCTAATATTTTCACCAATGAACTAGACTTTTTGGGGGAAGATTCTGATTCCGATGACGAGATTGTTGAAGAGATAGATATTGAGAAAGAAACCAAATTGATTAAATTCATGGAAGACCCAGTTGAACTTTCCAAGGATTATAATGATGCTGAAATTTCGGTTGAAGCAGAAATTAAGAGTTCGATAGAGGACCACGACATATTTGAGGTAAATAATTCACTAGAGATAAAAAATGAGGATCTCGAACAAGATTTGTCTAATCCTTTACATAAATATATATCAATTAATCAATTCCATCCAATTGAAGTAGCTTCTCAAAGAGTTGTTAAACCAGCTTTTAGGAAAATACCTCACTTAGGATTGGAGTTGTGTGCTTCTAAAGTTTTAACGACTTATTTTTCTTCTAAGTATCCATCACTTGATGTGTTTGATTCGAGTATTGTGCAGGTTCACCAAGCTGAGGAACCTTTTGAAGTTCCCGAATTCTATGTTCTCTATCCACTTCTGAGTATAGAAAGGACTAAGTGTGGGGGAAACTTCAATAAAGCAATAACAATTTCATTATGTATATCTTATGCTAATGTTTTTGTGAAGTTGTTATTATAATTGCAGATTGTTTTCTGGTCGACTACTAGATTTTCAGATTGTTGGTTTACGAACGATAATCAGCGGGTCAGGCTGAGGACGTTAAACTAAGCGTTGAATGGGAGGCAACCCATTGGTTTTGTATTTTCTATCCTTTTATTTATTTATTTTTATTTTTTTTCTTTTTCATATCATATTGGGATTTCCCACCTTGATTTTACTTTGGATGACTTAATTACATTGAGGACAATGTAAAGTTTAAGTGTGGAGGAGTATTTTGCATATAGAGTTTTTAGCCTTTTTGAGTCACAAAATTTCAAAATTTTTGTATATATTTGAATAAAACCTCCATCTTGTAGAGATTTTAGAGTCACTAGCATACTTCTAGGTATGTTTACATAGAGATTTATGACCGACATAACTGAACTTGAAAGCGTTAGGGAACTACGTTCGGATTTCTTACTTATTAGAGTGTTAAATAATGGATTTAATCATGCCGGTGGCAAATGAGGTGCAGAGGGAAATGCATTATTGGAGTTGCTGATCAATCATTAGTGGAGACTACCTTTTTTTCAAATCAACAGAGGCACCAGACCAGAATTCTTTATAAATGACTAAAGAGATTTCTTCTGAGTGTGTGTCACCATACGTTAATTCTGGGTAGATTGGTGAGCTACCCAACTTCACACCATTTTCTGCACTATTTTTGATCTCTTGAGTGCTAATTTTGTCAATCATGGGGGTGACGTCTATAGACGAAAACCATCTTCTTGTAGTTTGATTTGCAGTTAGCACCATTCTCTCTCTCGCCAACAACAGGTCCATAGAAACACATCATCATCAACAAGCAGGGCGACATCAAAATCTACAAGGGAAGTTGAAGACGTTTTAAGGTTTACAAGCAATAGTACAAGGAAGAGAAAAATTACATATCCAAGTAAAGCAACATATAATGAGCAGATTTTTATATACATGTTGAAGACTTACATACAAGGAGCGGAATTCTATATCCAAGTTGAAGACTTATTTACAAGAGCGAAGAAAATCAAAAGATGAGAGTTATTGAATTTTATGATACGAAGACGATACGAGTTGTGAAGATTCAAGTGGTAAAGTACTTCTTTCATGGACATGTTATTTTAATTGTGTTATTATTTTTGTAGTTGCAATCTTTTTGTTTAAAAAAAATAGAAAAAAAAATACGAAAATACGAAAAAGAAAAGGAAAAAAAAAAGGAAAAAATACAAAAAGATCTGCATTTAGGTTGTTATTTATTCAATAAGGCCATAGGGAAGAAAAATATATAAAGAAGTTTCAAGCAACAAGGAAATTGAGGAAAGAGTTACAAATTGTCAAAGTTCTACGAAGTTCAAGAGTTTATCATCAACCGTTGAAGACCGAAGACTAAGAAGATGATTAAGACAACTGATGACTACGTTTCTATTGGATGTTGTGAGAGTGGTGCTTTCGTCACTGCTGATCGGATGTGAAGGTGGTAAGTACTCCCATCCTTGCTATAGTGGTTGATTTCCTTTCTTAGAGATCATTAGAAAAAGATTTTTATTTCCCATGATCTTGTGGGGGTCTCCAGAAATAATTCGGAAGGTTTCCTTCCCACCATTTAACGTGTGTAGGATTCTCTCTTCATTCCTACCTGCACACATGTGATACCCATAAAAAACTGTCTTATTGAGTGCAAATATCACAAAATCCTTTTTAAGTGAGGCAGAAGTCGAGGCGAAATGCTTGATGATCGTTCTCAAACACGCGTTCTCTCATTATGGTGTAGTTATTTCTCACTCAACATTTAAGAATGAGAATATGTTCTTTGGTATTTCTAACTTCTTATTACTAGCATGCAAAACTCTATGTCCTCATAGCTCTTTGGATGCTTGGGACGCTGGAACACTTTGTAGTTGGAGTAGGTTTTGTGGGTATATCTCTGGTAAACCCTCACGAGACTATAACTCGTCCACTAGGGACACCTAGGGGTTTAAAGGCTTATTGCACATGCTAAGTGTAACCGTAACCTCGACGAAATGGAGTTGTTGTAGTTTAGTTTAGTTTGCTCGAGGACTAGCAAAAGCCAAGTGTGGGGAATTTGATAAGTGCATATTTCACATATATTTGGTGTCAATTTAATGCTAGTAATTGCTATCTTTCTGGTGAATTATTGTATATTACGTTTGTTTTCTTGTATTTGTCTTATATTAGGTGAGTCATCCAAAAAGAAGTGGAAATAGCTATAAAAGTGAAGTTTGCAAGTAAAGAAGGGCCAAAGACCAATTGGAACTCGTTCAACTCTAAGATTTCTAGTCATCATCTGTAGAGGATAAGAAGGCGAATTCGATGGCAAAAGAACGAAGTCATTCTGAGTTCGTATGAAGAAGTTAGGAGCAAAACAATAACTTGGAAGAATAAAGGGTAAAATGGTCATTTCAAGGGACACTACTATTGACATCCCGTCGTTCGTTAAGGGGCTGCCATTTTCAAAGGAACTGCTAAAGGGAGTCAGGACTTTTACTTGGGGGAAGCCGTAATTCAAAATCTGTTGAAGGCACCCGCCATAATACTCAAGGCACCACCACCTTCTTCCTCGACTTCAACAGAAAGAAAAGAACATCACCAGCCGGTGATGTTGTTGATCATGGTGATCAAGATGGTGACATTTTGGAATGATTCTTGAATTCGAGTGGTTCAATGGGTTGTTGTAACAGTTAGAAGAGATGGGTCGTGCTTGGAAATGGAGTTTAACAACTCGGTGTTGCAGCTGCCATTGATGATCGATGGAGAAGCAGTGGTGTTTTAGCTGATATAGGAGCTCCAAGAAAAGTCATGGAAAGATCAGAGAAGGTTTGGGTTGTGTTTGAGGCAGAGAGTAAGCTCGAACAGTTCACGACCAGTACTCGATGTCGTTGAACCAACTGCAACTACCTTGAAACAGGGAGAGCCATTGCTAGTAGTGCAGTCGAGAAGGATGATTGATGGTGATAGAGGTTGATGTTGGTGTTTAAAATGCAATTGGAAGAGAAGCTCGAGAATGGAAGATGACGAGTTTGAGTCCGTGTGTGATGAAGAAAGAAGAGCTCGAGTTGACAGTGAACATTCTTTGATGCTGATGGTGAAGGTCGAAGAGATACTCGAGATGCGAATAGGAGATGATGAAGTTGGCAGTGATGATGCTGCCGATATGGATGAACTGTCATGGCTGTAAACTCGAGTAGCAAAACAGGTCGTTGTTGCCATTGACGATGGTGACTACTGGTGGTGATGCTGGTAGTGAACATGGACGGTGTGGAGAATATGGGCTTGCTACCATCGATTGAAGATTTAATAAGGAGTTTGAGAGGAACAGGGAACCAGTTTCGTGACCGAGAAAATGGTTGAGAAGATGTTGTTTTAAGGATAAACATGGAGAAGATTTCCGATCAAGTTAAAATATTTAAGCATAGGTAAAAGTTGGAATCCGGTGCAGGAGTCGCACATGGAGTTTGACGTATGATCAGTTCTTGAGAGGAGATAACAGTACACGTGGCTCAGGAAAGTGTTTCAACCAATCAGAAGTCGTGACCTACACGATTAAGATACTCTGCGATATACTGAAACAAAAACACTTAATTTCTCTGATGCAAAACTTTTTATAGCCGACTATCATTGTTTATCGAATGTGACTTTTTTGGATTGTACATGCCTAATCGTTGCCTATATAAAGCAGCTAAGCCAAGAAGAGTTTCATTCAACTTTTCAGAGAGAAAAAGAAGAGAAAGGAGAGGTTATATTCTATTCTAGGGTTTACCCCTTTAGGGGGAAACCAAGTTATTTTCTTCTTCTTATTTCATATATTTTTCATGGGTTTTAGTAAATACATGTGTAGCTAATCTTTTATTGATTAAGGATGATTTCAAAGTCCTGATTCTTTGTAATGAAATTCTAATTCTTTTTACAATTTTATTTTGAATTTAACATTCTTGTCGATTGTTTCTATTATTTTTAGTGTCTAAGATTATTACTGGGTTGTTCAACTGGTCATTTGAATTAACCTAATAATAATTCTTCTACTAGTATTGGGGTTGGTGATACGTGTAATTGTCACTCAATTCTTTATGCAAGTAGTACATCGCAAAAGCTGACTAATGGATTTTGTTAAGTGATTGTGTATAGAGATGACACTGGTAAGCAGACCGAGCCTATGAGTCTGATGCTAGGATCAACCTAATTCATAAAACGTAATGCATTCGACTGGGTTACACCTTGAGAGCTTATTCATGGTGACTCTGATGGATAAAATCTGGTAGTCGAGCGCTTCCGTAATGATAAGCACGTACGTGCTATATTTTATACCCATATTTATACTAACTAGGACTCGATATTTCGGCTAATAACACTATTTTAGTGCTTTTGTAGAATATTGGAAGAATAAACTGCTATATAGAAGTTAATGTGCGTTTACGACGAAAATAGCTAATGTGGCTGGCTTGTTAGTTTCATATATCAGCAGCGACAAAATTATTCACGGCATAGAGACGAGGAGCTAACTGAGCTGCATTTTTAGTTGCACCACTTTATTAGACTCACGGTCAAGACAGTGAGTGAACCAAAGACTTCCTTGTTGATATTAAGCATTAGGATTCCACTAGTGGGATAAGAGAAATAATAGACGTGTCCATCCCATACCACATTTATTTTGTGGTTTGTTAAAAAGATTATCGACAGTATTTTATTGGAATTTCAAGCGGCTTCCATTCATGGAGTTAAAGCTACTCTCCCAGAATCAGAATCTGAATATCTCGAAGTGAATGAAGAAGGGTAGTCCTTCTGTGAGTCGATGATGACAGTAAAAGCAGTGAAGAGACGGTATGGCTTCCATGGGTTCCGTTCAGGGTCGATGTTAAGGTTCATAACCACATCTACTGAAGAGTGATTACAAAGGTAACCGTATAAGAAGCTTGGATTGGAATACATGGCAGTGGTGAATGGTCCGTAAGTCAGATGTAGTTGTAAACTGGGGATTGAAGTTCAGGCAGTTGTTTTCGGTGGTGACTGTATTGAAGAATTGAACAAATGGGTTTGTTAGCAAATGTTGAAGTGGTTGAATGGAGATGGCATCGAACTGTCGATACTCGAACTGAGATGGCAGCGAAACAATGAGATGTTTGGAGTCGTGGAGTTTTGGTGTTGATTCAAAGAGAGCTGAGAATCTCGCAATTGCAGCTGGGAGATGCAAAGAAGAAGATCAGAAGGACAGAAAATGGTCGATTTGCATGGCCGTTTTGGTGGTGATTCAATTGTTATTATCGCAGTGACAGGTTCGCAGCGAGACAAGGAGCTTGGTGTAACTACTGATGGTGCAGCTCGTGTTAAATATGCAGTTGAGAAAGAATATGAGTTGTTGGTTGCTCGAGCTGTGCTATTACCGATGGATGATGGTTGCAGTGGAGATGGTGGTTGTCGATGGCTGAAATGTTTGTTGGCGGTAGTGATTTGTACGAGATGTGCAGTCGATGGAGGATAGTCAGTGGTTAGATGGGAAGAAACTAAGAAGCTGGTGCAGCGAAGACGAGAAAGGTAGGGGCGTATTAGACCTGAATGAAGATGGCAGTGATGGTGTTTATGCTGAAAAACTGATGCTTGCAGCCGTGTTCAATGGATATTCTCCATGATCGATATGATTTATGCTATGGAGTCTGGGATCAGTTGAGCTCTCGATATAGGCAGTGTTGCGATGGTTAGTAAGTCGGAAATTGGATTGCTACAGCAACATCAATAATTGAAGAAAGTTAACAGTGGTGATGGCTAGCTGCACAGAATGGAAACTGGTGGGTGGTCAGATTAAGCCGAGGAGCTAGATGGTCAGGGAATCGGTAGTGGTGAGCTGGGTCCGGTTCAAGAAATGGGAGCTGAAGTTGGATTGGGCCTTGGAGTTAATATTTTAGGTCTCGATGGAAGTTCTCGCATCACTGGGTATAAAACTTTTGGTAGAGAAATAAAAAGGGGGAAGCCGGAGGCGGCTTCAGAGCCGTAGAGGAGAACAAGGGTTTTGTGATTTTGATTTTATTTTCTCCATGGTTTGCTAAATCGTTTGTTGGGGTTTATATGGAAGCCAATTAATTGTTTAAACACTATGATGATATATCTAATAATAATTCATTGACTAGTAATTTCTCTTCATATAGCTTGGTGATTAATCGTTTATGTGGTTTTCTTGATTATTTATGCTTTTCAATTGATATTTCGTGCTTCGGTTAATTCCTTTGACGTGATATGCTTTAGGATTGATAGGTAATGCTTAGAATCACTACCCATGAAGCGAAGGAGGTTACAGCGGGGAAACTATATTTTAGAATTTACCATCTTCCGAGACATGAGATTGATTTCGAATTTTGTCTTGAGTAATAAATAAAGATTAGTATAAATTATACAATTGAATTGGTGGAAATCGAAAACCCTAATAACTCATTACCTATTTTGGTTACGTCTTTATTATTTATTATTTCATTTTGCCTGAATTTCTGAAAACTCTCGAAAACATTATATTGTTGATTAGTGATTCTTGATATTAGCCAGTGTTAGTATTTCACACTCCTCGTGGAAACGACGTGTACTTGCCATTGTCTACTAGTTAGACGTTGTGCACTTGCATTAATATTATTGTAGGTTTCCCAACCTATCAAGTTTTTGGCGCCGCTACCGGGGAGTGGTTGCAAAATACTCTCTGATTGATATCTGTTTGTACATAATTTTATTTTGTTTTTCTATTAGATTTCTTCTTGGTTTTGTTTACGCATTTTATTTGATTTTTTTTTAGGTACCTTAGTCTGAAGTGCGGCGATTGATACCACTAGGGGGAGAAAAGAAAGTATGCACACGCAAGGTTTTTCTAAGAATGACTTGGAGGATCCATTAAAGGTTTTCTTAGCTCATTTTGGGTATAATTTTGATGATGATAGTGTTATTTGTGAAGCCAATGCTTTGTTAGACTCCACATCGCTGCTAGATACTAATAAATGGAAGCCCAAACTAGAACCTCTAGTTCTGCCTGAGTCTCGACTAGTTCCATCAGTCGAGAAAGCTCTGACTTTGACCCATAAGCCAATGTCTGACCTATTAGGGTCTGATTATTTTCACCTTGATGATATTAATAATGAAACCATTGTAGATGATAGTGGGTCTATGAGTCATGGTATTATTGCTCTATTGAGCCCTTGTTCAGCGAGTAAATTTGAACCAATATTAGCCGCGGAAGTAATTTCGTCGGATTTAGAACCAGATTTAGTGAGTACAACAACTGTTCAATTCTCTAGACAATCTTTACTAATTATCCGTGAATCTGCTTTACTTCACATTACCACATATGGTTGGACATGTTCGAATTATGTTCGTAATAAGATTAAATTCAGTTTTAGTTCCCTGGGTGCTAATTATTCTTACTGTAGGTTCATCTTTTCAGCTGACCTGATTTGTTGGATTGATCCCCAACTTTTCAGACTTTATATATATGCTTGACAGGTTACTTTAGTGTACCATCACCTTGTTTGATATTCATTGCATGCGCAAGCAGAGGTACAAAAATTATGCTTCATAGGAGTCAACCTATAGGATTTTGCTTCATGGGAGTCAACCCATCAGATTTGTTTTCTTTACTCTACCTTTTGCTTTTTACATAGCATTTTAGGATTTCCGACCTTAATTTTTACGTTGGATGACTCAATTAAATTGAGTTACATTGAGGACAATGTAATGTTTAAGTGTGGGGGACTTTCGTTAAGATTCTTCAAAACAAAAAAAAAATATTGCATCATATGACCAGCTGTTTAGCGGGTCTCTAAAAAAACAAAATAAAAAATAAAAAATATTGCATGATATGATCAGCTGTTTGGCGGGTCTTTCTGTCTAGCTGTTTAGCAGACATCTCTATTCATCTAACTGTTTAGCAGATATCTTTATACCACTGTTTAGTGGTTCCGTCTAGCTGTTTAGCAGACGATCTGTCTCGCTGTTTAGCAGACATCTCTCCATATCCAGTTGTTTAGCGGATATTTTCTTTGTTTTGCTCGAGGTTTAGCAAAATATGAGTGTGGGGGTGTTTGATAAGCACGTAAGTGCTACATTTTATACCGATATTTATACTAACTAGGACTCGATATTTTGGATAATAACACTATTTTAGTGCTTTTGTAGAATATTGGAAGAATAAACTGCTATATAGAAGTTAATGTGCGTTTACGACGAAAATAGCTAATGTGGCTGGCCTGGTAGTTTCATATATCAGCAGCAACAAAATTATTCACGGCATAGAGACGAGGAGCTAACTGAGCTGCATTTTTAGTTGCACCACTTTATTAAATCACGGTCAAGACAGTGAGTGAACCAAAGACTTCCTTTATTGATATTAAGCATTAGAACCCCACTAGTGGGCTAAGAGAAATAATAGACGTGTCCATTCCACACCACATTTGTTTTGTGGTTTGTTAAAAAGAGTATCGACAGTATTTTATTGGAATTTCAAGCGTCTTCCATTCATGGAGTTCAAGCTACTCTCCCAGAATCAGAAGTTGAATATCTCAAAGTGAATGAAGACGGGTAATCCTTCTGTGAGCTAATGATGGCAGTAAAAGCAGTGAAGAGACGGTATGGCTTCCATGGGTTTTGTTCAGGGTTGATGTTAAGGTTCAGAACTACATCTACTGAAGAGTGATTACAAGGGTAGCCGTATAAGAAGCTTGGATTGGAATACATGGCAGTGGTTAATGGTCCGTAAGTCAATTGCAGCTGTAAACTGGGGATTGAAGTTCAGGTAGTTGTTCTCGGTGGTGACTGTATTGAAGAATTGAACAAATGGGCTTGTTTGCAAATGTTGAAGTAGTTGAATGGAGATGGCATCGAACTGCCGATACTCGAACTGAGATGGCAGCGAAACAAGGATATGTCCGGAGTCGTGGAGTTTTGGTGTTGGTTCAAAGAGAGCTGAGAATCTTTCAATTGCAGCTGGCAGATGCAAAGAAGAAGATCAGAAGGACATAAAATGGTCGATTTGCATGGCCATTTTGGTGGTGATTCAATTGTTATTATCGCAGTGACAGGTTCGCAGCGAGACAAGGAGCTTGGTGTAACTACTGATTGTGCAGCTCGTGTTAAATATGCAGTTGAGAAAGAATATGAGTTGTTGGTTGCTCGAGTTGTGCTATTACCGATAGAGGATGGTTGCAGTGGCGATGGTGGTTGTCGATGGCTGAAATATTTGTTAGCGGTAGTGATTTGTACGAGATGTGCAGTCGATGGAGGATAGTCAGTGGTTAGATTGGAAGAAACTAAGAAGCTGGTGCAGCGAAGACGAGAAAGACAGGGACGTATTAGACCTGAATAAAGATGGCAGTGATGGTGTTTATGCTGAAAAACTTATGCTTGCAGCCGTGTTCGATGGGTATTCTCCGTGATCGATATTATTTATGCTATGGAGTCTGGGATCAGTTGAGCTCTCGATATAGGCAATGTTGCGATGGCTAGTAAGTCGGAAATTGGATTGCTACAGCAACATCAATAATTGAAGAAAGTTAACGGTGGTGATGGCTAGCTGCACAGAATGGAAACTGGTGGGTGGTCAGATTAAGCCGAGGAGCTAAATGGTCAGGGAATCGGTAGTGGTGAGCTGGGTCCGGTTCAAGACATGGGAGCTGAAGTTAGATTGGGCCTTGGAGTTAATATTTTAGGTCTCGATGGAAGTTCTCGCATCAATGGGTATAAAACTTTTGGTAGAGAAATAAAAAGGGGTAAGTCGGAGGCGGCTTCAGAGCCGTAGAGGAGAACAAGGGTTTTGTGATTTTGATTTTATTTTCTCCATGGTTTGCTAAATCGTTTGTTGGGGTTTATATGGAAGCCAATTAATTTTTTAAACACTATGATGATATCTCTAATAATAATTCATTGACTAGTAATTCCTCTTCATATAGCTTGGTGATTAATCGTTTATGTGATTTTCTTGATTATTTATGCTTTTCAATTGATATTTCGTGCTTCGGTTAATTCCTTTGACGTGATATGCTTTATGATTGATAGGTAATGCTTAGAATCACTACCCATGAAGCGAAGGAGGTTACAGTGGGGAAACTATATTTTAGAATTTAACATACCATCTTCCGAGACATGAGATTGATTTCGAAATTTGTCTTGAGTAATAAATAGAGATTAGTAGAAATTATATAATTGAATTGGTGGAAATCGAAAACCCTAATAACTCAATACCTATTTTGGTTACGTCTTTATTATTTATTATTTCATTTTGCTTGATGTTCTGAAAACTCTCGAAAACATTATATTTTGATTAGTGATTCTTGATATTAGCCAGTGTTAGTATTTTACAATCCTCGTGGGAACGACATGTACTTGCCATTGTCTACTAGTTAGACGATGTGCACTTGCAGTAATATTATTGTAGGTTTCCAAACTATCACGTAACCAATGACAACAAGAATTCCTAGGATATCAGAGCTTATTGCTATCCTACGGTTGGTGACAACATAGAAATTCAACAAGTATTTTAAATATGTTTTTGTTTAGTGGCGGGGAAGGATTCCTTAATCATCTTTGCTTTCTTATTATCTTTTTATTTTACTTAAATCAAACAATCCCCTTGTGTGATTTTATTTTATTATAGTTTTGCTGATCAAATAACCTATCAATTACACAACTCTCTGTGGGAACGATCCTTACTACCGCTATATTACTAGTTAATTAGGGGGAAATATATCGAATAATTTGTTGCACTTACGACACGCATCAATGACTGAAAAAAAAATGTACATTGAAGACTTAACTCAGATGGATGACGATCGAATAATGCCCACCCAAGCTCTAAAACAGTTCGTTGTGATCCATTGAGCCCTGTATTATCGAGCTGCCGGGGGATCCCTCGCAAGGCGCATAAACAAAAGGGAAGCAGAAAAAATACTCCAAGAATTGCACTCAGAGACATGCGGACAGACTGGCGCTGTCCACCTCTACAGAAAGCTTCAAAAATTGGGAGTGTATTGGCCGACCATGTCAGCGCAAGCAGCAGCCATCCAAGATAGTTGTGCCGACTGTCAGGCTCCACCTCAACCCGCAGAGGTGCACCACCGCGAGGGGCAGTTGGAGGAAACCATACATCGACTTTATCCAACATGGAAAGCTGCCCAATGAAATACAAGCGACACTAAAAATCCAAAAGAAGGCAGCACGTTTCTTCATAAACGGAAATGTACTTTATCGAAGGAGTTTCAGCAACGCGGTTCTGCGATGCCTATCCGAGCAGGAAGCGATCGAAGTCATGACACGGTCCCATCAAGGGATGCGGAAATTGTTCATACAACTCTATGAGGGAGGATTCTACTGGTCGACTATGGAAAGCGACACCGCTAAACATGTCAAAAAGTGCTTGAGTTGCCAGATGCACAGGACATTGATAAAGGCACCTCACACCCAATTGCACAACATAGTAACACCATGGCCATTTCATAGTTGGGGACTGGACCTCATAGGTCCGATTAATCTTACATCTTCAAAGTGCCACAAATACATAATCACTGCTACGGAGTACGCATCAAAATGGGTAGAGACGATACCTCTCAAAGATTTAGCCGGGGTAACTGTCGCTGCGTTCATCAAGGAACATATCATTTATAGATTTGGCGCGCCCATGATAATTAGGGCAGATAATGCCAAATCATTCTTGAACAAGGACGTAATAGACCTACTACGACAATATAAAACGAGGATACATACGTCAACCCCCTACTATCCCCAAGGAAATGGGCAGGCAGAAGCGACCAACAAGACGCTTCTCCGAATACTGAGCAGAACGGTGCAGGACCACCAAAGAGAGTGGCATGAACAACTACCACTCGCGCTATGGGCATATAGGATCTCGAAACGCAGTTCAACGGGAGCATCGCCCTACTCGTTGGTCTACGGCGAAGACGCGATGTTACCAGCAGAAATAGCAATACCATCGGCGAGAGTAGCAATTGCTAGCCATGCCGCGCCAGATGAAGTAAGTCGCTTCGCCCACCTAGACACAACAGAAGAGAGGAGAACACGAGCAGAACGGTTTGCGGAAGCGTACAGAAAGCGCACTGCTAACTACTATAATCAAGGCGTCAAGGAAAGAGCTTTCAAGGTAGACGACTTAGTCCTCAAAATCGCCCCTCATGTGCAAATGAACGCCAGTGCAGGAAATTTCGCCGCAAACTAGGATGGCCCGTTTAAAATAAGGAAGGTAGCAGAAAGTGGATACTATAAACTCAGACGACTGAACGGCACCAAGCTTAAGTCGCTTATCAACGGCAAATGGGTGAAGAGTTTCTATGCATAAGTTGCCCAATGTATAAGCACTCACTCCACTGAATAAAGGTTAAGTTACCAATGATTGGTGTGAATATTTACGAAAGGCTACGGGAATGCCAAAGGCGCCCGGTCGGATGAAGAATCTACAAAAGGCTACGAGAATGCCAAAGGCGCCCGGTCGGCTGACGAATCCACAAAAGGCTACGGGAATGCCGAAGGCGCCCGGTCGGATGACGAATACACAAAAGGCTATGGGAATGCCGAAGGCGCCCGGTCGGCTGACGAATATACAAAAGGCTACGGGAATGCCAAAGGCGCCCGGTCGGCTGACGAATCTACAAAAGGCTACGGGAATGCCAAAGGCACCCGGTCGGGTTTATCAAAGTGAAGCACCCATTAGACTCCTTCCAAACTAACAATGCATGATTAATAACTGCGACTTGAAGACATTTTTTGTTGTCGAACCTCTCATCAGCTGTAAATTTTGGCATGTGTAATGTCAAGGTGCAGATGAGGAGAAGAAGGAGTTGTATCCACGCAGACAAGTTAGCTGGGTTAGCTATCACTTTGTCAAGGAAAGCCTTCAGGGACCTTGAGAAGTTGAGTCAGCATTGATGGGGTATAAAGGTGACAGTGGTGAAATTACTCTGAAACGCCGGTGAAAGGGGAGCAAGCTCAGTCTCTACGGTGGTATTAACCACACAGTCGTCTATAACCTAAATTGGTTTGTTCAAACCATGAATGAGAAAATTTGTAGTTGAACCATTGAGAGGACCATGAACTATATCTCCATGAACAACCCCGTCACGACCTTTACATGGCATATTCCAAGCGTGTACATGCATGCATCGGCAGCATAACCACATACGTAAGTGCAGCAGCACCTTCTCCCAAGCAATGTGTACGTTCAAATCCTAAAGATTAAATATCTACAAAAATTCTTGTTGTCATCGGAAAAGAAATGCATGTCATGTAAATTCTGGAAGAAAGAGCCTTTGGCATACCCTCTACCATTTATCCCAACAAGACAATCATCAAAGCCTTTGAACGGACAATGCCAGTAGCCATCATTAGGTGCAACCTCTTCTGTAGAGGAAGAAGATGGAGATAGCCCAATCAAAAAACTCGGAAAAGCTTTATTCTGAAAGGAAGTAGACGAGGATACGGGTAATGGAAGACCTGGTTGTTCTCGGCATGGTTTCTTCATAGGCAAAACCCTAAAATAAAATTTATACCCTAAAAACAGGAAAGTGAAAACAAAAGAGGAAAACTAAAGCGCGGAAAACATCTAAAAGAAAAACCAAAAGAGGAACAAAATCGATCGGAAAAGGAACAAGGAAAATAAATAAGATGAAATCATGGTGGAACTGGAACTAGCGAATAAAACTGACTTTCAATCGTCAGAGCCATCCAACACCCCGGGCTAACCAACAAGGTAGCCCGGGCTTGGGGAGCCACCATAATAGTTTTTCATCGCTGAACACCCAAGTCGACATAGTTTGTAAAGATATGCACGACACACGGCGATGTTGTTGCGTGTTTACTAGTTAGTAAAACTCTTCCATGTAACCCAAAATTAATAAGCCCTTGTTGACCAGTCTTAAGATTTCCCTCTTATTCTGATCTCATAGAGCCCTGCTTGGTATTCGGTAAACTTTGGAAACCAAATTCGCAGCTCTTTATTGAGCCAATAATTTGCTACGAAACGACGTAGCTATTTGCAAAACTTATAATAATGCTACGATTTTCCGAGAAAATTTGCTAACTTAGAATGACTGTGATTTTTGCCAAAGTTTTTATCTTCAAGCAAGGTTCATGCCACAAACTTACTGCAGGTCTGACTTGAACTTGTAGGGTAAAATATATCAATGGTTGTAGTCTTCGTAAGCAATGTTTTAAAAACCATCGTTATCTCTAAATACTAAATGAGGGCATTTTTTTTCTTCTAAGGGATTCACATTCCAATAGAGAGGCTTCACTACAAAAACGGGTTATCCATTAGTAATTTCAAAAACTCCTTATCTAAATATTTTCATAATAACGAAATAACTCTCATTTAGTTAGTGTTAATAATCTAATTAGCTAATAATTGGATTAATAAGTTATTTTTATATATTTAGCGATAAAAAAATCAGAGTAAGTGTAATATCTTGGTGGGAAGAAAAAGTAGAAAACAAAAAGAGAGAAATTTTTAGAGATTTTTTTCAAACTAAAACCCTAGATTTCGATGCATTCAACCAATTTCATCTTTGTTTATCAAAATCGGTGAACGTAGGTAAAAAGATAGTATTTTTAGCTTTTCAAAGCGATTTACGGTTGGGTTTTTCTTTCGTAGCTAACCGTAAGACAAATATACGATTAGGTTATGATTAACTCCTAACAGTAACTTAGTAAAATTGGGGAAACCCAATTGTAAACCAGTTACGATTGTTTTTTTTGGTTTAACGATTAGGTTTGGTCTTAGGTGAACCAACTGTGACTGGGGAAAACCCAATTGTACGGTTTGTTTGCTTCCAAAAACTGGAAGCAACTTTCACAAGTTGACTCCAAAAAAAAATTATATTTTCATCCCTCAGGGATATTCGTGCAGGTCAACAAAAATGGAGGGTATTTATAACATTCCCACTTTTTTTAATAGGGAAAACTCAACCATAAATGATTCTGAAACCCAATTTTTTTGTACGTAACCATTTCAAACGTAATTGGTTTGTTGATTACCCTCACTTCTATCAATTTGCTTCTTCCGCATCTTTAATAGAGATTCATTCAACGATTATAAGTTTTTCGAATCGTCGATTAACCGAAGACGATAAAATGATTACAATTGAAAGACGGATGATGGAGAGGAAGTTTAGAAGAAGAAGAAAAAGAAGAGCAGATTTTTAAACTAGAATTAAGTTTTGATTTTAGTTTTTAAGTTTTTTTTTTAGATGGCGGGTAACTTAGGCATTTGTTATTGCATCAAGACACCTCATTACCAACTTTTCAGTCCCTACGAATACACGTGAAGCCATTGAAATGTGAATCCCCTATATTAGGTTTCTTTTCTTTTTTTTGGTTTCCTATACTGCACGACTAAGGCGATGTTTTAGGGACCCAGTCATTGGTTTTGGTTGCCTAGTCGGTACAGTGTGGAAATATTTTCAAAAATAGAACATGGGAATATATTTCCATGGATTGAAGAAAAATAAATGCCGATTTTCTTGGGTGTGTTCTGCTTTATGTAGTTAATTATTATCATCATTTCATGGCAGGTACCAATCAAACACAAGAACGATTGTAGGTCAGGACATTAAGCAACCATGATCTAAGAGGTTATAGACTCAACTACTCCATTGATGTTACTATTCCACAAGAAATGCCTCTTAGACGCTTCACTCCTGCATACAAAATTACCAAGATATGTAATCCTTGGAACCTAAACTTGTGAGAAAGGTTGCATCTGTAATCTTCAAAATATTCGCTTGCAGACACCTATACTATCCATTCCTCAAGGCGGTTATACACCGCGATATTTACATTGTGACTGGGTGACTAAATGCAGGGGTTTATCTGATGATACTAAGAATAAATTCCTGAAGTTTGACTGTAATCTCAAAGAGGACAAAACACTGCACGTTGAAGTACAAGTAAGTGACATGGACAAAACAACTGCAGGAAACATTATTTCTAGGAAGAACTATGGTAACCAGGAAGGCAATCCTAGCAGCGGATATGAACAAGTAAACTGAAGGTAAAATGTGACAAATATAAAAGACACAAAAAAAAAAGGTTATGTGATGAGTTTATTTCTTTTAGGTTCCTGTGATAAGTCATGTGTTATTATCCTGAACAACATCAACGAAAGAAATGAAGTTTCGAAATTGAAAGATGGTAACACTGTATCTTGATGAAAGTATCAGGGAAATAGACCCAAGAATGAGTTACTTACCTGTAAAGGATGCACAAGCTCTCAAAAGCCATATCTCTATCCATATCCGTTGACCTATTTATCTATAATCTATGCTTGCTAAAGTTTTGATTAAAATTTTCAAATAATCTCTGACTTGGGTTGCATCAATTATCGGGGCTTAAAAATGTCCACTGGTTTCTTTTCTTTTTTATTTTGTACTTTATTCAGTTATATGACCAAACTGACTGTACATCTGGCGTAGAAAATAGGCCTCCAATATGAGGCCTTCCCATGGTTGGGTCTGCGATGCCATCTTCTAACCCATGCACAGCGGAGTCCTTCCTACAAAAACACTCGGAAGAAAAAATGCATAAGTAAAACAATCTCTGAAGAAAAATTGTGGAAGTAAAACGCTCTTCCAGTGGAACACTTAATTATGCCACAAATAAGAACAAGACGAGAATGAATTAAGACTACAGCTAATTTGATTGGCTTTTTTCCCTACAAGAAAAACCGCTTTCAGTTATTATTTTCATTTACGATATCTGAATCAGCAGTTCCCTTATCCACAACAAGGGTTTGGGAAAAGCCCGTGGTGTTCCAATATGAAATCTCAAAATTTGATATTCACATATCGAGTATGAAAGCATGCAAGCAAACAGCAACAACACTTTTGAAACAAAAAGAATCTGGAGATTTATTTGAGAGTTCATACTCATTTAGGCAATTTAATATTTATGCACACCATACCATTATCACGTGTCGGACAAGAAATATTGTTACCCTACCATATACCATTCCGCCTGTTCAGTCCTTACCAGAATAAAAATATCGATACACACAACTACACAAGTAAGAAATGAATTGACGACATTTCTGGGGAAGTGAGCCCTAGAACCAGAACTAGATATGTTTAGTTCCTTATGACACAGATGGGAAAATAATTATAACGCTTGCCGTCTTCAAGTTCAACATTTTTAAATAAAATAAATGCCAGCATAGACATTAATATACACAGTTAAATTAAATCCAAGAATAAAGAACATAGTACTAAATACAAGATTCAACGCAAACATTGAATCAAATTACCTTCTCTTCTCAGAATGACTTTCGGCAGAGTATCCTTATTGTCAATGAGTTAACCAAATCTATAAAGGGTCTTCCTAGTTATTGTTATCATCTTTATAATCCATAACGTGTCATTTCCTAACCAAATTGCTTTCTTGCCTATCCATTTCTGGAAAGGTTTGAGATGATCATAGATTCATACACTTCCTAAAGTATAAGAACCGAGTATTCTGGTATAAGACATTTATAAGCGGTGCTGAATGCGACAACAGAGGAAGTCCAAAAGAACAAAAATTATCAGTCCAAATTCAGGCTCTAAGGTTCAAGAACTGCAATTCCTACTTTACTGTTTACAGGAGATAATGAGATTTTATCCCATTTATAGAGTTATGGGTGGCTAAAAGCTACATAGACTTATGATTTACTCTTCACTTATTTTCTTTCTATTTTCTCTGAAAACTACTCGTCGGTTACCTTAGATGACAATAAGGATTTGGTATCTTTCGCTATCATGTATGCGCTTAAGTTGATGTGCACAAAAATCAGACAATAGAATCTTGACGTCAATCAAGAAGAGACAATTTCAATAAAATATGATTTTGATTTAGATATATATGCTGAACACAAAAATCTTCATTATATTCCCACATAAAACAAGATACATTTACAGCATATGCTGCCAACAAAAGGTTCATCGACTGACAGACACTACTAGAAAGGTTTGGATTTAAATAATTAGTACTCACTTGGGCCAGCGAATGACAGGGGATGGTTCGAATGGTTGTCTGGTGCCCGATCTGCTCGAACTGCCATAAATCAACTCACTCTGGGATATATCGGGTGGAGGAGACACTGGTATGGAATAGCATTCTCTAACGCCCGACAGTGGTGGGGAGATCGGATTTGGTAGCCACGGATCATTCTCATACACACCAGCACAAATAGGACCAAATGTCCCACCACTTAAATAACTACCAGGTTGAACACCTCGCTGAAAATGGTTCCCAGGAGGGACTTGGTTGTCCGCTACAAACTTTGATGTCATATTCTTGGAATTCTGCCCTATTGGTGAAAGCCAGCTCGACGAACCCCCTACAAAACCAAGGCCATCCTGAACAAGTGGTGAGGTGCCCCACATCTGCCATGTTCCACTGTTTGATTCATTCAGAGGCAAGGAGTTCCGTTCCGGGGTCTTCGGGCTGCAGGGGAATGAGTTTGTAAGCCTCTCTTCTATGCCGTGTAATCGCGACATAGGAGGCTCTATTGGAGAGGGCTTACTAACTTCCATGGATGTAATTACATGCTTTAAAGGCATAGAATTTTGGGGCAGATTGTTTCTCATGAACCCTGTGCCAAGGTCATATGAAAAATGATCAAGCGATTCTGAGACTGGACCAAGTAAAACTACTGGATCAGGAACATAACAAGGGTCTTCGAAAATTTCGCTCTCCTCTTGAGCCAAACTGTAAGGTAGTTCTCCAGCAACAGGAAAGATTGGTTTAGCTGCTAAAGAAGAACAAGAATTACTACTTTTAGAACCATTTGGGGATAAAGACACATGTGAAGGCATTGCTAGGTTTGAACCACGCTGATTCTCGAAAGAATGCATTTGCAGTGACTGACGATGGAAGTTCGGCCTTTGACCTTCTATTTGGGGGATCATATTAGGCATGCCTGGAGTACGAGTGAATAACTGGTGCCATGACTTTTTAACGGTTTGCGACTGCATCTCTGAACCACCCTGAAAAAATAACAGTCAAAAATATACAGAAGAGAGATGAGAAACATTTTCAGAAAATCAATTTTATGGGGGAATACAGAAACTATTTGATAAAGCTCATTATCCCTCACAATGCCTACCGACAACCGTCTATGCGCCAAATTCGCTGGTCAACGAGTGAACTATTAAATTAAGGGACAACCTGATACTGGGGGAATAATCTCAACCTTCCAGACTAGAGAATATCAGAATATTAACAGCTCAGAATTTCTTGTCAACAATTGGAAGGAAAAAAAAGGCCTAGCAGTGACTAGATGCAGAGATGTTTTCAGCCTACAACAATGAAAACAAATAAAATTTTAATAAAGCAATAACGACTTACAGGTCGATGAGAACTAGCTCCAATGACATTATTATCTCCATTTGAGTTAACAGGTGCATGTGTACTGCTACGCATATCTCTTTGGTTCACAGAGCCTTGGGCATGATCTACAAAACCATTAAGCTTGTTTGCTTTTGAAACATTTGTTGCAGAAGTTTGGTTTGTATGAGTGCTCTTTCCAAAAAAACTAGTGCCATTTAAAGCTTTAGAAGAAGAAATTAGGGATCCCCTTACACGCTCCAGGTATCTAGTACTAGCTCCCTTGGTGACGTTTGCAGTTGATACTTTTATACCATGCCTAGATTCGGAGATCTGAGTGGTGGCGGCTTTCTGTTGATCCCGCCTCTCAATTTCACTCCTCTTGTCAAGCTCACGTTTCCTATCCATTTCCTTGCCGGCTCTGCGGTCAATCTCCTCGCAGTCAGAGTTACTCTTACTGGACCCTTTATCTTTATCCTTCCTTCTTTCTTGACGCTTCTTCTTTTGTGCTTCTCTCTTACTATCTTTTTCCTTGTCATTAGCTGAGCCTCTAACCTGCTGTTTTTCTGCCTCCATTTCTTCATCCCTCAGTCTCCTCCTTTCTTCCACTAATTTCGCGACATCCTCTCGTTGCTTCCGTTCATCCTCCTCTAAAAGCTCCCTCTCTAACCTAGCCTGTCTCTTCTCTTCAGCTTTCCTACGAGCTTTCTCAACTTTACTCTCATACATATTAACTCCATTTTCCCCCTTTTTAGACATCCCCATATGCTCCACATCTGATGAACCATCTTCACTTGAGGATACTCTAAAAAATTTCCGCCACAGCCACCTTACACTAAAAAAGAAAGAGAACAAAACCTGGACGAAAAAAACAACAACGACAGAGTATGATTTCTCTGCAAAACAAAGATCTTTACCACTGTATAGTTTACCACCATTCTTTACCCAGCTACTATTCTCAGTGAAAGACCCAGGAACCCAGTTCCCATTGTCTAACCAATCATTACTACAAATCCAACCATGCTCTGACCAAACCTTTCCATTCCATATTTTGCCACCCTTACCCACCAAATCCCCAACAAACCCAGACTTCTTAGCATCCAGGTCAGCAGAGCCAGGAATATCAAGAACTGGTCTTTTGGATATATGACCACAGTACGAACACATAAACTTTCCCCCTCCACCTGGGTTCTGATCACGATATGGAGTCAAACAGTTCCTGCATCGTCTCACTGCCATCTTCCTTAGCTTCTGTAACTCTATAGCTTGAACCCTCTTTCTCTCTCTGAGCCAAGCACTCCTATGTATCCTCCAGGATGATAGCTTTGGCATTAAAACCTCATACCAGAAAAGAGTAACTAATAATACCATTAGACAAGCCAGTCTAGGAGACGTAATCTCAAACCTAAAACCAGGTGGCAACAACTGAGAAAGTGCCCATAGTCCAATAAGTGGAATTATCAACCATGGAAGCATTGTAGCAACCCTCCTAGAACATTTCTGAATGACACAAAGGATGCACATTATCCCTCCCTTTTACCCCTAAAACAATATATATATATAGTCAATAGAAACCCCCAAATTTCAAGAACCTCGAACCTCCTCAACCTTGTTTTTTCCTTTCTACCTGTTTTATCCAAATAACAAGTTTCATCAAACCCCTAATATCAAGAGATTATGGAAGAGATAATTCAAAAAAAAACTAAATCTAACAATAATGGAACTTTCCAAATCAAATAAACAAATTCAATGAATACTAATAAATAGAGAGAGATTATAAATAAATAAATGAATGAATACTTACCAAATTGCCGTCCAAGGGGATAGTAGAGACGATAAAAACCCTAATGGAAGTCTTTCCAGGGTTTTCATTCCAACAAGTTATTCTTTCTTTCTTTTTATTACGAAATTGTTTCTCTTTTTATTAGTTCGTTAAATTTCCATACGCAACAACGAAGAGAGAGGATGATAAGAAGAGAGAAAGGGAAAATGATTGGGAACTGTTTGGATTCATTTTATCAGTCCTAAATGAGTCTCAACGATTTATGACTCACCAAACTCAATCCAACAACTTAGCCGATAAGGCAAGAGTTGCAGAGAATAGGTGATGTATTGTGGATGTCCCATATCGATATTGAAGTACTATTTATAGTCCATCCTTAATTACTTTGAATATGCTAAGAATGTTCTTGGTGCTAGTATAAATTAGAAGAGATAAGGCTAAAGGAGTTGAAGAGTTTTAGAGTTTTAGAATATTGTGTGAAGATTGAGAGGTTCTCTTCTTTCAAACCTAATTGTTATCTCTAGGGGGAATTAGATCATCTAATTTTAGAGTATCAACTAGATGCCTCTCATAATCTTATAGTTTCCAATTTAATTGGGTAGAAATTGTAAGTTATTTGAGAAGAATCTCCATTATTAGGTTCTTCCTTTATTCAAATGGTAGAAGAAACTAAATAGGTTGATTATTTATCCATTTCCAAATTATCAATTGTTTCAAGTATAAGCTTCCGCCTCTCATCATTTGGTATCAAGAGTTTTAGTTTGATTCTCAAGGGAAAACGTGGTGATTGGTGAAGATACTTGTTCTTGAGGTGAACACTACTAATCTCTTTCTCAAGTATTTTTGGGTTGATTATTATGTTCTTTGATAGTGTTTTCAAATTGGGTTTTTGAATCTTATATTGATTTCACTATGGTTTACAAAAGAAAAGTTAATTTGGGTAGGATTCATTCAAAGGATGTGTTAATGAATATTTGTACATGAAGCGTTTGATGATATGTATCTAAGAATGGGAGAAAATTTTGAAGAATGTTATTGGAAACTTGTAAGTCTCCATAACCAACAAAGGATTCTACCTAATGATTGTGATGATGTAAGTGAACTAGATGTATCAATTTTGGTTGGTGGATGTGAGGATAAACAAAGTGCCCACAAGGTGTTTGATAAAATGTCTCCACCAAAATTTGATAGTTATTTGAGTCATGAGGAAAATGAAATAGTGGGTGTTCTTCCAATCTATCAAGATGGCATGAATGTGGATCAAATATTTGATTATTTTACTATCATGGACCAAGTGCTATCACGTAAGAATCAAGAGAAAGAAGAATACAATCCTTTGTGTTCAATTTTTGATGAGGTAGTTAACGGTAGTGAAGTAAAAGATTTTGGTGTACCAAGGTATGATATTAAATTGGAAAATGCTATGTTAGAAGCATCTCAAGAACAATTTCAAGTATGTGAACCGACTACCGGAAGCAAGCATTCACTCAAGCTACAACAAAATGGGGAGGCAATATATATGAATCCAATTTGGGCTTTCATTGAAGATAAGTTTCATGGTTGTAGTCTTCGTGCAAGGTTGAGAGAGATGCTTGGTGTTTCTTTACTACTTGGGGATGCTCTTAACTATAACCACAAGATGCTACATTTGGTGAGTAACTACAATGGAAGGTGTAGAGGTAGAATTGTATTCAAACAAGGAAGAAGTTCAAGCACTAATGGAGAATATGCTTTGGAGAATTCGTGGACGAATTTGTTCAAACAAGGGAAGGATGATGTATTTACAAACGAAGAAATACTTGGTGTGTCATTACTACTTGGGGATGCTCTCAACGATGACCACAAAGTGCTACATTTGGTGAGTAACTACAATGGAAGGTGTAGAGGTAGAATTGTCTTCAAGCAAGGAAGAAGTTCAAGCACAAATGGAGAATACGCTTTGAAGAATTCGAGGACGAATTTGTTTAAAGAAGGGGAGGATGATGTATTGTGGATGTCCCATATCGATATTGAAGCACCATTTATAGTCCATCCTTAATTACTTTGAATATGCCAAGAATGCCCTTGGTGCTAGTATAAATTAGAAGAGATAAGGCTAAAGGAGTTGAAGAGTTTTGAGTTTTAGAATATTGTGTGAAGAATGAGAGGTTCTCTTCTTTCAAACCTAATTGTTATCTCTAGGGGGATTAGATCATCTAATTCTAGATCATCTAATTCTAGAGTATCAACTAGATGCCTCTCATAATCTTATAGTTTTCAATTTAATTGGGTAGAAATTGTAAGTTATTTGAGAAGAATCTCCATTATTAAGTTCTTCCTTTATTCAAAGGGTAGAAGAAACTAAATCGATTGATTGGGAATATGTCCCGTTTTCACTAATTCGTTTGGGGATCTATCCCATAACGGAAAATATTAATGAATCTATCCTAGAGAGATAAAAGAACCGTTAAATGGTTCGTGTCCCACTTGTATGGAGTTACACGTGTGCGCAATTCCCCCTTTTTACCCTTATCATTCACATGTGAATAGACATCGAGAAATAGATAAACAGAGAGAAACTTAAAGGAAAAACAGAGGCCAAGAAAAATCTAGATTCTAGAGACCAAGAGAAGGGTAGAGTTAAATCGAGTGAAATAGAGATAGGTCGAGTTTGTTTATGTGTTTTTGAAGATGATTACCTTGTATTGAAGGAAGTAGAACTTGAATCTTAGAGGCACCGTGTAAGAAGATTCGGGGAAATCATGGGGCATCTAACAACACAAAATATCATCAAAACATCAACCCTGACCTTTTAACTAGCAGAATTATTGAAGTCCATCGCTGCCATGAAGACTGTGAAGAGAGACAAAATTTTAGAAGCGAAGAGGGAACTGGAGCAAGCGACAGCAGAAGTACATCAGCATGTTCGTGTTATTTTAGAAGATTTCATGGTAAGAAAACGATATACATCCTTTGTTCGGGAAGTCTTTCCTAGAGGATGCCTTATAATTTGATTCTTTAAACTTAGTGACTTTGATACTTGAAGTGTAATTTCTTTTGGTCATTATAAAGAAAACACCCTAATTGATGCTGAAGTTGGTAAAATGAAGGTATTACAGTTTGTGAATTATATCTACAAGTCCAATATTTTTGCATTTGTGATATCGGCAAGTCCAACATTAGCGAGAGCATGCTGTTTTTCCTACATGTCTTGCATCATGTGAGAGGGAGATTAAGAAAGTATGTTGTTCGAACAGGAAGGGGTAACACTTTGTTTCAAAAAATAAAATCGAAGTCAGGAATCTGGATGCGGTAATCAATACTAAACCAAAATTACAACAAACATCATGTAATATTAACGAAGTAGATAGAGCTGCATCTCTACGTACTGGACATGTTCATCACTATATGAACTCAAACAAATACGTGCCCAAAACTTCAGATCACATCTCCATCAAAACAACGCTTCTAGTTATACTCTTTTCTATGTCTACACTTCATTCTCGTTCCCTTTCCCTTTTCTTTCACCATCACTTGATTGATACACAAATTCAATCAGGTCATATGGGTTACACTCACCAACAACTACATTTGGGAGTTGCAGTGGTTTATCTTCTTCATCAACACAATTACACAAGTGCAAACAAAAATATTCGAGTTCGCAGTTAGCCACTAAACGAAAATTAAATAACTTAGATGTGAGATAAAACGAAAATGGAACTGGGTTGGAAGAACTTACTGGTTTTGAATGACCATGATCTTGATTAGAAGCTGTGGCGAAAAGAAAACCCAACGAAACATATATTTGAGTTCTTCTCCCTCCAATACTACGCAATCATCTCCAGAAACACATAAACTCACTCGATATGCTACGATCCACCTCTTCCTTTTTCTTGGTTGCTTGATTTCTCTCTGGCAATGATATTCACCATAAGTTTCTGTTTGTTTCTTTCTCTTTCTCTACAGAGAAGAGAATCGAAGTATCATACTATCATCGTTTTGTTGATGAGGGTAAAAACGCCACTTTAACACGCGTGTAAACTCACACATGTGAGAATCCAGCCATTTAACGGCTTTTGTCTCTCTCCGGGATAGATTCATTAATATTTTCCGTTATGGGATAGATTCCCAAATAAATTAGTGAAAACGGGACATATTCTCAATTTTCCCATTTATCATTTCCAAATTATCAATTTGAATTTGTTTCAAGTATAAGCTTCCGCCTCTCATCAATAGGGGACCCCCTTTTCTCTACAACTTTTTCATTCACATCTGTGGTGAAAATGGTCTCCTGGCTGCAGGAACGACTAGATCCTTCCATAGTGTTTTGATCTTCATATTAAACAATCTTCACTATCTTCCTTTGTTGTACCATATTTATTAACCGATGAACCGGGAAAACAGCTAAACAAGAAAATCTAATTACTGATGAAACTTGTGCTGTTGAGTACATTTAGCAAAGATGCATCTCCTACAAATGAACGATCTTTTATAGGAAACTAATTTGGTGGAAGAACACTATATACTACTGTACAATGATAAATCGAGATACAACAAAAATCTCCTAAGATGACCATCTTGAGATTTTTAGCAAACAGATGAGGCAGTATAAACAATCTTTCCTAAAGCCAGCTGGACAGTGAGAAGCTGATCAGAGCAAGTAGAGTGAACTTGCTAACCCCATGTAGTCTCTCCAACTAAGCATTGGATTTGATCTCGAATAATAACTTCAGTTGCTGAAAAAGTCTGAAGGTATTGAAGGAGGACAGTACTTCTTTGCCACGAACTTGTACTGATGAAAAAAAATATGTCTGTTTAAATTGTATTTCTACCTAGCAATAATTAATCACCAATAGCTACAAGATACACCAGAGGCTCAAAGGCTTTTAATCATACCTTATGCTGACTGTACTTCTCGCGGATAGCAGGCAAACTGCTGCTATTGCTGTTGTATAGAAGACCATGTAGTGTCTTAACACACTCGCACAACTCTGAAGGCTGATAAAGTGTATAATGACCTAAAGTAGCATTCTGTACCCACACAACATATTTAAACACAGTATAGCATCAGAAACCAAGAGAAAATATACCATAGGTACAAATGTCAGTAGCAATATCATTAATTTCAAGAAATTGCAAGAAAACATACCCAAGGTCTTTTGGCTGGTGCCAGTATAAATCTTGCCAAGAAAACAGCCGAAGCAGCTATTAAGGATGGTGCGTAACCTAGCATTCCATACTCAAGTAGTGATAGCTCAGCAACATAGTTGGCGAGGCACTCCAGCAACAATGACGAAACCTGTATAGACCATCAGCCACAAACACAATTAATTAAGGAAAACGAGAAATAAAAAATCATAACTGACAGGGGTCAAGGCAAGATAAGATACCTCATTGCCTCCTTGAGCAACCTGGATGAATCGCCTATCCAGTATACCAAAAGTAAAAAGTCAGCACCGTTAAAAACATATAACTACACAGAGATCACGTAGCACCAAGGCTTCTTGTTCTTACCTAAGAAAACATTTAGGCGTTGGAGCTGTCATTTCAAACTTCAAGTAATTCAGAACATTAGATTCCATTTGCAGCACCTAAATCCAAAGATTTATCTATGAGAATTTTTTGTACAAATTTGTACAGCAAAAGGTAAAGAGAACAAGGCATGCGGATGGGAATTTTAAAGTGGATGAGCTTGCGTACCTCCTCCTTGAAATATGTATTATCTGTTATGTAGCAAAACTCTTCCACCTGAGGCGCACAAATTTCTTCGTACTTGCTGAAAATTGCCAATTAAGTTGGTATTATTTTGTGAGTTTAAGAAACAAAAATGATGTCTGCACGAATGGAGACTATACGATGAAAAAATATTAAAGGGATCAGGACTCGGATCTTACGAAGCTATCATCATGCTAGCAACACCAAGCAACTGTAACTGCTGCCTGTTCATCGCATTTCCAGAAAGATACCTATCTATGTAGTTGATAGTCAAATACAGTGTATCAGGTATAAGTCTGTACTCTTCAGCAACCTACAGGAGAGCATCATATATAGGTTACATTACAACAAAAGAAAAGTTGGAGCGAAGTCAATGTTCTAAAGATTCCTGTGGTTTACCTCCACAAGCCAATCAACTAGTATAGCACGCATGCTGGCATTAATGTCCTTCTGCACTCGTTCCATGAAATCTATCGAGGGCCTTTTCTTGTTCTGGAATAGATAATCAATGTCAAAAGAAGTCCAACTAAGTAACAATCAAGCATAAATGTATACTTTGCATCTCATACACAGAGATAAAGAAGCTCAATAGATTTAGCTTTTTAGTCTAGCTAGCCTGTTAGCATTTTATCGAATACAATTATTTCTGACACTGTAGAGTGTATATTATTAAATGCATTAGGAAATTGGCCAACACCATTACCAGTCCAATCATTACAAAATCCACTAGTTCTTTAGTTACCTGATAACTTCTTAATGAGGTTTGAGCAACTTCCAAATTAAAGCTATATAAAAGGCGCAGCAGATGGTCAAATATTTAAATTCCACGGAATGACTAGCAATAAAGTCCCAACTCCTAAGACACGCCTCGGGTAGGTGGCATTTGCCAAGGATAACAAAGCACAAGCACAGAGTAGAAATTAAGTAAATAATATAAGCTGCGAGGAATTTGACCTCATAAATCATGTAAGAAGCAATTAACAGAAGTCTACCAGTATGAACACTACGAAAAGAAGAAATCATTACCTCAGATGCACGCAAATTTTCGTATATATCACAGGCAATAGTTGTACAGAATTGGGGGTCTTCATGATTGCCATCAATATCAACAATTTTATCATTTGGTCCCAGCTTTACAAATATATCACGCTTGCAGAGATTTCCTGCCTCTATGTGCTTCGAGATGTAGAAATTGTTACCTGCTTTTCTTTCAATAGAATCAACCACTAAAGGATCGATATTGTCTACATATTCAATGTCAGGACTCTTTAAGGAATCACAAGTCGACATAGACTCATCCATAGAAACTGAACCTCCATCTGATCGGCTAGGAGAAATATCCTTTCTACATGGTACAAGAGGGGGGATAATAGTCGTGATTGGTCCATCTTTAGTTGCAATAGAAGCACCCTTATAATGGCTGACCACATTTGTTTTTACAGATGTTGATGAAGAAACAGAACTTGGAGGCAAACTCGTGCTGCGAACAAAAGTAGAAGGTTCCTTCTTTATCTTTGGAATCGGGATCCCAGAGGGTACCACCTTCATGCATAAAAGAAGTGTCAGTTTGTTTTCTCATGTATAAATCATGAAATCAATGGCCTTGCAATTCAAGCAAGCATAAACATAGAGCAAATATGCTAATTTCGTAATGCTCCAAACTATATCTCACTCCTAATTCAATCAGAGTTTCGAAGATCCCAGTCGACCTAGATGAAGAAAGGCCAATATCATCAAATACACATAGGGAAAAGCATCTTTCTTGACCGGAAATGTGGCTTCCAATTTAGGGATTTAAAAACAAACTCTAGTTCAAGTTCTATCAAATAAGATTTTATCTTCTCCTAACAAAAATAAGCAAAAAAAATAAAACCATGAGAGAAAAATCAAACAACAGAAACCCATTTCTGTGAGAAGATAAAGAAATTATCATCAGGGAAAAATGAAATTCATGATATTAAAAGAATGAAATTAACACGGACCTTGTTATTCCGTGTAGGAACATTAGGCTTTCGAGATACAACAGGATTGTTACTCTGGTTCGTCAAGTTCCCAAGAGGAACTCTTTTCTTGATCTGCTGTGATACAACAGGATTTGGCGACGCCTTACTCGGATTTTCTGCCATTGTTGTGTAAGTAAACCTTTTAGTCGAAGAAGAAACTGATAGACGCCGATTCTGTGTCGACATTGATGTTTCTTGGATTCAAGAAAATCAAACCCTAGTTTCACAAATTAGAAAAAACTTGCACTGAATCCCTCTATTCAAAACCAATTTCTTGCTTGCTTATACAGGCCAAACAACAAGAATCACGGAGTAGAGGGATAGATCATTAAAATCAAACCCAAACCCTAGAAATCTTTCAGACAAATAATAGGGTTTTACAGATGTTCTTGGTAAAACTATGAAATCTTGAGTTGCTATTCTATCTTCTTAAGACAACAATGGAAAGAGAAAGAGGAAGAGAGAGAGAGAGAGAGAGAGAGAAAGAAAGAATGGGAACGTTAATTTCGTGAAAAGACAAAAGGAAATATTTTTAGTTTATAACATTTTTCTTCTTTAGACGGGGGGAAATGTGAGAATTTGAATTCAAGATTGAAGATGGAGTTATTAGAACCGTACGATAGATTTTTGTGATCGTTACAAAGAGTAGCGTTATTTTGTACTAGTATACTATTTAATAATACATTTGAAATTTGAATTCAAACTAAAACTTTATAGAGACAGGCTCATAAAACCCAACCACAAGACAAATGTTTTTTGTTTTATGTGCAGAGTGTATACTTTTGTCTATTACTAAAGCTACTATTATTCAGATGAATTGACCTTCCATTTATGTGCAAAAGTACAACCACAAACAATTGTGTAATGTGGCTTTATGTGGAGGAGGAGGGACCTTGGTTTAATTTAGTCAGCATTATCCCGGTGAGTCTGCTCGTGATTTCTTAGGGAGTTCGATCTCTCGACAAGTTTGGATATGTTCGGGGAAATCCAAAGACCCTTGTGGATTAGGATCAATAACTAGATCAGACAGGTTTCAGAATAAATTTTCTGCTACGGTCGTGCATCCTTGTAACGGATTGACATTAGCATTCTAAGGCGGGTTCTTACGAGGAGGTATAACAAATTTTCTCATTCGTTGTATCGGGTGGCTTGGCAAACTAGCTGTGTCATTACGAGAAAAGTGTTGTGTGGAAACCGTCAGCGATTGAGTCTGGCAATTTAGTTTTCAACGACCATTTTTTTCAGTCGCCTATAAAATGATTATGAAACTTGATTTTCTTAAGAGATAATTAGACTTTGGTACTCAGGTTTTGTCCAGGACTAGGCTTTGGTCTAATATTTATCCAATGTTAGTGCTTGGTACCTAGACTGGACGTTGACTAGGTTAAGTTGAATTTTAATTTATTAACCTGAATTATTATTTTTATTTTATTTAAGCCATTGATCTTTGTTACACGTGGACGGCCAAAAAAAAATATTCATAATAAATTAATCTAAATCTCTTCTTTCTCTTTTTATCTTCTCTTTCCCCTACCTAAATGAACGAACCACCATTTTCTTCCTTGCCTCAGCCACCACGTCTGCCTCCGACAATTTTTTTTCCTTCTTGAATGATAGATTAGCTGAATCAGAATCAGTGTCGAACTTATTTTCTTCTTTCCCTCAAATCACTCTGAAACAATCCCAAATTGCTCCCTTTCAATCCATCAACAACAATATTCTCAAAACACTTTTAGATTCCTTACTACAAAAATCAAATCATTAGATTTCTCCACTTTTTGTTAAAAATGAACTTGACTCAAATCACAACCCTAACTTGAGTAAATTTGAGTTGAATATAATCAAATGTTCCATCAATGTTGTCATCTAAAATTGCAGCAACATCTTCATTGGAGAGATCTAAAAGTTCTTCAATAATAAATTGTTGATTATTGAACTTAGACACTATCAAACCCTAATTTCCGTTCTTAACAGCAGCAATCATCTTCTTTCTCTGTTCAAAATTAAATCCAAACAAAACCCATTCTTGTCAACTTTAACAGACTCTCATCTAGTTATTTTATTTCTGCTTCAACGCAATCCCTGACTTCATTTCACTCAATCTCAATCCCCAATCGATTACCATTCTTCATAGACAACAAACCCAGTTATTATTTTACCACGGAACTTGAATTTCTTCCATCTATTTGACAGATTCGGATCAAAACCTAAAATCGAATCGATCTCAGCAAAACCCTAACTTCAATTCGGTTCGATTATAATACTTGTAATTAAGAAAACCCTTCACATCAATCTTTCTTCACTACCGTTAATTTCAATTTGTTGATGTCTGAAGTCTATATGCAATGATTGAAAGACGAAAAGAAAGGTAATCAGTGGGAGAGATTTTGAAGTTTCTCCGTGTGTATGACGGGAGAGATGCGATGAAGAAATCAATGGGGTTTAATTTTAGATGGGGAGATATAATTTTAGACACGGGGCTGCAAAAAACGAATTATCATTTTTGGGCCCCTAATACTAAATATAGAATTATTTGAGGGGTACATAAAAAATAAACCAAGTCAAACAGGTAGACACGTTATCATTTAACTAGTCAACGCGGGTCCACGTGTGGTCTTTAGACCAAACGCAAAGGCTGGACAAATGCCCATCGACCTAAAACTTCAGTTGCGGCTATCATCTCCTCTCTTCCATCATAGAATCGATGGAAACAGCTTCCAGTTCTTGTAATCTCGAAACCCCCAATTCTTCATTAATCAAACACCAGAACTCAACCATTCAACAATCGCAGATCCCTGAATCTTCTGTTCTTCACAACTCGAATTACCAGCTGAATTACAACAATTTCACCATGAACCCTAAACTGATTCGAGCTCTGAATCTCGTTCTTCATCAACAACAACAGCGTCTTCTCGATTCACATCAGCAGCAACTTCTTCTCAGATCAACAGTAGCACCGTTCTTCTTCATTCTCGGTTACACAGCTACTTCTCCTCTCTGAGCCGCCATGCCTCTCTCTCTCGGTTTCAGATATCAGTATAGAGAAGAACTTCTCTTGAAGTTAGGGTGTGGTAATGATAGAAAATGATAAAGGCACCCAGCGACTTAGCCAAGGCTAGCCAATCACTAAAAATAAAAAAAAAATTGATTTTGAATAATCATTAAAAGTAGACAATTATTTATGATGAAACATTGCCTTGGTGTGAGTTTTTTTTTCATAACTCAGTGGTGGATGTTCACACAGTGAAAATTATGTTCATGATTTTATGAAAGTTTTGCTCGTTTTTGCAGTTTTAAAGAAACAAGCAAGTTTAGAAGTGTTAACTCTTGTATCCCAATCACTACTATTAGTGGAATCGTAAGCATGTAAGAGTTAAGAATTATCATTTTGTAGATGCTAGTATGAGCATTTTTATGGTTTCCTTCAATTGCTCTTGAGGATACAAGTAATGGATGTCTGAAGCTGGTTAGGGTATAGATGTATGTTAGGCTCAGTTTGTTACAGTGAAGTAATGAAGCTACTCTGGTGGTATTGGAACTGAAAGTAGCTGGATGAGGCTGTGAGGATGATGGAAGTGAGACTGGGGACTCGTTGGTGCCGTGTAGCTATTATTAGCTGAGAAGAACTGAAATGGTTGATGTAGTCTTTCATTTGAGCAAGGTTTTTTGCTTCGGTGGTGATATGCGGAGGAATTCGGAGACGGGCTTGTTCTAGAGTTGTTGCTGTCATGGTCTGAGTTGTGTATAAGAAGTGTGTGCAGGTTATGGAGACAAAGAAGCTACAGATGATGCAGTTTGTGGTGATAAAGTGCAGCTGGAGTTGTTGTTCAGCAGATGGGTTATGGTACTGAGATTGGAGGAGTGCTGGTGATGCAGATACAACTCATAGTTGTGTTGGTGTTGCGAGCAGGGAATGGAACTGAGGTTGCGAAATTTGATGCCGAGATGAAGAGAAGAATGTAGATTGAAATGGATTGTCTGTTGTGATGTTGTTGAGCTGCAAGAAGCAGGGTTGGATAATGACACCCCATTGCATAAGATAAGGGATACCCTAGTGGGTGCCCTATAACCTGTGCTCACCCCTTATCAGCTGGCTGTTTTTAGTCCTCCTCCAAAAGAGTTGCCCCTTATCCATTAGCTGGGCTCCAGATAGTGTTCGCCCATGAAATGACAATTTTGCCCTTTTGCTCAAATTGGGTGATTTCTTCTTCTTTTCGTTCGTGCGACTCCATAGTAGCTACAAAACTCAAAACAAGCGTAAAATACATAATTTACAAGAAAAATAGCAAAGAAAGCATAAACAATAGATAGTAAATAGGATGTATTCTACACCCTATCAGAACACCTGAGCCACGACCGTGGAATGCTACGCGACTAAAACTATATCACCCATGAAAGCAGGTATGATATATTGTCATTTATTTCCGTGAAAGGCCACGTGGGGTTGGAAATATGACAAGTGCGTCTAAATGGTCGTTTTGAACCCGGGGTGATGGCATTGTGCAAGTGCCGGGGCGACTTACACTAAGACGGACTATTCGAACTCGGGGCGACGGTAGTGTGCAAGTGCCGAGGTAGTCATAGGGCCCTGGTGGTTGGAAACCAGTGGCCGATTGTTGGGGCATGAGTACTCGACAATCGAGCAGTCAACATTGCTCCCCTTGCAAGTGGCCGAAATCACTTGCCCAAGAAAGTTAATCGATAACTTCTTGGGATATCAATCCCCAAGAAATTAGGAAAGACCAACTACCCTTCCACTAGATCTCTAAAGACGGTGATGAGATACCTCAATCGGGACATGACATTGGGCCCGATGACCCTCCCTGTTGAGTGTGTTCGACAGAAACGACATTTATGGTTAACCAATCTACTCATGTTTATGCAGGCATACATAACTTAGTCGCAAAAATAAACCATACATTGTCGGCGTAACATAAGTAAGAACATTAACATGCATAATAGTGTCGGATAGCAAGAAAAACAATCAAACTTGCGACGCAGCACCCCATTAAAAAGTGTACAAGAAATTGAAGGCGTTCGAACGGATTACAACCCATGGCAAAGGGTAAGACAGCGACGCAGCGCTACAAAAGACAAGCTTACTCTTTAGAAGGAACCAGCCCGGAATCGCCCTCTTAGCAAGCTGAGCATCGGCTCGTTTCTTATCAAGCACCGCCTTTACACCGGCTTTGACCTTCGCAACAAGCTCATCATTAAACTTCGCCTTTTCGGCCAGTGAGATCCTGTGTCGGTGCATCGACGCCGCTTCGCAAAGTGGCTACCCGCTCGAGTGGTGAGACTCCTTCCCCTTCAATCGGGCATTCTCCTCTTCCAACGATGCCACCTTCCTCTCGCTCGGCTGCCAAAACAACAAGAGCGGTCGATTTACATAATAACTTGTTTGTAGTAGCAGGTTTTCCCACACTACACCCCTTACTCGATTTTGCTTAATTAGTCCATTGAAAGATGTAAGATCAAGAATATTTATTGATTGAATCCATGAATTGTTTACACAAGAAAATAGAATTACACTTAGAAATTAAAACACTCTTAAACTTTCTCTCTCCTAATGACTTGCCCAACAATTCCAAAAGATCTCCCCCTTTTTACAGACTCATTTAGCCCTTTATATAGGGTAATACATAGTGGATGACAGCTATGCTACCCTTTATTTTCGGGAATGTCTCGCGAAGTGTCGCAGATGCACAAACATTCACTCTCGCGACACTTCTTAACCCTCGCCAGGTCTCACGTCTTCTTTATGTTTTGCCGGTCGTTATTCATTGCGTCGTTTATTTTAGCTCCTGCGACTGCCTCGCGACAGCGTCGTTTATTAATCCCGCGAGCCTTGTACGTTGCGATATTATGATCCTACATCTTGCCTCTTTTTCCTTGAATATGGCTTGACAAGCGATCTTTAAGGAAAAATCTATTGTGGTAGCGATCTTTGACTTTTGTTGATGGAGGAACGAGCAAAAGAATACTTTTCTTGAAAAGTACGTACTTGCCTCTATTCTTTGGCGAAGTTCGAAGCTTCTTTGAGATGTATATTTAGTATCGTCTCGCGAAGGGAAGAGTATCATGAGAGTGATCCTTTTGATTTGCCGCGACTGCTTATCTTTATCTTTTTTCAGTTTCGTACTTTTACACGGATTTTGATTATTAATGTCTTTTCTTGACACGTCTCTTTCAACCGTTTATTCTTGACCGTTCATGTCTCTTCTCGCATTAAATGACCTCGTTTTTCTCGAGGATCCTTTTCCCTATATATAGTTTTCTTTTCCTCTCCTTTTCATTCTTTAGTTTCTCTCTGCAACTTTTCTTTGACTCTCTCCTTCCGCAATTTGCGCTCCTGCTACTGCAAATCTTTTCTTCATCTCTTCCATCGCTGATCCTAATCTTTAACCTCCCATCCATTCACATACTGATAATGGCTTCCATCAGTCGTGCATATAAAGCTTCTTTTAATGAAGTTCAATGAAGTTACTCGAGAAGGGTTTCACTCTATCAACCATCCCGATCAAGAACCTTCATCTATTCTTTCTCCAAAAGTTATTTTCGATCATCAATGTGATGATCAAAAGATTATAGTCTCGCTAGGTCAGCTTCTCGTGGGACTTCCCATTCCCTTATACGATCCCGAGATGCCTTTATTTTATGAAATCTTGGCCCATGAAAAATTCTCTCGGTTTGTTTATCGGTTGAGTGGCGATTGCATTCGCCTAATGCTTGAGTTCGCGAATCGTGGTGCAGGCAAAGGATCTTTATACCCTAGTACCGTTAGACACCCCGATTTCGTGATTTGGAAATAGCCGCCGAGAAGTACACATCGAGAACTTTTTTGAAAATTATTCAAAGTGATAAAGATGAGGAATGCGAAATCTCATTGGGGCATTCGCTTTGAAGAAGAAGGATGATGTCCTCGAGGATAAATTGCTTATGCAAGATATTGACCGGCACTCGGGCAATAATACTACTCCTCGCCACTCCAAAGATGAGAAGTGGTGGGTTGTACCTTTGATTTTAAATGGCCCTTATATCGCGGGCTCGCACGTTCTTCCTGCGAACCTCGCAGGGTATCATCCTTGGGAATTCAAATGGCCCGATAAGGCAAAAGAGGTATGTTTTCCATTTTTAAATCTTGCCTTTGCAACTTTCTTTTTATATTTGCTGAGTTTGTAAAATTTTTCAGATCACCAGATTGAGAAGAAAGTACAAGGATAATCCGTTGGAGAGTACGCTGACAATACTTCGATCTCTTACGGGTGAAGTAAGAAACATTTCCTTTATCATTTGAAACAATATTGTTGCCTCTGTTTCTTATTTTTAACCATATGCGAAGGTTGGAGTTGAAGATGTTGTAGCCGCAAGACTAAAAGTAAGGGTAAAACTGTCGTTCGCAAAGATAAATCTTTCGCTCCATTGGCTAAAAAGCGAAAGATTCAATCTTCTTCTCTCCTTAGCTCGAGTTCCGAATCTTCGACGAGGATAACCATGACTCGAATCCTTCTCTCGCAAGAAGATTCCGTCGACCGGTTCTTCTATGGATCAATTATCTAGCATCTTCTCGGACTCTTTCCAAGGAATGGGAGATGCTCCCCTAGCTTCTCTCTTTGCGGGGCTCTCGCAAACGTGTGTAATGCTACTTTATTAGAAGGCAATAATTCTTTCAATGGAGCCTCTAGAATTGTGTCTCCCGACTTCTTGAATGCACTTGGATCTTTGGTACGTATGCAGTCATATTTCCCTGTTAATTTTAAATTTTTAAATATATATATATATATATTAATGATTTTTCTATCTTCTTTTATAGGTTGGAAGAACTTCTTTTGTAGTTGCCTCAGATCTCGAGAGAAGACGCAACAATTTTGAAAAGAAGAATTTGCAATTGAGCAAGAAGATTCAAGAATTAGAGACGGAAGGCTGCGTCATCTCGCGATAAAGACAGAGAGAATTCAAAAGTTAAATACCGAACTTGACTCTCAAAGGGATAGGGTATCCACTCTTGTAACGCTAATCAGCAACTTTATGGTATAAGATTTTTCCTTCTTTTATTATTTCTATCTTATCGGTCGCATATTGCTACCTAACTTATTACCTTCGCAGATGTATATAATCTCTCCGATGAGGCTATTCTTCTCCATACATTTCCTGAACCTATGGATAATGACCTTCTTCTCGCTCACCTTAATCAATCTCTAAGTAGTTCCTCAAATAAAACTAACCTCCTTTCATTAAAGGATCTTCAATCCAAATATCATCTCTTAGAGATCGAACACGATCTAGTTTGAATTTAACCAATCGCTTTAAACGAATGTATCTTGATTCCGAGAAGAATATCAAGATTTTAAGGAAGAAAATTAGTGATCTTATAGATGAGAACGATCGCATTACTAATGAGGTGCACAAAGCGTTAGCAGAATTCCACAAATCTCTTCTCGATGTGCAAGTTGAACGAGATGAACTCCTTCATCGAATACCATGCTTAAGCAGCGAGAAAGAGCAAGTTCGCTCTCTTCTTGTTATTAATAGTGATGATGAATTCGCCTGGGCTGCGAAAGTTTTAGATAATGCCAGGAATAACCTAGGTGTTGACGTTAGTCTTCACGCCGAGCATACTTCCTTGATTAAAGATATGATATCTGATAGAGAAGGTTACTTATTACACCTTACTGCTTCTTACTTCTGCAGTATTGCTTGTAAATTATTAACTTGTTGTTACTTATTTGCAGAATCCGAGAAGAGGCTTCAGGTTAGAATTAGAGAGCTTGAATCTGAAAAAGAACAACTCGCCAGAATTTTCCCGGCGAGAATTGAAGAACTCAAATCGAAAAACAACAAACTCGCCAAGAGTCTCTCCTTCGTAATAACAAGTATTCCAAGTTGAAGAAACAATTTGAAACGATAAAGTGGCGAATTTTAGTAATGATGCGATTCGTTTTCGCAATGGAGCCATGGAGTATGTTTGTAAAGACCACAAAATCCCTCTTCATTCATATCCCTGGCTCTCGAAAAGTTCCCGAGAATCGCTGTCTCGGATGTTTCGATAGTGAGGCTAGCGAAGGGGAAAATTCGGCGATGAAAATAATAGAATCGAAGAATCAAATGAAGGAGAAGAATCACCAAAGAGATAACTCTTTTTGTTTCTTTTTGTCACTGTAATATCCGTATATTTTCGTATCTTTATTATAGTGTACTTCTTGGATTTTTCCCCCGAATTGATGTCTTCACCCCCTTTTTTGGTAGTCCTTCTTTGTAATATAATTGGCTAACCTTATTGATGTATAACTCTTGCATCAGAAGATGAATAACAATATTCCATCTTTTCCATTCCCATACTTGCCTCTGTTATTTATCTTCAGATGGAAGATTTTAATTGTCATCATGTATGTGGTTGAATAATAATTTTATTGTTATTGAAATGTATTGTTGCGATGAGGTCGCAGGTATCTTCATAAATCAAGAATTCTACTTGCCTTGCCTTATTTTCATAAATGTATGTTATCTATTCTCATTGCGACAAGGTCGCAAGCCGCCTTACATTTTTCAAGCAAGGGCCCATTGACCCTCGCCTTATCATTTTGTGTGGTCTTCCGAGTTAGACCTCCCTAATTAGAGGTCTTCCCTGCCACCTTTTATTGCGACAAAATCGCAGGACGTCTTTACACTTGCATGTAAAGACCCATTGATCTTGCCTTATCATTTTCCAAGTATTTTTGCCTCTCAGGATGTTTTAGTTGCGACAATATGACAGGCCTATATATCCTTGCGAACACATAGCCCCATGACATTGCCGTCGTGCGACGAAATCGCAGACGTCCGTACACTTTCGTGTAAAGACCCATTGATCTCGCCTTACCCTCGCGTTAGTATTATTGCCTCTGCAGGATCATTGCACAAATATGACGAGCCTAAATTCTCTTGCGAAAACATAGCCTTATGACATTTGCGTCTGCTTTGACACTCCCCCTATTGGAGAGCGTCGCCCTTATCATCTCCCGGTTGCCCCTTCAAGGAGGCGAAACATCGGCCATACAAGACTAGCTCCTCCCATCCGGTCTTAACAACAACCAGTTGTTTTTGTGCAGCCTCTTATCCCTTATACCTATATGGTTTATGGTTACGAGATCGCACCCTAAGTGGAGTTTTCTTGGGCGAGTGCAACGTATGCCAAGACTTGCCAAGAATGGCCGGGGTAGGTTCATCCATCCGGGCACTCGCTCAACCGTGTACCTCGGCGCCTTGAGCATACATCGACTCCTTGGAAGAGACCCTCGGTCGCCCAACCAGGGTATAACCTTATATAGTTGGGAATCCAAGGTATCTCTCCTAGGATAGGCTTTCATGGGCCCCAAATTTTCATGACTCGGGCTTCGGGAGCGGTGTAACCTTCCCCCGAGCCATGTTGAGAGATACCCCTTATATGACGCACTTTAGGTCTTACATTTGCCTCTTACGAAATGTTATTCGCGAACTAGGGTGTACGCCATAAAGGTTCGTCCCGTTCTTTTACTCATTCGTATTTGTTAAATCATTCAATCATTCATGTTTCATTATTTTTGATATTTGTTTGCGAGATATTCGCGAAATTTCCTTTCATTTGTTGTGCTTTCATTTAGCTGAATTCTCATATATTCTTGACTGCGAGATTCTCGCACATCATTACTTCAATTGCTGATCTTTCTATTGATTATTCACTTCTTATGCCTTTTGCTCTTCATACCCTTCGCTTCGTTATCATCCTGATATTCGCCTATCTCTAGGCATTCTCCTCGCGAGATATGTTCAGTCCTTACTTCTATAGCATCCACCATCAATTTTTCTTTTCTCTCGCTCATCTCTCACATGTTGCTTCCAACCTTTTCTTTTGGTATTTCTTTCTTCGCACTTTCTACATCGACCTCATGACATTGTTGCGACTCCTTCCAATCTCCCCTGTATAATACCAATGCCATTTGGATGTGGAAATTTTATATATTGATGATATGTTGATGCAACTCCCAAGATTTCGTGAAGCCATGGCCTCCCAATCAGCGCATTATATGGAGATTCCACGTCAACCACACAGAGAATAAAATATCGTTGATAATCCTTGTAGAGGTATTCTCATGTGAACTTCTCCCTTTGGTTTGTTTGCGGTGCCATTAAAGCCATATATCTTGTATGTCGAGGGGATCAAATCCTCATCTTTTCCTCCCATCGTCTTGTAAGTATGGTAGAAGAGAATATTCACCGAACTTAGGTGTCGATTAGAATTCGGTTGATCGCCCGAATAAGCTCACGCCTCATCATCTTCTCCGTCGACCGGTTTCGGGTTAATCTCTAGTTTCACAACCAACGGGCTATCGTGTGTTTCTCTTCCTTTTGGCACTTCATCTGCAGAGAGAAAGAAATAGTCTTCACCTGCCACTTTTCTAATCTGCGTCGTTCTCGCCGGACTCATTATTTCTTTATCATTAGCATCTCTCGCGAAGACTCTACCGAGCACGTTGTCATGAAAATCTTCGATTGTGCGATAGGAGTGGACGATAGAGTTGCAGTTCAAATTTCTAGCTTTTGTTCCAACTTCTATAACAAATGTTTCCTTTCCTTTTGCGACCTTTGTTCGTGCATCTCGGGTGGTGGTGGTAATGTCTGGCCTGTTTCTTCTCCCTTTAGAAAGTGGTTTAGCTTCCCCTGATCAATCATCCTGAGAATAATTCTCTTTATATTTCTACAATCATTTGTTTGATGCCCATGGAAGCGATGGTAAGAACAAAACTCATGACTTCTATCGCTGGCGGTGGTTCCATTCCCACGTTCCAAGGTCCGGTACATTTTCCATCACAAGTATAGCTTCCCGATCTTTTCCACACTAGCATTCGGTGGAGGCATCTTAATCTCTTCCCATACTATTCTCGCGACTTCTCCGCCCCCACGGTTATTTTGCCTTCGTCCACCGTATGTTTCTTGCACATGATCTAGCCTCCGAATCTTATTATTGCCGTTACGGTTGTAATAGTTCCTTTCTCGTTCAAATTCCTCTTGATCGTGGCTTCCCATGGCTACCATCTTCTCGCTGTCCTCATCGCCTTTCCTTACTTGCTGTCCTTGCGAAGTACTCGCCACCGTATTGATGAATTGAGGCAACAAACTTGCGTTCGCAGCATTCGAGCTTGTGTTCGCGATTTGGATAAGAATTCATTTCATTCTGTCTTTCTTCTAAGGCAATATATTCTTCCGTAACTCTCGTAGTTCTCGCCATCGTGATTGTATTTTTGATTCTAAAAATTTGAATGTACAACAAGTTAGTCGCAAAGAGAGCATTCACAAATGAGAGGATGAGATATCTTTCCTCAACCCGTCCCGCCATTTCGCTACACATGGTTCTCCATCTTATTGTCAATCGCCTTAAGCTCTCGCCAACCCTTTGTTTCAACCCAAATACATCTTCAATACACGGTCGCAAGAGTCATGCATTTATGTATGCTCCGGGAATGTGGCTTGTAAATGGCTAAATGATGTGATTGTGTTTCTTAGCGGACCTTGAACCATTTTAGTGCTTCTCCTATTAGACTTGACGCGAAATATTTGCATAGTATAGCATCATGGTTCTCCCACTCGTAACATACATCTCATATAAGCCTTGATATGTTGTACCGCACGATGTGTTGTTCCATCAAAGATGTTGGTTAACGCAGTAGATTGCACTTAGGAGGTATTCCTCCCATCTCGTACTTCTAGCGTGAAGGGATTCTTCGGCTGCGTCTGCGATGGCTTCGTCTAACCGTCTCCTTCCTCCTTCCCTTCTACTATTCGTAATCCTCTCATTTCAAAAGTTCTCTTAAGATTTGTTCATTTGCCTCGAATTTGATTCTACCGGTCTTTTCAACTCGCTTCTCTCCTTCTTTCGCTCGTGCCTATTTTGACCTTCCCTTTCGTTATTTTCTCCTCTTCTTTCCTCGCGACGCTCTTCTTCGTTTCTTTCGTCAACCCGCACGCCATTATATCGGTTGTTCTCTCTTCTTGGCTGTCTCTCAGCTCTCATCTCCGCACCCTCTCATATTCTTCATTAATATTTCTATTGGTGCGATTTTGTTCCCTTCTTCTTTCGCGGTTGTCATGGTTATTCTGTACGGATTGCCTCTTCCATCTCTTGATTTTCCATTTCTTCTCTTATCCTTTCTCTCTCGCGAGCTAGCCGCGCTTGTTCAATGTAGTGTCTCTCAATGTCATCCTCAATCTCTCGGTTTCTTCTCAGTTCTTCTCTCCCGTGCAAGATTATTCTCCCTTCAGCGGCTGGGTCATTCGGTTCTTGGAGTTGCATGTTTCCTTGATTTCCCCTATTCCGCTCATTTTGAAGATTTTTGGCCGAGGAATGTAACGATCTTCTATTTCCCCTCTTCTCTCGCCATGCTCCGTACTCGGATTTTGTGTTTCTTCCTCAGTTTCGTTGGTAAAACTCTCCTTCTTTCTTCTCTATTCGATCTTGAACTTGATCTCACGCTACTTCTAGATCTCCTACTTTGCAATCTCATATTTTCCATCCTCAATTCATGATTTTGTCTTGTCAAGTTTGCTCGCTCACGCCTCTAGTCGTCTCTCTTCGTGTATTGTTTGTCTCAATCTTTCTAACGCTGCCATTTCTTCGTTTCCTGGATTCATTTCTCCATTCATCCCTTGCTCGCCTCCTCCTTGTCCATTGTTCACCAGCTGCTGCTCCTCTTCCCTCTCGTCTTCAGAATCAGATCTCCAAGTATGTACACTTACTCTATCATAATCCACAACCGCGTTTGCTACTTGGGAGATCGGTGGCTGATTTTGATCTTCTCCATCATTTCTCATATTCATCCTTGACGATTCTCCTGTTTCATTCCTCCTTTCTCCAGCAAGTCTCCCACTTCTTCTTACAATCGTTGGTTGCTCTTGTACATTTCTTCTTCTAGCCATCTTTCTTTTTCAATGAATTCTTGAGTATCTTTTCCAAATCTTTTCTCTATTAATCCAAATTCTTTCCAATTTCTACATCAATCTCTGCTCGGTCCCTGTTTCTAGCGCATATGTAGTAGCAGGTTTTCCCACACTACACCCCTTACTCGATTTTGCTTAATTAGTCCATTGAAAGATGTAAGATCAAGAATATTTATTGATTGAATCCATGAATTGTTTACACAAGAAAATAGAATTACACTTAGAAATTAAAACACTCTTAAACTTTCTCTCTCCTAATGACTTGCCCAACAATTCCAAAAAGATCTCCTCCTTTTACTGAGACTCATTTAGCCCTTTATATAGGGTAATACATAGTGGATGATGCCTAAGCTACCCTTTATTTTCGGGAATGTCTCGCGAAGTGTCGCAGATGCACAAACATTCACTCGCGACACTTCTTAACCCTCGCCAAAGTCTCACGTCTTCTTTATGTTTTGCCTGGTCGTTATTCATTGCGTCGTTTATTTTAGCTCCTGCGACTGCCTCGCGACAGCGTCGTTTATTAATCCCGCGAGCCTTGTGCGTTGCGATATTATGATCCTACAACAGCACTAAGACAACAACAAGGAAAATACAATACAAGGCGCACCACCTTCCAATAAAGGGGTAACTACTCTAATGGTCTCTTCAGACTCAGACAAGCTACACTCGAGAGAAGACATCTTTGAAGAAAGTTCTAGATATCGTTGTTCGTTTAACTCATTAGAGGGGCAGTACTTCTTATGATCACTCCATTCGGCCCTCTGCCGGGAATGGGCTATCTGCAAACCCGATAATTGAGCGTGAACCCACTCCAACTCCTCAGAAACCTTCTTGGACTCTATGAGCTTCTCAAGGGATTCTTGGCTACACCTCTCGGCAGCATTCTTCTCCCCCAAGATCCGAAGGCGATCTGCGTGCAAGTCTCGAACCTGAAGCCTCAGCCGACCACATTGACTTTCTAAGTTATCGGCCAACAGTGTTTTATCGGCGGCAATACCTTGGAACCGAGCTAAGCTCGCCCTAAGATTATCGATTTCCTCAGGGATATACTCAAAAGTCTCATAACGATGTAGTTGGGTCTGCAGACCCTCAATCTCGGTCTCCAGGCGGTCGATTTTATCATCTTTGTTGACAATCCTTTGTTGTAAATTCGACACGTGATCCCGTTCTATATTAATTTCTCTCTTGACAAACGATACCTCGTAAGAAAGATCGGCCTCCGCACTAGAAGTTTCGGCTAGGAAGGCAAGTACTAAACTCAGGATATTGGCACTGAGAATCAATCATAAACACGTGAGAGCTAAGTAATTACCTTGGGTCTCGGCTAGTCTTTTTCCAGCCCCGGGATCGCTCGCGCTCTTCTTTGTAATAAGAGATGGAGATTCTCTCTCTCGGCAACATCCCTACGCTTGAATGGCGGCGTTTGCTTGAACAGTTGACATCCTACAAACACCAACATTGTTAGCACTGACCCTATAACTTGAATGCATGACCTGATCAACGCAACTCACCAGCAGGTCAAAAATACTCTTCAGGCCGGCATCATACAACGAGATCGCCTTGATCTTCTCTTCATCCGACAACGAGGCAAAATCAGGAGAAATAAGAGCTCCAAGGGAATTACATAGGGCTCCGAGATGGTAAAGGAGGTCTTTGCTCCCCGAATTAGGAACCACGGGGAGAAAGGGGCTCTAGAAACTCGCCCCCTAAGCAGTGTTCTCTACTTCCCGAGTACCCGCATCATCCCCACCAGACTTCTCCGATTGCTTCGGCTCCTCTTCATCACCATCGGCTTCGTCCTCTCCATCAAAAAGATCATCATCATCACCATCAGACTCAAGATACACAACACCATCGGCAAGAACAACCCCTCTACCAGCTGACTGCTGGGGCACAGTTTTTCCTGGGACGCATAAATCGCCCTTAGTCTCCTTGCCCTTACCACTAGGCTTCCCACCTACAAGGGTAGACGAAACATCAGAAGTTTTCTGAGGCGACTTCCTCATAAAATGCGATAAAGGCATCTGATCCTCAAGATCCTCACCATCCCTCGCCGAAGCACCACCAGCATCATCGACCCTCAGCTTCTGCGCATGAGCCAATGTCAGAATCATTCAAGGCAACAAATAGGGGCAAGTACATGTACTGCAAAGAAGGAGTAATATATTTGTTACCTTCCCTGTTTCCTCCTTGGCCCCTGCACCAGAACCCCTATCCCTTTTGCGAAGAACGAGAGAATCAGAAGGAACGCTCTGGAACTTGGACTGAAAAAACACAGAAATTGAAACATCGCCCTATCAGTTACCCGAGCCGATCAAATAAATCTAAAGCCAAGAAACATACTTACTCGATCAACATTGACCACCCAGAAGGGATAAGGCTCGGACGGAGGAGGAAAATTACCGCTCGAGAGGGGACCGAGAGATAACCGAGAGGAACTCGGTCCCAAGCCGCATCACTAGTATGACGGGCATGTCATTGGAACTCTTCCCCTCGGGATCCTCGTCTAACAAAAGCTTCTTGACACCCTCAGGAAGAGTTTTATGACGATGTGGGCTACCAGCAAAACCAGCAAGGTCACCATTGGTAGCAGTCCCACTTCGATAGTTATCAGCAAAACTGGCAGGAATATAGTCACCCGCCTGGGAAGGATCGTAGGTGGATCAGGTGGTAGGAGTACACTCGCCTCGAATGCACCTATCCCACTCGGATAAAATACGAAAGGTATTGACATTCCACTGAGCCAAGGAACGGGACGGGCGAATCTTAGAAAGAGCCTCGTACCAAAACGAACGGCTGGGATCGTACAAAGAAAAACGCGGCCCAGGGCTCTAGCCTGTTTTCTGGTGACAATGGTCGCCTCGGCCGAGTGTGGAAACTTTAGAACATCATCCTTCTTTAAAACGCCTTTTGGCCCGACAAGAGCCCGACGTCATAGCCATGAAGATCGAATTCATCTTTCGGTGTCGGACGGGTGTTCATCCGACAAGTCTATGGCAGTTCTCTTGTCGCCCTAAATGAAAACGAAGAAGGATTATCGAAAAGATAGAATCCGAACACGATAATCATGCCTAGAGGGGCTCTCCATAACAAACAGAGAATCAAGCGGTACACCGTCTTCATCAGAAAACACATAGCTCACGCACCTTTTTTCCACCATTGAAGGGGTTGAAGACGCCATGAAAGCTGGTAGACAGGAGAAGTAAAAATACTACCGAAATCGGAAATTACAGCGGCAACGGAGACTGAGAAGACCCAGGACAGAGGAGGAAGAGGGAAGTAAACCTATGGAGAAGATAACTAATGGCGAGGAAAGAAGCAGAGGAGAACAGAGAGAGAGGAGAAAAAATGGCTAAGGAAAAGTAAAGAGAGAATGAGGTTTAAGGATCAGACTTATAAACCTCACCTGTGGTAACCGACGAGGAAGGTAAACCGGTTGCAGCAAATGAAGAAAGTGGGGAACAGACATGGCGCAGAACCCGGCATGACTGAGGACGTGGGAAGACGAGGCGGTTTCTTCCCCACGTGTCGACCACACGAGTGGAAGAAGGGGCATAAATGTAGGTGCAAATAATCCACATAGATAGGTGGAACCATCCTGGCCAAGGGCGCACCAAGAGAAACAAGTACTAGAAGCACTAAATCACCTCATCAGGCCTGGGCGCGAAAAAGAGGAATGGAGACAGCTCGAAGTCGACATAAAGGAGAAAAGCTTTGATGTGATGCTCATCGAGTTCGAGGATAATTAATGCACTGACAGGGTTGGTGAAGAGATAAGAGAAGCTCGATCGAAGCAAGACTCGGCCAAGAATCTGAAGGGCGACAGCGATCACCTCCACCAAACGAACGACATCGGGTGATGACACCACTCGGCTAGATGATTAGGCTCGAGCAAAAGGAGAGATCGACTGAAGCACCAGAAAGTCGCCCGAGAAGAACATCCAGGAAGCTATACCAGGCTCAACACTGTAATATCGATGTATCACCACCTGCAACTATAAATAGAGATCATGTAGAAAGATAGGGGAGAGGTTTTTTGGGAGAGCAAGAGAAAGAAGTGATAGAGCAGTGTTGAGTGTATCGTGGATAGAGCATTGTGGTGTATATTGGATCCTTGTAATCTTGTGTGAAGTAATAAGATCATCCCTTAACCCCCGTGGACGTAGGTAATCATGCCGAACCACGTACATCATGTGTTCTTCTATGTCTTTTGCTTATTTACTTCTTAGCATACATCTTTTGGATGTAGTAGTAGGATTTATACATCTACACCCCTAATATTATTAACTTAATGAAATAATATATTTGATCTTACGCTTTTGACTTGTTACAGATGGAAACTGAAACTCCCAAACATCTCCAATATTGATTTCTTTGTAAATCCGTGATTCACAAAACCTGATGATAATGGTGAAAAATTAATAAACTGAAAAATTAGTAAACTGAAATTTTCTGTAAGCATTGGTGGTAAAATACCACAATCAGGAAAATAAAAATAAAAATAAAAATACATATCTCTCCTGGAGTAATTGCAACACATTTTACAGGGAAGATCACTCAATTTTACACCAAAGTTACAGCAAGTGAAAAATGCAAACGTATAAGGAATATGATGGTTAGTAACAGACTCTTGAATGACTACTTACAACACAAACAATTAAAATCAATCATACATACCCAAATCTACGGATTTGAACTCCGAATAAGAACAAAATGTTAAAATTAAAAAATCCCTAATTTGAGAAATTGAAATCAGAAGCAGTAATAATTGTTTGCATACCATAGAAATTGTTTCTCATGAAGTTGTTGAATCCGCTCATTCAAAACCCTTTACAACACCAACCAAACTGGAAAAAAAATCAATTTATTCATTATCAGAAACCCTAAACCCAAATCTAAGAATCAAAACAGAAATTGAATAAAACCCATATGTAAGTCTTTCCATTGTAGCAAAAAAACCTCGCGAACTGGAGAAATCTCAAAACTAAGTCTAAGAATTTCATTTGTGATGGATCTGTTTGAAGACGGATAGGAAGCAAAACCTTATACTGATTCACAAACGATTTATTATGATTAAGAAAAAAAAATCTACTGAATCATAAGGAGTGAGGAAAATAGGAAGAGAACCAGAGAGGAAGAGTACCAGAGAATGAGAGGAAGAGAACCAGAGAGGAAGTGTACTAGAGAATGAAAGGTAGAGAAGAGGAGAAGAGAAAGAGATGTTCTCGATAATGATAAAGCCCCAGTCAGTTTTTAAGCTGACTCCGAGTGTCTGAATGGACTGAAACCGAGTTAGCTTGAAAGTGTGGGCAGCACACACACGAGTCGCACGCGTAAAACGGAATTCTCTTGCGAACCGCAACAAAGTGAAACAGTTGCGAGTTTCGTAACAGTTCTAAGCTGTTGCGAACTTTTTGCAACAGAAATTAGCAACTGAAAATTCGCAACAGCTAGTAAGCTGTTGCGAATCTGAGTTGCTAATCCCTGAATTTGGTGTAGTGCAGAAGACGCGCTAACTGCTCTCTGAGAATAAAAGAATTTTGTGTTAACACACAAAATTTATCAAATTTAATCAATTTTGTGATAGCTCAAAAGATTCAAATTTTGACCTAATTAATTTGCAAAATTAGGTTTTTTGCGGCCTGCGCAATATCTCGAACACTATTGGTCGAGACCAGACCTAGGTAAGCTAGGAAATTAATCCTCCATGGACTAACATGAGCAAAATCCTACCAAAGGAAGAAAACAAGAAGTAAAAGAGGAGCTGCGGCAAACAGAAGAAACATCAATTCCTTTGGTTCGTATCCCAAACAGTAAAGGAACAACAAATCTGTTCGGTAACAACTCTTTTCAAACAACGTGATATCAGTTTGAAAAAAAGGCACTCTCGTTTATCCCAATAAACTCCTTTGTCGGGTTCTTAGATCAATCTATCAACAACTACCAAAGTAATTGTTTAGGCTATGCAATCAATACTATGAATCACAAAGAAATGCATTGATGCCGATCTACTCAACTAATCAATCCAATCTATCAAAAGATAAACCGATTATAGTTGGATCCCCAGCCGATCAAGTTTTGTGCACACCAAAGATTATGAACTCAAATAAGAAATCTTCTTTGTCTTCAGATCTTCTTAGATCTTCAATAAACACCTGTACCCAATCAACTTGAATCTCTTGTGATAAATCATACACAGAACGGAGTCTGTTAACAATGGATTATCACAAGACGTCTTTAGAACTACAAACAGTCTAAAGATCCCCGTCGAAACTTCGATCTAGTTTGAGTGAATCTTATATCAAATGAGAAGATTATCAAGCATAAACAAACTAGGTGCAATCAAAGTTCAACAACCGTTAGTCAATCAAATCAAATCGAAAACTAATAATACTACAATTATCTAGTTTCCCACCAACGGTACTCGTAGAGCTTCCCAATCCCAAAGAAGTCTTTAAAATGAGCGGTCGTAAGAGATTTCGCCTAATTAGGTTACTTTCCTCTCCGAATAGACGGCTCCACCAGTAACAACACAACAAGGTAGTTTTGCTGGCTCTGAGGATTAGTTTGCTAGAAATGAAAACTTCAATATTTATTTACCAAGGAAGTTTGGACACCAAGGAATTTCCAAAACCGAATATTCTCAAAGATATGCAATAAACACCAAATCGGTTTTCATAATTCCTGGAAATGCTCTGTCCAAATATTGACCGAAATCTCAGTAGAAAATCTCCAATTAGTAAATGCACATTGCCAATTTTTATTTTCTAAAGATATGCATTTAATTGTTGGAAATTAAAAGCATATAAAACTAAAAACCTTAATTAAAAGATTCTCAATTTATTTCGATCCGGGATTCTCCTTTAGCTATTAAGGAATATCTTTGAACAATAATAGATAGGAATTACTGCACGTGTTCAAAGTATGTCGACATCTTTACTTTGTAAATCCTCTTTCATATTTACAATCTTGGAACCTATTTGCCACACTTCCAAACGAGTTTATAATTGGTTCATCTGATTTCCAAGAACTATGTGATTGATCAAAAACATTCAATCACCATTCATGGGTTTAACGGTTCTACCAAAACAAGTTTTGGTTCTACCTCCAAGTGGCTACTAGGATCGGTCACATTAGTTTCCAAAACTTTGTTAACTAAGTACCAGGATCGGTTACCACTATTTATGGTACTTACTTGTGATCGGTTTCACAAGTTATAGGATCGGTTACACTAATAACTAAAACTTGTTAACTTACTACAAGGATCGATTACACATCTTTTGATTAGTCCCACCAAGTACTAGGATCGGTTACCCAATGACTAGAATTGATCACACCAATTACAAATATCGATCATACCATCTCAGGTGATTACTTAAGATTGGTTTCACTAATAAAAGTCATACCGATACATAAGTCAGGCATTGTGAATAGTTTTACCAAGATACATAAACAAGTTATGAGCGGTTATACTAAACACACATATTGGTAATCCAAAGATTTGCAATGAATAACAATACCAATAAACCTAGCGATTTCCCTTTCGATTCATGAAACAAGTTTATGAATGTACTTCCTTTAAACGAAAGTAAAACATTGTTTCCTAGGACGAAGTCTTCACCCATACCCATACATAATCACAATAGCATTCAATACGATTATGTCGATGTCTTATATACGAAGGTCTAAAGATAGGCGTTATACTTCGTATTGTAATTCCTTAATACTACGTCTAACTAGAGTATAATCATACACAACTTCGCATTTATGTTTTCAATATAGCACGACTTGAAAGATACGTTTGGAATGAAACAGTTCAAGTCAAAATATTACTAACCTCAAGATGAAGGATGATGTCGTCGTTGTAGCTCTTTACTTCTTCACATTCTTCAAGTCTTCGAGTAATACTTGTATGTCTCATATTCGAATAACTTTCTAGTAAACCTATACGAAGTTGACTCTAGTAAATAATCAAGCGACTCTTTAAATGAGTTTTGGTTCACTAAAATATGACAACCAAACTTGACATACCAAAGCTTGGTGGGTTCAACCGAGCTATGCTCTAACAATATCCCCCTTTGTCAATTTTAGTGACAAAACTCTTACATCATATGGATAAACAAATTACAAGAATTCAATATACATACGCTTGATTCCCAATTTCAACAACACAATAACCTGTATACATTCAATCCACAAATGTCGTTGTTGACATTATAATAACAAAGCTAATACTCCCCCTAAAGGTAAGATAGGTATATTTTCAATCCACACGTCTTTGTTATTCCCTTTGTAGTTAAGATAACCACAAATACCAATATGATATGTTACTCCCCTTAGTCTATGCTTTACTCTTTCGTTAGATATAACAATTAATCACCATTGTCCTTTCCTTAGTGATACCAAATCACTTGTTTACTCCATATATTTCTCCCCCTTTTTGTCACAAAATGACAAAGGTACGAGCAAATAAAGGACAACCCAAAAGGATCTCTTACAAATCTCAAAAGACTTGCAACCCAAGGAAACAATTTCCCGAAGCAATTTTCCCTAATAATTTAGCAAATTATAAATTGACTAAGCACCTTAGTTATTTTGCTAAACCGATTGCACAAATACAATCGCTTGTTTGATAAGACCAAAATAAAGATCAGAATTAACTCTATTTTTCTCATCGGGTTCTAATTATTCGAACAATAACTTAGAACTTTCACTTTAAACAAGACAAGTACTAGGTTAGTTAACTAGTATTTCTTGTTAAGGCATTCGATTAGACTTGAATAACCGAATCCTATACTTTGATAAGTTTAACTAAGATCAAAATTAACTTAGTTTCTCTTATCCGGAATCGAATTGGACTAAACAAATGATCCCAAAAACTTTTGTTAAGCCATAAAAAATTCATGCAAACCAAATAAATCAACTTGCATAATCATTTATCTCAACCGGAAGCAATTGAAACAACATAGACATTAAAGCACCGCAATTGCACCGTAATTTCGTAAGCATAAACAATTGATACCAAACCATAAAGAAAGATAACAATAGTTTTTCTTAACCGGAAACAATTGAATCATACACATACATCCATACACAAATAATGGAATAAACGTTAATTATACCGAAATTTTGTTAAGCAAACGAAAAATATATGCAATAAAATCGGGCTTTTCTTAAACAGGAAAACGATTAACTAACAAATTTGTTACCGCAAATTCCGCATCCTCTTCTCCTTTTCTTCGCATCTTTCTGGGGAGAATATCATCATGTTGTCATCCTCTTGCAAGATAAAAGAACAATAACAAACACCAACCTTTACCAGAGAAAGTTTGAAAATCGGTTTTAACTAATGCATGACAAAAGTTGAAAACCCAAAACACATATGCTTTTATGTTAAACCAAAATCGATTCAACATATTGTGACTTTTTCACACATGAGTTTCAATCGGAACCCCTTATGATCCTTTGATAAACCTACCAACATGGGCTAGAACTTAATCCCGCTAAACCAAAAAGTCACCCAAACCATAAGGGTTCACACATATGAGATCGAATATCAAGGTTATGAAAACCAAAATCAAACATCCCATAACACATAGCAATAATATAAAGCATTCAAGCACAGGCTATGTAATCGAAAAACTATCACAAGAAAAAAATATAAACTAATAATTTTATTCATAAATAAGATAGTTTTATTCAAAAATAGACCTTATACAATTATTGAAAGAAATCAAAAACTGATGTCTATTTTCCTGAATTAATTCTTCATCTCAATGCTAGAGGAAGGTAGACTATTACTCTCAGTCTTCAGCTTGTGAAATTATTCAAGTAGATAACCTTGTTATTTGACCAGAATTTCTTGCAGTTGAGAAATTTTCGTGAAGGATTCTGCAAGAACATGTAACTCTGTCTTTGATTGAACACAAAAGTGTGTCAATGCTTCAATACACTGATCTTTCTTCAGCATATTATCTCTTTCCTTCTTGCTAAGCCAATTTCTCTTTTTGATTTTACTCTTTGATTTCTCAATATCAAGAGAAGATGCGGACTTATTTTTAAAGTGATCTTTCTGATCTAGCATCTTATCAAGAGAAGACATTGGATCCAGACTCATAGTTCGGACAAGGAATGACCAAAGAAAGAGAAGGATCTTTTTATAATTTTCATACTTCCGAAAATATAATATTCCTAAAACTTACGAATATCTCAAATATTTTCAACTACTAGATTTTATTTCCATAATCTACACATAAGTGCCTTGATATTTCTTCTTCCTCACACAATATTTGGCACACGTGGTGAGGAAAGAATTCTAATAACGATCAGGTGGTATTAGTATGAGATTTTCTCTCATTATGGAATTTTAAACAACCAGAGTGTCCTTGATCTAGTATCGTATGAGAAAGTCTCTTTTTGTTAACTCGAACAAACGAAGTATCTTGAGATTGACTGGGGTTGCATATGCAACTTTTAGCAATTTTGTTTTTGGGATAGTTTTTGCATCTTGTCTTATTCTTCCCTTTACCATTAGATGATTTAATAACATCGGAAGACATGTCCATTCTTAAAATGGTTAAATCACTAACGGAGGAGGAAGGAATAAGATTGACAACTAATGCAATATTAGTTGTTTCCTCTTCTTCAGAATTATATGAATCAGAGGTCTCATCTAGAGTTACAGCCAGAGCCTTGCTTCCAGTGTATTTATTAAAATTGGGACAGTCTTTAGCTATATGACCAAACCCTTTACACTTAAAGCATTGCGGCTGATATTCATCATCTTCTTCTTGATCCTTTTTTATAAGAACTCGATCATGTGGACGAGAAGATCGATGAGTATCCTTTATGAATCTCTTATTTCTTTTCTTTAAGATATATCAAAACTGTCTAGCAATCAATGATAATGATTGTTCAATTTCATTATCAGAATTTTCTGCAATCTGTTCATCTGAATCATCTATCTGTCTATTTCTCTCCATTGGAGCTTTTGGAATTTTTGCAGCTTTAAAAGCAATTCCTTTAGTTTGAATAGACTGTGATTCATGATCAAAGATCTTTAACTTTCCAACGAGTGTGCTTCGTGAGAATGTTGAAAGATGCTTCTTAGAATCGTATCTAGATGGCAACGATCTGAGAATTTTGCACACTATATCCTTTTTAGAAATAGTCTTTCAAAGTGAGAAAGAAGCATTAATTATCTCAGAGAGTTTAATATGAAACTCTTCAAAAGTGTCATTGTCATCCATTTGAAGGTTTTCCCAATCGGATGTAAGAGTTTGAAGTCTATATTTTTTCTATGATGTGTTTCCTTCGAATACGATCTAAAGATTATCCCAAGCTTCTTTCGAAGTTTGACATGTTGATACATGATGTTGTAGATCACGACTTACAACATGTATAATAGCATTCAAACCATCTGAATTGTGCTTAGCAAAAGCCTTTTATTCGTTTGAAAACTCCATTAAGCGTTTAAACTCAGTTTCCGAATTTTCTACTTTCGGGCGATTATAACCATCGACGACTAATAGCCAAGTATTAAAATCTCGTGATTGAAGAAAAGATCTCATAGCAGATTTCCACCATAGATAGTTTGTTCCGTCAAATCTTGGCGGTACGTTAATTGAAGTCGATTTATGAGAACTCGAATTCATTGCTTATACGATGGATCGCACCAAACACAAATTTTTAGATCTTTTCGTGTTTGCCTGCTCTGATACCAATTGAAAAAGACGAGGGTACCCAAATATACCTCAATATAAAACTTTTCCACCTATAAGTCATTTCTCCGAAAGTGATTGTCTATGGACTGAGTTGAGACAATACAACTAATTGGTACACACTTCGTGTGACCGTCTATGAATACGAAATCGAGACAATACAACAACAAGATAACTTGCGTGATTGACTATGGATACAAGATCGAGACAATACAACAACGAAGTATGATTACTTGATAATAGGTTCGGACTTAACCAAACACAATAGGATTGCTATCAAGTAATTAGGAATTAACGTTTGTGTATTTTACTTCTAATTATAATAAAAATAATTATAATTGCGGAAATAGAAAAGTAAAAGACACAACAAGATTTTGTTAACGAGGAAACCGCAAATGCAGAAAAACCACGGGACATTGTCCAGAATTGAGTACTCTCAGGATTAAGCCGCTATACAAAATCTAAACCAACTTCGTATAGTTGAGACAAAGCAACTAAATCTATAGTTCACCTAGTTCCGTCTGTATCCCTGCGCCTCCAACTTGCAATAAGTTACACACTTGGAACAATTCATTTGGTTCGTATTCCAAACAGTAAAGGAAAAACAAATCTGTTCGGTAACAACTCTTTTCAAACAACGTGATATGAGTTTGACAAAAGGCTCTTCCGTTTATCCCAATAAACTCCTGTTGATGGTGGATTTTCATTTAAGGTTAAAATTGTAAAAAACCAGAAAATTATGCGCTAACATCTTGTAAAAGATAAAGCCATTAATAAGTGTTGAATACTTCTTCACTTTACTAATTCACCTAGAATGGAGCATGTGGCAACAATCCCATTCTCGTGAATTAAATACACGAAATTCATCCAGGTTGGAGCATGTAGCAATAATCCCATATACCTCGTGAATTTATAGCATTATTAATTAATGCGTGAGCAGCCTTGTATTTCTGTACTCATTATCGGTGCGGCATGACGACCGAGTGTTGCTCTCCACGAGCAACACGAACCTCCAAGCATTATAATGAAAGCATGTACGAAATACCCGCATGTGCCGCAACTCTCGGTGTGTTATACTAGCCCGATTGAGCAACTCTCGGTGTGTTATACTAGCCCGATTGAGCATCAGGACTGTCCGTATCGGTTGGAGATGATCTCGTTCATCCAACTTCACCGGCATGATTGGATGGCCCGGATCAATTCTATAACCCCCAGCGTGTATGGAATATTCGGCCGCCGAACCAACGTGGACCCCGCATGGCCGGCCTCCCAAAAGATTGGCATGGCTTGCCAAAACGTCCAAACCAGAGCGGTATGGACGGGAAAACCTAAATTAGGGTTTGCGGCATATTACATGTGTCGCAAAAAGCCTCAACCATCCATCTTCGCAGTATAGATGGAGGGCGTAGATGTAGATTCAAAGGGCCCAGAGCATGTCAACACAATCACCGTGGGCCCGTCTACATACCCGACCAATCGGTCGGGACCAACCATGGTTGGTCATCCCACCGTGCGCCCGAACGAGCATGACGCACGGCCGTGAAACCCAAAATTAGGGTTTTGAGCATCACGAGCGTCCATCTTCTCCGCACGAATGGAGGGTCCCAGTTAGATTAAGCAGTCCTGGCCATACCAAAGATGACCACCGTGGGCCCGTCTATCCCCTCACCTAATCGCCAAGGCATATCATGCTGGGGTTATCCCAAAACGCGCGTCCAAACTTGCGTGGCCACACTTCCCAAATTGCAAATCGATCTTGACCACTCAACTTCACAGGACGATTTGAGTGGCTTAGATCACGTTTTCATGGGACGATCAGTATAGGCGTGAATACCAGCCTACCACCTACACGCCGGATGGATTGGGCAAGACCGACCAAGCTTGGTCGTCTTGAAGCGCGCGCCGAAGTTGGCACGATGTGCGGCTTTGCGGCACCAGATTTCATTGCAAAATCGATCTCAACCACACCTCTTTGTCGGTCAAATCGAGTGGCCTAGATCGCGCCTTTATGGGACAGAGAGGTACGGACGTGTACACCGGATGTCGTTTACACGCATGCCCTGGCCGGTCCTTTCCAAAACCCTTCCCATGCTTGGTTTCGACCAAGTCAAGAGTGATGCCTGCGCACCTCTTCAAAACCCTGATTCCATCAACGGTCGCAGATGAGTGTCTCAAAGATCATCTCGTCAGTCCAGCTTCATCGTCTTGGTTATACAACCCTGGTCAGGAGTTAATTGGTCAATGATGCATCATGGTGATCACCACCCGTCGTTTTACCACACCATGATGCAAAGACTCGCATAAAAATACACACGATACTTCACAAGTATCGAGTTTCCGAATAACGCAGGTTATTCAATTTAGCATCACATGCTACCTTTTGTGGGTCCCACGATCCCACATTCCAGACATCAATCATGTCACAAACTAGGGGATACATACTGGGGTATTGGTCTGGCGGTTTACAGCATGCAACGCGCCATCACAAGAACGTGTTAGGAAGTCATGGACGGTTAGAGATGACAGGAGAAGTGTGCAAGACTGGTCGTGTAACACCAACACACAACTCCACTACTCCGTCACCCCACTTCCTCCACTTCCCACGAGAGACGTGAATAAGGCTCAAATGACTTGTATATATAGGTTCTCCTCCCTATTTTTCACACACATGAGAAAAACAAGAGCAAGTCCAGATAACAGAGGCAAGTGTTGATATAATCGTATTCAAACACCGGAACTGATAGCTTACACCCTGCAAGCCAGTCCAGCTTTATGATACAAGTCATTCATAGCCAACACCTTCACATTCTCAACACCTTTTTCGCTTCCCTCCCAAAGATCAACCCCATCTCCTTCACTTTGTGACCGAAACAAGTTTGGAACGGCCATTTCTTGGTTTAGGCCGAACTTGCACAGATTGATCTCTCGAATCTACAAGCACTCACCGCGCAGTGCATTTTTTAAAGGTTTAGACTCATTTCTCATTCACACACCCCAAATTACCAAAACCGGCAGAAATAGTTTTCACCCATAAATAATTGGCGACCACAGCGGGAGGTTAATCTCTCGGTTGTAAAGTCAATTTCTTCAAAATCCGATTCAATTTTATCAATTTTAAAAAGGGTAGATCTTAGGACCAATTAAATCATCAATCCATTTCAAGATGGTAGAACTCATGTATGGATCAGCAATCAATTCTGATGGAGCTAGTGTGGATAACACTCCCGGTGTCGATGTACCTGTCAGTGGAGCTACCGTGGTCAATACATCTTATGGAGCCGTCACTTCTACCACCGGTGCCGGCAGAAGCAGAAATGTTCCAGTAAGTGTAACACCTCCCATCACCGAGAGAGAAAGCAACCGCAAATCCCGGCATCTCATCAAGTGTAACACCTCGGTAGTCACCAGAGCAACAAATTCCACTCCTTCATCGGGACGAGGAGCCTAGGAGGGACGAGAGGAGGACCATCCCCATTACCATTGCAGACTTGATGGAGAAGCAGAAGTTCTTGCTAAGACTCAAACGGATATGGCCGCAACTCGTAAAGAGGTACTCACTTTTCTTAAGACATTAATCGATCGATTGCCACAAGAGCCGCGACACGGAGCAAAAAAGAAACACATTCAACGCAGGAGAAGGTACTTCATGGCGCGCACCTCCATGGACCGATCAAAGAAGCGACATCAGATATGAGCGGTCCTGTCATGGAGACTCCTACACTGGGGACTGATCCTCACAACGATCCTCCTCAAGTCAATAGTTTCACTATGAACCAAAGACCGGTGGATCGGGAAGCGGTTTCTCTAGTGGAAAGTTTATGCGAACTTTTACACCTCTCGAAGAATCAGCGCGCGGAGACGTTTTGCTGCAATCAACCAGAGGAATGTCACGACCGTGCCCTACATGTCACCGCACGCATCAGGGATTCAGAGTTCAAGACGGCCCTTATCTACACAGGAGCGTCTTCGAATGTGATTACTCTCAAGACTCTCATGACATCCAAGGTTCTCCCAGGCAAGGTCGTACGGAAGCCTACCACAATGACGGACTTCGAGGGAAACCAAACCAGCACATACGGGAGAAGCTCCGCGGAAAGAATCAGACAAGTTCGTTACGTCCCACTCCCCACGTGGGCGTCAATTCAGGAAGAAGACCGGCTTGCATCATTGAGGGCTAAAACCCACGATGCATCTTTGCTGACGAAGCATTGTTCTCCATCCTGTAAATCCACGACCCACGTTCACACGAATAGGGAACGAACATTTGTGGCAAGTCGTGACCATAATGGTAAAACGGTATACCGACACTTCCATTATCAATTAGCAGGGGAGACTGTTACCCAGTCTCTCCACCCAATGGAATGCTACAACAACAACAAACCACAAGAACAAGTGCTAGATGCTCCACAACAGCTGCAAGATGGCACCAACTCCACAACTGATGAGATTGAAATCATTGAGGAATCTCCTAGGCCTATCTCTATCAGCTCAACCTTGTGTACGGATAAACGCACGAAGCTCGTGGAACTTCTCAAAGAGTACCTGGACATATTCGCTTGGAGATATAAAGAAATGCTCGGATTTAGATGAAAATTGGTCACCCATCATCTACATGTCATACCCGGATCCAAGTCGGTTAAAACAGTTATAGTTCGACACGAGGAAAATGGATAGATCAAAGGTCTGCATAGACTTCAGAGACTTGAACAGTGTGCTGCTCCAAAACGATCCTCCTCTACCTAACATCGACATGTTAGTAGATGCAACCAATGGACACGGCATGTTCTCCTCCATGGATGGATGTAGCGGCTACAACCAGATAAGGATGTACGAGCATGATGCAAGTAAGATAGATTTTCAAACTACTCTCGGAAATTTTTATTATACCATACTGCCATTTGGTTTAAAGAATTTCGGTGCAACGTATCAACGCTCTATGATGGCAATCTTCCACTGGAGACGATACCTCAAGGGAGCAGCCTCAAGAAGATAACGATGTCCATGTGTCATATCGAGCAAGATGCGGGCGAGTCACTCTATCAGACAGTGGTCGAACAAGATCCGGGCGAGTCACTTTATCAGACAGTGGTACATGTCGATCATGCTATGTTGGAGAATCCGCGCTTTTGGTCATCCTCTGGAGCTATTGAACGCTCATCTACAACAATGTAGTTGCAAGAAATCTCACACTACACCCCTCACTAGAATTTACTCAACTAATCCATTTGAAGATGAATAACTATAGATTTTATTGATTATTTTCTTGAAATGTTTACAAAGAAATATAGAACAGAACTAAAGAAATTACAATCACTCTAAATTTTCTCTCTCCTAATGACTTGCTTAACAATTCAAAAAGAACCCTCCCCACAAATGAGACTTACTCATCCCTTTATATAGGATACACAGTGCTGGATGACAAGCTAAGTCACATCCCTTTATTTTTCGGTAATAACTCGCGAAGTGTCGCAAGTGTATAAGTGTTCGTCCTCGCGACACTCTTAACCTTCGCCAGATTTTCACATCTTCCTCGTGTTTTGATTGTCGTCATCCATTGCGTCATTTATTTTACTTCCCCGCGACTCCTTCGTGATGTTGTCGTTTATTACTCTCGCGAAGTATTGAGGTTGCGATATTCTGATCCTACATCTTGCCTCTTCTCATGTCTTCTCTGCGAAGAAGAGAATGTCATGAGAACTAACATTTTGAAATGTCGCAACCATTTGTTTTCTATCCATTCTTTTACCGACAAGATTCCGTGAATTTAGGAATGACTGTTTACACGTATCTAAAATTTCACTTTACCTAAGCACATTTAATGTTATCCGGTTACTCTTTTCCCATCTATTTAAAGGAGAATTCCTTATGAAATTTTTCTTTTCTTTTACTTCATCTTCTTTATTGTCTCGCAACTTTTCTCGCCGTTTTCCTTCATCGTCTTCTTCATCGTCTTTCCGCTACAACTCTTTCGCCATCGTTTCTATGGCATCAAAGTCTGTTGATTTTGCTAATTTTGATTATTTCATGATTGATCTCTCTTATTGAAGTCTTTTATTTGGATACTATTCTTCTTTTAATGTTTCTCTTGCCATTTTTGTTTCAGCAAGGATAAATCTAGCACCAAATTCATTGTTACGAATCCTAGTGTTTCCATGGGTTCGCAACCGAAACAACCGAAATCCTTTGCCTCTAAAAGAAAGCCTGCGAATAATAAGGTATTTAAGAAACATTTACTCTTTTAATAACAATATTGTTGCCTCTGTTTCTTATTTAGCTTGTAATTCGCAGGATGCTGATAAATCCCCCAAGAAGCCTCGCTCCTAAACCCGTTGCGCCTCTGTTTCTTTTCCCGGGTTTAAGCTTGCCGCTTCTCCTACAATACCTTCGCAGATAATTCATCTTCTCTAGCGATTTCTTCGCAAGATAAACCAATTCTTTCCTCTCATGATGACTCACCTTCTCATGCGAGGATCTCGCATGATGAATCAATCCCTGAATTTTCCGTTAATGAAATTCTTCAAAATGAACCTCTCTCCACTTTTACCCTTAATACCTCTACTTCGCCCCCGCTTGTTAATCAGTTCCTTTAATCGACATTCTTATGACTAAAGATGATTCAACCTTTCCCTCTTCCTCCATCATTTCCTCTTCCTCTCGGATCTATCTCTCTTACTAAAGAAAACTTGGAAGGGATAGATGTAGCTTTTAAAGTTTTATCGGATACCATGAATGATGTTAAGAAAATTTCCACTGATCCTATCAGATCTAGTGTTTATGAATCCTTGAGTAAGTATTTTGGTTCTGATACCATGTCGCGAGCATCCTTGGAACAAGAAATTAAGACCTTGAAGAATAGCCTTCATAATACTTCACTGGATCGTGATAATCTTCGCAGGAAGAATGAAGAACTAAAAGGTATCATTTCCTCCTTTTTTTTTTTTTTTTTTTTTTTTTTTTTTTTTTTAAGACTTTGTTCGCCTTTCAAGCTTTGAATCAGAAACGTAAAATGGAGATATATCAAGTGGAATCTATCGTGGAAGAAACTTGAACGGAAAGAGATGCTTGGATGGAGCAATATAACCGATTAGATAACCTCCATACATATTCTCGTTGACCAGGATAAATAATCTAACCCAAGAAAACGCCTACTTAGTCCAGAAGCAAGAATTATTAAGTAACGAATTGTCGCATCTCTCATATTCTTTGACTAAATCTAATTTGGAGTTGGAAACCTTATCAGATGAAAATGGAACTTTGTCTCAAGAGAAGCGAGCTTTGTTGGACAAGGTGGCGATATCCTCGCAACAACTTGATGTTTGTCGAAAAGCATTGAATGAGCAAGAACAGTCTATCTGTTCATTGAAAAATAAACTCAAAGAAACCACTTTGAAAGAGATAAGTTTATTCAGTGGTAGAATAACTCTAAGTGTGAAAACAAACCAGCTCAAGGATGAATATACCAAGTTAAAAGAATCTCATTCCTCCCTTGCGAAGGAAAATAATTTTCGATTTCTAATGAAAAAAGCTTGCGTTCTCGGTTAAAAGGTCTTGTCGGTGATGGTTTTGATAATGCCATGGATCATTTGGAGAATAGTTGCTTGGCCCTGACCCAACATCTTATCTCGCAAAAGGAAGGTAGTAATAAAATTTGACTGCCTCATCCGCCGTTTTCCTTTTCTAATTTCTTACATTACTTTTTATTTGTAACTCTGTTGTTCTTATTTATTTTCACAGAATCTGAGAAGGATCTTCGCACCTCTCTGTCTACGTTGGAATCCACCCATGCCAAGATTCGCAAGGAAAATGCAACACTTGTCGCTACTCTTGCCCATTCTCGTGATCGTGCCGCAAGAAAGCTTAATTATCTTAGCCATCTTAATCAAAGTAGGAATCAACAGAAGGCACTTCTTCGTCAATTTCATCCCAAAGCTGAAGTTTTTGTGAATGAGATCTTACTTTCTAAATCCCTTGACCCTGTCTCTATTGAACCTTTGGAAGTTGAAGATGATGAAGTTCCTAATTCTCCTGATAGTGATTACGATTATGAAAGCTGCGAAGATCTCGCGAATAATGAAATTGTCGATAAGAATCCAAATGAAAAAATTCCTGATGAAAATCCTCCAATCGGGCGAAGGTGAAGCCGATAAAATTGTTGAAGAACATTTATCATCTCCTGTTGTCGAGAACGCTGATGTAGAGAATTAAACTATTTTTGTAATTTTACATCTTCCAATCTCTTTTTCTGTATGACTTTTTGCATAAGATGCTTTTCAATTTCTGTTGAAGTACTCTTTTTGATTGGAAAGACTAAATCCCTTGATGAATAATCCCTTATTTTCTCTTTCTATCTCATTTTAGATTTGCAATTCTAATCTCGCAAGCATGTTCGCTTACCTTTATTTATGTTGAAATTTATCATTGCGACAAGATCGCAAGATATCTTCAAATGAAGAAATCTATTGATCTTGTCTTATCATTGATTGTGTGGTCTTATTTTGCCTTCCTAATTAAAGGTCTTATCTCGCCACCCCTCGTTGCGACAAGATCGCAGGACGTCTTTACATTTTCATGTAATGACCCATTGACCTTGTCTTATCATTTCTTAAGTATTTTTGCCTCTGCATAGGATATGTTATTTTGCGACAATATGACGGGCTTAAGTACTCTTGCGAATATAAAATCCCATGACATTGTCGTCTTTGCGACGAAATCGCAGGACGTCTTTACATTTTCATGCAAAAACCCATTGATCTCGTCTTATCCTTGCGTTAGTATTATTGCCTCTACAGGATCATCGCACAAATATGACAAGCCTAAATTTTCTTGCGAAAACAAAGCCTCGTGACATTTGCGTCTTTTGACACTTATCAGCTCCCTAATGGAGGGTGCCGCCTTATCTTCTCCCTGGTTGCCCCTTCAAGGAGGCGTACATCGGCCATACAAGACTAGCTCCTCCCATCCGGTCTTAACAACAACCAGTTGTTTTCGCAGCCTCTTATCCCTTATACCTATATGGTTTATGGTTACGAGACCGCACCCTAAGTGGAGTTTTCTTCGGGCCGAGTGCAAAGATATACCAAGACTTGCCAAGAATGGCCGAGACACTTCAAATGCCCCAGGCACTCTTGGCTCAACCGTGTACCCCGACGCCTTGAGCATACACTGACTCCTTGGAAGAGACCCTCGGGCGTCCAACCATGGTATAACCTTATATATATAGTTGGAAATCCAAGGTATCTCTCCCGGATAGGCTTTCATGGGCCCCAAATCTCCATGACTCAGGTTCCAGGAGCGGTGTAACCTTTTCACTGAGCCATGTCAAGAGATACCTCCTTATATGACGCACTTTAGGTCTTACATTTGCCTCTTGCGAAATATCATTCGCGAACTAGGGTGTACGCCATAAAGGTTCGTCCCATTCACTCACTCTTTCATTTTTGTTAATTCATTCAATCATTCATTTTGCTTGCGAAGCTATCGCACAATCTTACATTGTTTAATCATTTTTGTTTTTCAATTCTTCAATCAAATTGTCATACATTCTTGATGGCGAGATTCTCGCATATTTCTTCTTCAATTATTTTTTTTTCCTCTTACCCTTAACATGCTTTTGTCATTGCTTTTTGATGATTATTCATTTCTTACACTTTTTGCTCCTGTTGCTCTCTGCCTCTACACCATTCAAATCTCTTAATGATTCCTTTCCATCATAATTTTCAACTGTTTTCATGCACTTGGTTCGCAATGTATCTTCTCCTCTTACATCTATGGTATCCACCATCAACCTTTCTCTTCTTTGTTCATCTTTTGTATGTTGCTTCCAGCCCTTTCTTTTTGCAGCTCTCTCCTCGCAACTCTCCACGTCGATCTCATAGCATTTTTGTCCTTCCGTCCAATCACCCTTTATAATTCCGACACTGCTAGGATGAGGAAACTTTATGCATTGATGATAAGTCGACGCTACGCCCAGAATTTTGTGAAACCATGGCCTTCCGATCAATGCATTATAATGGGACTCCACATCGACTACACAGAACAAAATTTCCGTTGATAATCCTTGCAAGGGTATTCTCATATGAACTTCTCCTTTAGGCTTATTCGTTGTGCCATTGAAACCATATATTTTATACGTCGAAGGTATCAATTCTTCATCCTTCCCACCCATAGTCTTGTAAGTATGGTAGAAAAGAATGTTTATTGAGCTCCCCGTATCAATTAAGATTCTATTGATCGCCCAGCAATTCTCTGCTTCGTCGTCTTCTCCATCTACAGGTTTTGGATTAATTTCCAATTTTACAACCAATGGGCTATCATGCGTCTCTCTGCCTTCAGGAATCTCTTCTGTGGTGAAAGAAATAATCGCATTTGCCATTCTTTTAATCTGCGATGTCTTCGCAATGTTCATCACTTCTTTATTATCAGCATCCCTCGCGAAAACCCTACTGAGAACATTATCATGAAAATCTTCAATTGTTCGGTATGAGTGTACAATGGAGTTGCAAAACAAATTTTTAGCTTTCGATCCAACTTCTATTACGAATGTTTCTTTCCCCTTTCTTTGAATTTGTTCTGTGCATTTAAGCGGTGGTGGTAATGGTGAACCTTCTCTTCACTTTTTAGAAAATGACTCGGCTTTCCTTGGTCAATCATTCTCGAGGATGATTTTTTTATATTTCTGCAGTCATTTGTTAAGTGTCCATGAAAGCAGTGGTAAGAACAGAACTCGTGACTTCTATCACTTGGTGGTGGCTCATTCCCATGTTCCATGGCGCGGGTATGTTTTCCATCAAGAGTATAGCTTCCCATATTTTTTCAACACTAGTATTTAATGGTGGCATTTTGATTTCCTCCCACACTACTCTATGACTTCGCTGTCCTCCATGATAATTCTGCCTTCGACTTCCATAAGTTTCTTGTGGATGATCAAGTCTTTGAATTTTGTTATTGCCGCCACGATTGTAGTAGTTCCTTTCTCTTTCAAACTCTTCCTGATCACGGCTTCCCATAACTACTATCTTTGGCTGTCCATCATCTATTATCTTTTCTTGTTGCCCTTGCGAAGTGCTCGCCATTGTGTTTATCAACTTGGGTAATAAGCTTGCATTCGCAGCGTTTGAATTTGTATTCGCAACTGGGTATGATTCCATCTCGTTTTTCCTTTCCTCTAAAGCAATATATTCCTCCTGAAGTTCTCGTAACTCAGTCATTGTAATTGTATTCTTAACTCTAAAGATTTGAATATATAACAAATTGGTTGCGAACATAGCGTTTATGAATGATAAAATGAGATATCTTTCATCCACTCGTCCGACCATCTCGCTACACATCATCTTCCATCTCACGGTTAAGTGTCTTAAACTTTCGCCAACTCTTTGTTTCACCAAATACATCTTCAATTCCTGGTCGCGAGGAGTTGTTACTTATATATGCCCCTAAGAATATAGCTTGTAAATGGTTGAATGACGTGATTGTGTTTCTTGGTAAACCCTCAAGCCATTTCAAAGTGCTTCTCAGTTAAACTTGATGCGAAATATTTGCACAATATGGCGTCATGATTTTCCCATCGTAGCATACATCTCACATACGCTTTGATGTGTTGTATTGCGCAAGTTGTTCCATCAAAAATGCTGGTTAGTGCGGGTAAATTGCACTTTGGGGGTATTCCTCCTAATCGCACCTCTAGCGTAAAGGGGGTTTTCGCAGGCTTCTTCGATGGCCTCATCCAATTGTCTTCTTCCTCCTCCTCTTCTATTGTTCAACATTCCTCTCATCTCTCGCCAACTCTCTTAAGATTTGTTCATTTACATCGTGGTTCGAATTTATTGGTCTTTTTAGCTCGCCTCTCTCCTTCTGCGTTCATGTCTATCTTGATTTTCTTGTTCAAAGCATTTTCTTCTCTTCTTTCTCTCGCGAATTTCTCCTCCATCTCGTTCACGAATTCGCACACCATTGTATCTATCATTTTCTCTTCTTGGTTGTCTATCGCCTCTCCTTTGTATTCTTTCATATTCTTCATTGATATTTCCATTGTTGCGATTTTGCTCGCGCTTCTTTCTCGATTGTCATGATTGTTCGCCGAATTGCTTCCTCCAATTCCCGTTCTTCCATTTCTACTCTTAATCTTTCCCTTTCGCAAGCTAGACGCGCTTGTTCAATATAATGCTTTTCGATGTCATCTTCAATCTCCTTTTGTTTCCTCCGTATTTCTCTCCCATGCAATATTCTTCTTCCTTCTTCCCGATTTTCTTCATCAATTGAACCATTCTCGCTGCCTATTTCCTTGATTTCCGTTATTTTGGACATTCTCAGAAAATCTCGGGACGTGGAATACACACTATTTCCTTCTTTCGCCGCATCTTTCATCGAGATTTGGCTCTCTTTCTAGATTTTCTTCATTAACATTTCTACAGTAATATTCTCCTCATATCATCTCTAACCGATCCCGATCTTGATCTCGGTATTACTTCTCGACCTCCTATTCTCGCAACCTCATATTTTCCATTCTTAACTCATGGTTTTGCCTTGTTAAATTTGCGCGTTCTTCCGCTTCTAATCGCCTTTCTTCATGTATTGTTTGCCTCAACGTTTCTAATGTCTGCGATTTCTTCATTTCTATGAATTTGTTTCTCCTATCTCTTCTTGATTTCTCTCCTCTTGTTCATTATTTATCAATTGTTGCACTTCTTCTCTTTCTTCCATAGAATTTGATCTCCATGTATGCACACTCACCCTATCATAATCTATTACTCTATTCGGTGCTGGTTGAATTGGTGGTTGAATTTGGCCTTCTTCTCTATCTCTTGCGTTTATTCTTGATGGTTCACCTACTTCATTTCTCCTTTCTCCAACCTAATCTCCCGCTTCTCCTTACAATTGTTGGTTGTTACGATGCATTCCTTCTTCTAGCCATTTCTCAATTTTAGTAAATTGTTGAAAATTATTCGAAATTTCTTTCTTGTTATTCCTGATTCTTTCAATTCACAAGGTTGATCTTCTACTCAGTCCCTGTTTTAGCGCATATGTAGTTGCAGGAAATCCCACACTACACCCCTCACTAGAATTTACTCAACTAATCCATTTGAAGATGAATAACTATAGATTTTATTGATTATTTTCTTGAAATGTTTACAAAGAAATATAAAACAGAACTAAAGAAATTACAATCACTCTAAATTTTCTCTCTCCTAATGACTTGCTTAACAATTCAAAAAGAACCCTCCCCACAACAGACTTACTCATCCCTTTATATAGGATAGTACACAGTGGATGACAGCTAAGCTGTCCTTTATTTTTGGGAATAACTCGCGAAGTGTCACAAGTGTATAAGTGTTCGTCCTCGCGACACTCTTAACCTTCGCCAGATTTTCACATCTTCCACGTGTTCTGATTGTCGTCATCCATTGCGTCATTTATTTTACTTCCCCGCGACTCCTTCGTGATGCTGTCGTTTATTACTCTCGCGAAGTATTGAGGTTGCGATATTCTGATCCTACAAACAACATATGCCCTGATAGAAAGAAACAGGCCTGCCGGTAATGAAGAGCCTCATAATGTTTGTATGGGCATATATCTCATCAACAGGTGATACAACCTTCAGCCTTTTGTAAGCAGTTCCCTGAAGCAGCAAGAGGAAAACCACCGAGATACAACATCCTGCGCGTACGTCAACTCCAACTCCAGTACCACATGCACGACTCCAACAATGATGAAACAATGTCCAAGATATTCCATATCTGGCTCGACAACAACCACTACGAACAAACCATGTTAACCACGCTTGGGGATCGAGGCTCGGCATGAAGTTCCTTCACCGTCGATCAAGGAATTCTTCAACATGAGAGATATGGTCGGTCAAGAAGCATGGAATTCGCAAGGGTAAATCGAATCAAGAGGGAAACACTTCAACGCTCCCTCTAGCGTAAGCTGTTTCAATGGTCTATTCAAGAGCCGCCTCAACACTCTCTCTCCGGGACCCACGTTCGCTTGAGTAATCCTTCTTCAACACTCTCTCCAGGATCCACCTCAACGTTCGCACCGAAACCACTTTAACATCCTCTCGAGTTATTTCAACACTCAAGCTGCATCAATAATCTGCGCTCTGGTCAAGTTATCTTTGATGTACTCATTGCTCAACATACGTCTCATCCATCCTTCATGAGGGCCTAGCGGAGCATGAAAAACCTTGAAGTCGATAGGAGAAGGGTTATCTTGTGGAACAGATATTTTCATATAGTTGAAAGGGCGCGGTGAACAACTCATCATCAATGTTCGGCATATCTTTGAAGCTGTCAACACCTTCCGACTTGGCACCGCATTATCCCCTTAAGACATCTCAACAGGAGTTCTTTTCTTCATTCTACAATAAAAGACATGAGTCAGTACTTGTATAAAACGCGTGAGATGTGTAGTCACACACGACAGAACACACATTTACGTTAGAGTACACAAGGCTGGTATTGGGTCCAAACACCGGTGTTGATCAAGTCACAAGTCCGGTATTGCTCAAGTTTCAAGTCCGGTGTTGATCAAGTCACAAGTCCGGTATTGATCAAGTCACAAGTCTGGTATTGCTCAAGTTTCAAGTCCGGTGTTGATCAAGTCACAAGTCCCAGTATTGCTCAAGTCACAAGTCCTAGATTGATCAAGTCACAAGTCCGGTATTGATCAAGTCACAAGTCCGGTATTGCTCAAGTTTCAAGTCCGGTGTTGATCAAGTCACAAGTCCGGTAATAATCAAGTCACAAGTCCGGTATTGCTCAAGTTTCAAGTCCGGTATTGATCAAGTCACAAGTCCGGTAAGTGTAACACGTCCCATCACCAAAGCCAGAGCAGCCGCAAATCCTGGCATCTCATCAAGTGTAACACCTCTGGTAGTCACCAGAGCAACAACTTCCACTCCTTCATCGGGACGAGGAGCCGGAGGGACGAGAGGAGGACCATCCCCCATTACCATTGCAGACTTGATGGAGAAGCAGGAAGTTCTTGCTAAGACTCAAACGGATATGGCCGCAACTCAGAAAGAGGTACTCACTTTTCTTAAGACATTAACTGATCGATTGCCACAAGAGCCGCGACAGCCCCTGGAGAAAAAGGAACGCATTCAACGCACCGGAGAAGGTACTTCAGCGGCGCGGACCTCCATGGACCCGATCAAAGAAGCGACATCAGATATGAGCGGTCCTGTCATGGAGACTCCTACACTGGGACTGATCCTCACAACGATCCTCCTCAAGTCAATAGTTTCACTATGAACCGAGAGGCCGGTGGATCGGGAAGCGGTTTCTCAAGTGGAAAGTTTATGCGAACTTTCACACTTCTCGAAGAATCGCGCGCGGAGACGTTTTTTGCAATCAACTGGAGGAAGGTCACGACCGTGCCCTACATGTCACCGCATGCATCAAGGATTCAGAGTTCAAGACGGCCCTTATCTACACAGGAGCGTCTTCGAATGTGATTACTCTCAAGACTCTCAGGACATCCAAGGTTCTCCCAGGCAAGGTCGTACGGAAGCCTACCACAATGATGGACTTCGAGGGAAACCAAACCAAAGACATACGGAGAAGCTCCGGAAAGAATCAGACAAGTTCGTTGCGTCCCACTCCCCACGTGGGCGTTAATTCAGGAAGAAGACCGGCTTGCATCATTGAGGGCTAAAACCCACGATGCATCTTTGCTGACGAAGCATTCTTCTCCATCTTGTAAATCCACGACCCACGTTCACACGAAGTGGGAACGAACTTTTGTGCCGAGTCGTGACCATAATGGGAAAATGGTATACCGACACTGCCATTATCAATTAGCAGGGGAGACTGTTACCCAGTCTGTCCACCCAATGGAATGCTACAACAACAACGAACCACGAGAACAAGTGCTAGATGCTCCACAACAGCTGCAAGATGGCACCAAATCCACAACTGATGAGATTGAAATCATTGAGGAATCTCCAAGGCCTATCTCCATCAGCTCAACCTTTTGTACGGATAAACGCACGAAGATCGTGGAACTTCTCAAAGAGTACCAGGACATATTCGCTTGGAGATATGAAGAAATGCCGGATTTAGATGAAAATTGGTCACCCATCATCTACATGTCATACCTGGATCCAAGTCGGTTAAACAGTTATAGTTCAGACACGAGGAAAATGGATAGATCAAAGTCCGCATAGACTTCGAGAGACTTGAACAGTCTTTGCTCCAAAACGATCCTCCTCTACCTAACATCGACATGTTAGTAGATGCAACCAGCGGACACGGCATGTTCTCCTCCATGGATGGATGTAGCGGCTACAACCAGATAAGGATGTATGAGCATGATGCAAGTAAGATAGATTTTCGAACTCCTCTCGGAAATTTTTATTATACCATACTGCCATTTGGTTTAAAGAATGCCGGTGCAACGTATCAACGCTCTATGATGGCAATCTTCCACTGGAGACGATACCTCAAGGGAGCAGCCTCAAGAAGATAACGATGTCCATGTATCATATCGAGCAAGATCCGGGCGAGTCACTCTATCAAACAGTGGTCGAATAAGATCCGGGCGAGTCACTTTATCAGACAGTGGTACATGTCGATCATGCTATGTTGTAGAATCCGCGCTTTTGGTCATACTATGGAGCTGTTGAATGCTCATCTACAACAACATATGCCCTAATAGAAAGAAACAGGCCTGCCGGTAATGAAGAGCCTCATAATGTTTGTAGGGGCATATATCTCACCAACAAAGCGATACAACCTTCAACCTTCGTAGCGGTCCTGAAGCAGCAAGAGGAAAACCACCGAGATACAACATCCTGCGCGTACGTCAACTCCAACTCCAGTACCACATGCACGACTCCCACAATGATGAAACAATGTCCAAGATATTCCATATCTGGCTCGACAACAACCACTACGAACAAACCATGTAAACCACGCTTGGGGACTGAGGCTCAGCATGAAGTTCCTTCACCGTCAGTCAAGGAATTCTTCAACATGAGAGATATGGTCAGTCAAGAAGCATGGAATTCGCAAGGGTAAATCGAACTGAAGAGGGAAACACTTCAACGCTCCCTCTAGTAGAAGCTGCTTCAATGGTCTATTCAAGAGCCGCCTCAACGCTCTCTCCGGGACCCACGTTCGCTTCAGAATCCTTCTTCAACACTCTCTCCAGGATCCACCTCAACGTTCGCACCAGAAACCACTTTAACATCCTCTCGAGTTGTTTTAACACTCAAGCTGCATCAATAATTTGCGCTCTGGTCAAGTTATCTTTGATGTACTCATTGCTCAACATACGTCTCATCCATCCTTCATGAGGGCCTAGCGGAGCATGAAAAACCTTGAAGTCTATAGGAGAAGGGTTATCTTGTGGAACGGATATTTTCATATAGTTGAAAGGGCGCGGTGAACAACTCATCATCAATGTTCAGCATATCTTTGAAGCTGTCAACACCTTCTGACTTGGCACCAGCATTATCCCCAGAAGACATCTCAACAGGAGTTCTTTTCTTCATTATACAATAAAAGACATGAGTCAGTACTTGTATAAAAACACGTGAGATGTGTAGTCACACACGACAGAACACACATTCACGTTGGAGTACACAAGGCTGGTATTGGGTCCAAACACCGGTGTTGATCAAGTCACAAGTCCGGTGTTGCTCAAGTTTCAAGTCCGGTGTTGATCAAGTCACAAGTCCGGTATTGATCAAGTCACAAGTCCGGTATTGATCAAGTTTCAAGTCCGGTGTTGATCAAGTCACAAGTTCGGTATTGCTCAAGTCACAAGTCCGGTATTGCTCAAGTTTCAAGTCCGGTATTGCTCAAGTTTCAAGTCCGGTGTTGATCAAGTCACAAGTCCGGTATTGATCAAGTCACAAGTCCGGTATTGATCAAGTCACAAGTCCGGTATTGCTCAAGTTTCAAGTCCGGTGTTGATCAAGTCACAAGTCCGGTATTGATCAAGTCACAAGTCCGGTATTGCTCAAGTTTCAAGTCCGGTATTAATCACGTCATAAGTCCGGTATTGATCAAGTCACAAGTCCGGTATTGCTCAAGTTTCAAGTCCGGTGTTGATCAAGTCACAAGTCCGGTATTTCTCAAGTTTTAAGTCTGGTATTGATCAAAGTCACAAGGCTGGTATTCGAATAAAACAGACGCACGCAGCAGGGCCGGTTTTCAGTCGAAACACAGAGTCGACGTTCAGTCAGGCACGCGGCGGGTCCCACTTGATCCCAGCCCCAGATTGGTCGAAGCAGACATAGCCGTCCCCAATCAAAGCTCTCTCTCCAGAAGAAGGCGTTTCAGCTCCAACACTTCAACGCTCCCTCTAGCAGAAGCTGCTTCAATGGTCTATTCAAGAGCCGCCTCAACGCTCTCTCCGGGACCCACGATTAAACAAAATAGGCACATCAAGCCCACGTTCGATCAAGCAGGTGCAGTATCCCCACGAACAAAACAGGCGTAACAGTCCATCGAAGCAGGCAAGACCGATATCATGCTAGGGGAACACTCGCCTGGACGCCTCTTGAACGTGACATGCTCCAAGTACAGGATGACCCGTCTCTCCTGGTAACATCTAACTTTGTCTCACAAGCTTTGTCTTTTACTGTCACCATCTCATGACTACCCCACAATGGTGTAACCATTACGTGCTAGGCAGGGGACTTAATGTTGATGGTGGATTTTCATTTAAGGTTAAAATTGTAAAAAACCAGAAAATTATGCGCTAACATCTTGTAAAAGATAAAGCCATTAATAAGTGTTGAATACTTCTTCACTTTACTAATTCACCTAGAATGGAGCATGTGGCAACAATCCCATTCGGTGAATTAAATACACGAAATTCATCCAGGTTGGAGCATGTAGCAACAATCCCATATACCCTGTGAATTTATAGCATTATTAATTAATGCGTGAGCAGCCTTGTATTTCCTGTACTCATTATCAGTGCGGCATGACGACTGAGTGTTGCTCTCCACAGAGCAACACGAACCTCCAAGCATTATAATGAAAGCATGTACGAAATACCCGTACATGCTGCAACTCTCGGTGTGTTATACTAGCCCGATTGAGCATCCGGATTGTCCGTATCAGTCTGGATATGATCTCGTTCATCCAACTTCACCAGCATGATTGGATGGCCCAGATCAATTCTATAACCCCCAAGCAGGTATGGAATATTCGTTGCCGAACCAACGCGGACCCCGCATGGTCGGCTTCCCCAAAAGATTGGCATAGCTTGCCAAAACGTCCAAACCAGAGCGGTATGGACGGAAAACCCTAAATTAGGGTTTGCGGCATATTACGTGTGTCGCAAAACAGTCTCAACCATCCATCTTCGTAGGTATAGATGGATGGCGTAGATGTAGATTCAAAGGGCCCAGAGCATGTCAACATAATCACCGTGGGCCCGCCTACATACCTGACCAATCGGTCAGGACCAACCATGGTTGGTCATCCCACGTGCGCCCGAACAGAGCATGACGCACGTCCGTGAAACCCAAAATTAGGGTTTTGAGCATCACGAACGTCCATCTTCTCGCACGAATGGAGGGTCCAGATTAGATTAAGCGAGGTCCGGTCATACCAAAGATGACCACCGTGGGCCCGTCTATCCCCTCACTGATCGGCCAAGGCATATCATGCCTGGCTATCCCAAAACGCGCGTCCAAACTTGCGTGGTCACACTTCCCAAATTGCACCGATCTCGACCACTCAACTTCACCGGACGATTTGAGTGGCTTAAATCATGTTTTCATGGGACAGTCAGGTATAGGCGTGAATACCAGCCTACCACCTACACGCCGGACGGATTGGGCAAGACCGACCAAGCTTGGTCGTCTAGAAGCGCGCGCCCGAAGTTGGCACGATGTGCGGCTTTTGCGGCACCAGATTTCTGTTGCAAAATCGATCTCAACCACCCTATTGCCGGTCAAATCGAGTGGCCTAGATCACGCCTTTATGGGACAGAGAGGTACGGACGTGTACACCGGCATGTTTGTTTACATGCATGCCCGGTCGGTCCTTTCCAAAACCCTTCCCATGCTTGGTTTCGACCAAGTCAAGATTGATGCATGCGCACCTCTTCAAAACCCCGATTCCATCAACGGTCGCAGATGAGTGTCTCAAAGATCATCTCGTCCGTCCCGCCTTCACCGGCTTGGTTATACAACCACGGTCGAGGAGTTAATTGGTCAATGAGGCGTCATGGTGATCACCACCCGTCGCTTTACCACACCATGATGCAAGCACGCATAAAAATACACACGATACTTCACAAGTATCGTTTCTCGAATAACGCAGCTTATTCAATTTAGCATCACATGCTACCTTTTGTGGGTCCCACGATCCACACATTCCAGACATCAATCATGTCACAAACTGGGGGATACATACTGGGGTATTGGTCTGGCGGTTTACAGCGTGCAGCGTGCAACGTGCAACGCGCCATCACAAGAACGTGCTAGGAAGTCATGGACGGTTAGAGATGACAGGAGAAGTGTGCAAGACTGGTCGTGTAACACCAACACACAACTCCACTACTCCATCACTCCACTTCCTCCACTTCCCACGAGAGACGTGAATAAGGCTCAAATGACTTGTATATATAGGTTCTCCTCCCTATTTTTCACACACAGGAGAAAAACAAGAGCAAGTCCAGATAACAGAGGCAAGTGTTGATACAATCGTATTCAAACAACGGAACTGATAGCTTACACCCTGCAAGCCAGTCCAGCTTTCTGATACAAGTCATTCATAGCCAACACCTTCACATTCTCAACACCTTCTTCGCTTCCCTCCCTAAGATCAGCCCCATCTCCTTCACTTTGTGACCGAAACAAGTCTGGAACGGCCATTTCTTGGTTTAGGCCGTACTTGCACAGATTGATCTCTCGAATCTACAAGCACTCACCGCGCAGTGCATTTGTTTAAGGTTTAGACTCATTTCTCATTCACACACCCCAAATTACCAAAACCGGCAGAAATAGTTTTCACCCATAAACAACTCCTTTGTCGGGTTCTTAGATCAATCTATCAACAACTACCAAAGTAATTGTTTAGACTATGCAATCAATACTATGAATCACAAAGAAATATATTGATGCCGATCTACTGAACTAATCAATCCAATCTATCAAAAGATAAACCGATTATAGTTGGATCCCCAGCCGATCAAGTTTTGTCCACACCAAAGATTATGAACTCAAATAAGAAATCTTCTTTGTCTTCAAATCTTCTTAGATCTTCAATAAATACCTGCACACAATCAGATTAAATGTCTTATGATCAATCACACACAGAACAGAGTCTGTTAATGATGGACTATCACAAGACGTCTTTAGAACTACAAACAGTCTAAAGATCACCGTCGAAACTTTGATCTAGTTTGAGTGAATCTTATATCAGAAGAGAAGATTCTCAAGCATAAACAAACTAGGTGCAATCAAAGTTCAACAACCGTTAGTCAATAAAATCAATCGAAAACTAATAATAAACTGCAATTATCTAATTTCCCACCAACGGTACTCGTAGAGCTCCTCAATCCCAAAGAAGTCTTTAAAACTAGCGGTCGTAAGAGATTTCGCCTAATTTGGGTACTCTCGTCTCCGAATAGACGGCTCCACCAGTAACAACACAACAAGGTAGTTTTGCTGGCTCGAGGATTAGTTTGCTAGAAACGCAAACTTCAATATTTATGCAATAAACACCAAATCGGTTTCCAAAGAAGTTTGGACACCAAGGAATTTCCAAAACCGAATATTCTCAAAGATATGCAATAAACACCAAATCGGTTTTCATAATTCCTGGAAATGCTCTGTCCAAATATTGACCGAAATCTCAGTAGAAAATCTCCAATTAGTAAATGCACATTACCAATTTTTATTTTCTAAAGATATGCATTTAATTGCTGGAAATTTAAAAGCATATAAAACTAAAAACCTTAATTAAAAGATTCACAATTTATTTCGATCCGGGATTCTCCTTTAGCTATTAATGAATATCTTTGAACAATAATAGATAAGAATTACTGCACGTGTTCAAAGTATGTCGACATCTTTACTTTGTAAATCCTCTTTCATATTTACAATCTTGGAACTGATTTGCCACACTTCCAAACGAGTTTGTACTTGGTGCATCTGATTTCCAAGAACTATGTGATTGATCAAAAATATTCAATCACCATTCATGGGTTTAACGGTTCTACCAAAACAAGTTTTGGTTCTACCTCCAAGTGGCTACTAGGATCGGTCACATTAGTTTCCAAAACTATGTTAACTAAGTACCAGGATCGGTTACCACTATTTATGGTACTTACTTGTGATTGGTTGCACAAGTTATAGGATTGGTTACACCAATAACTAAAACTTGTTAACCTACTACAAGGATCGATTACACATCTTGTGATTAGTCCCACCAAGTACTAGGATCGGTTAACCAATGACTAGAATTGATCACACCAATTACAAATATCGATCATACCATCTCAGGTGATTACTTAAGATTGGTTTCACTAATAAAAGTCATACCGATACATAAGTCAGGCATTATGAATAGTTTTACCAAGATACCTAAACATGTTATGAGCGGTTATACTAAACACACATATTGGTAATCCAAAGATTTGCAATGAATAACAATACCAATAAGCCTAGCGATTTTCCTTTCGATTCACAAAAAAGTTTATGAATGTACTTCCTTTAAATGAATGTAAAACATTGTTTCCTAGGACGAAATCTTCACCCATACCCATACATAATCACAATAGCATTCAATACGATTATGTCGATGTCTTATATACGAAGTTCAAAAGATAGGCGTTATACTTCATATTGTAATTCCTTAATACTACGTCTAACTAGAGTATAATCATACACAGCCTTCAGATTATGTTTTCAATATAGCACGACTTGAAAGATACGTTAGGAATGAAACAGTTCAAGTCAAAATATTACTAATCTCAAGAGGAAGGATGATGTCGTCGTTGTAGCCCTTTACTTCTTCACATTCTTCAAGTCTTCGAGTAATACTTGTATGTCTCATATCCTAATAAGTTTCTAGTAAACCTATACGAAGTACTCTAGTAAATAATTAAGCGACTCTTTAAATGAGTTTTGGTTCACTAAAATATGACAACCGAACTTGACATACCAACGCTTGGTGGGTTCAACCGAGCTATGCTCTAACAGGTTGATAGAAAAGTACCTGATTCGACCCATTTCCTCCTCTTGTTGTGCGATTAAAGATAGTTCGTCTCGAGCAACCGTTTTTCTTCTTCGGTTTGTTTCCAATGGCTTGAACAATTCCGGGATTACTCTCACTAGGATAAGTAATTCCAGTGGCTTGTTTGTATCTTGGTCATTTCGACATTTTATAGAAGAAAAAAACGATTAATCGTTTTTTGGATCGTCGATAATCGACGATATTTTGGTTTCAAAAAAATGAAAAAAAAAGGGAGAAGAAGAAGAGAAGAATCGGTTTATATGAGGGGATGGAAATGAAAATCTGATTTTGTTTTTAAGTTTTATTATTAAGAGTTAATGGGGGTAAATTGGTAGTATTAATATTTTTTAGGGGTGGGTAAATTGGTAGTTTCAGCAAATTTAGACACCCCTTATCATTTCCTATTAGATAGATGAAGTAATTTATAGGCCCAAATTAATCACAAAAGACCTCAATTTAGCCTGGAAAATAAATGCTTAGAAGAAAAGGAAAAGAAAAAGAAAAGAAAAAGGAATTGTGCGAGGCACATGTGTACACGCGAGTCACAACCAAGTACAGTAGTTTAGTTGAGTAAACCAGTAGAGTGAAAAAGAAGACAAATATGGTGCAAAATCATTAAATTGTTTCTTAAATCACACGTGATGCAGCAGCTGCTAGAGCTGACCGCGTCTATAGAAGAAGTCGCATTGGTCTAGCAATCTACAGTGCTCAACAGTCTCTTTTATTAATTAATTACTCAAAAATCCAAACTACACCACAAATGTCTCTCCAATTCACCCTCTTCATTTCTTGTCTTTTGCTCTCTCTTTCCTTTTAACTCTTTCAGAGATTCACCTCTCCGAATCTACAACTTGTGCTGGGTTAATTTTCTGATCTGGGTTATCTTTATTTTTCAGTTTACACACAGACAGATCACTCACTACCATCATTTATTTTTTATTACTGTGAATGAATCTTTCCTTTTATTTTACACTACTGTGAAAAACAGACTATTAATAACTAAAATAAAAACCAGTCAAGTTTTGAGGTTGTTGGAGTGTTCTGAAAGATTCATTTGTATGGGTTTTATGTATCAAATGCAAACCATGTTTTTGTTGTTCTTGTCTCCATTTCAGGTCAGTTTCATTTCAAACTCTACTTATTTCTTTTTACTCTATAATACTATCAGTTTGGGTTTTAATATCAAAAGATTGTTGGTTTGTTTAGGATAGTTATAGTTTTGGAGTTATTCATCATCAGTTCACTGATCAACTGTTAATTGTTTTATTGATTTCTATTTAGAAGTATGAAAACTCTGATTAGCTAAGATTTGAAATCTTCTGTTGATTAATGGGGATTTTATTTTATTATGAAAACTTCTGAATGACCCTTCTTCAGATTTGTTTGCTCTTTTCTTTCTACTTCTTAAGAAATAAAATAATATTTATCTGTTTATCATGATTTGATCTTGAATGGGTTTTGGGGGATTTATAGTTTGTCACTGTATGGAAATAATATGGGTTCTGATTCTTATTTAACCTTTTAAATCAATTCTTATGTGTCTTTTCGTTCTGATTTTAACTTTCTTTTCACTGTTATGGTTATGAATTAATGCCTATTGATAAATGAAATCCATAAATCTTCTTTGATCCGAAGATTTTGTTTTCCCTTTGGGTTTTGGCAAAGCGATTCTTAAAGCTCGCAGTTCAGGTTTCATATGATAATTCAATCAGGATTAGAGTTATTAAATTGTTTTGTTTATTTATTAGAACCCATATCTTTGTTTACGCAGAATTCTTCAGTAAACATTTGAACTACGTTTTGGAAACATTTCGGATCATGGGCAGAGCTAGAGGAAAGGGTAAAAAGTTAACTGTTGTGCTGAATAATGAGGATCCTGAGAGTGGTGCTGAAGAAGCAATTCCTGCATACAAGAGAAGGGGAAGACCACAAAAACCACTGAAAGATGAAATTGATGGAGATGAGGTTGAAAACATAGATGAGGAAGATGGGGAGAAAGCAAAATCTGCCATCTTAAACAAAGAAGCAAAAGCTTTAGTTGCCGTGGAGAATGGAAAGAAGAGGAAGCGGAACTTGAAAGAGAATTTGGATGCTGTGAAAGAGGAGAATAGTAATGTTGGAACCAGAACAGGCACCGACAACTCTACTAAGTTAAACGGATTTCCACAATACAGAAATCGACGAAAAAACAAGCCTCGGAGAGCTGCTGAAGCTGGCGTTGAGTGCAAGTGAGTTTTGTGTTAGCCACCAGAATGGTTTTACTTTCTAATTTTTGCCTGCCATCAAGAACCATATCCATTTGGTTTATGTCTGGTTTACTAGTGCTCTTTTGTTCCCCGTAGTTTTCAGTTTTAAATTTCTTGTTCATGAACGATTTTCTCAGGCTATTTCAAGCAATTTAAATTTCTTAGTGATTTTCCAAACCTGGCTTCATTAGGGTCAACCCCCTAAAGAATTAGGGGCGACTAATAAGACAAAATAGGGTCACCCAAACGTAAAATGAAGCCATCCCTTATTGGCGATTTTTCGAAATGGCAATTATACCCTTCATAATCGGTAGATAAAACTAGTAAACTACAATCGGTAGTTTAATGTGGTGTGCTTCATTTTTTTCTACGAAGCCCATAATCGGTAGTTCATTCCATAATCGGGTGTATTTGTATACACAATCGGTAGATATTCGCATAATTGGTAGTGTCGGTGGATATAATCGGTAGATAACTTTATAAACGTTTAGTCGTATATGTTGGTTTTAGGCAACTTTTTCCTATTGTATGGTTTTAGTTTTTGGTGGGAGAGAGAGAAGAAGAAGACAAAGAAGAAGAAGTGGGAGTTTACCATTTTTCTTAAATCAACATGGATGGGTATGAAGAAGAAGGTGAAGAACATAATGTTGAAGCTTCACTACCGTATAGAGAAGACGATTTGGGGTATATGTTGAATGATCCAAACTTTCATGGAGAGGAAACCCTAGACGACGCTTTCATGGAGGAAACCGGAGAATCAACCGAGATCGAAGCTAACGATGCATCTAACACAAAGGTATTGTGTTAAGATACTCATAACCCACTTTGTATGCCTTTGTATGAGTTTTTAAACGAGAAAATTCGATTTTTGCATGCATTGAATGGCATGAACTACCCAGAATCGGTAGATAATGTGGTTATATATCTACCGATTATCAAAAACTGTGTAATATATACCATTAATTGGTAGAAAAGGGAACATAGAATTCTACCGATTATGAAAAACCCCCAAATTGAAAACTTCAATTTGGCATAATTGGTAGTTTCGCAAATTTACATAAATACCGATTGACAAAGTCACCCCAAATACAGATATTTCAAAACTTCAATTATTGGTTTGTTTCATAATCCACAATCGGTAGATTTTGAAATTTTTTAAACCTCCGATTATTTTGTCGCCCCAAAATCAAACTCCTCCAAAACTGATTTTTTTTTTAATTCTTCAGATCTTATAATCGGTAGATAAGTTTTGTTTTTCTACCGATTCAATAATAATCGGGCGTATGAGAAATACAACTGCTACCGATTATTCATACAGTGACCGTAAACTTTTCAAAGTATTTAATCGGTAGTCTATAAACTATATTTATCCTCCGATTGTGCATCAATTGGTAGATATGTGCTATCCCGTGCTTCCGATTGTAGTGGCCTAACTTGTTGTTATTGTTTGTAGGCTATTGTCTCGGTGGATGATGAATTTTATTTGAGGCCTGATACTTCTCACCACTATGAAGACGATTTGGTATACTCATGACTACTCTTTTCTTTTCTTCAAATAACATATGTTAAATGCTTATGCTTATGAGGTTTGTTTTGTTATATGCGCATTCAGACATTTAAAAGTAAGGAGGAGGCAAAGGAATGGATCATCAACAAGGCAAAGGAGAAGATGTGCGTGGTAGTTCAGAACCCTTGTGTGAAGGATATTCGGTTTGAAATGACATGTGAGCGAGGTGGGGTGAAAAAGAGTCACCAAGGTAAGAATCATAAGTATATAAGGAAGACGGAGAGGAAGAAATACCGAACTCATACAAAGAAGATTGGATGCCCATTTAAGATTATCTTCTATAAGCCCGGTGGTAGGTGTTACACCTCCAAATGCCTCTGCAAATTTTCTGCGAAAGTGTAACTCGGCAACACAATGGTTCTGTGAATAAAGCTTCACCCAATTGCACTTCAGCCTTATAAGTTTGTACCAATACAAACAGTTAACTCTTCAGGTTTATCAGCGGAAGTCTTTAACCTTCTTTCTCTTCTCAAAACTCATCAAATACACCCCATAATGCATTCAATCTTTGCCATACTTTATCAACAACAATCAGCCAACCAAGAACACTTAGAACATGACACAATCAACTCATTTTATTGCATCAAAGGGAAGAAATACAAAACTTGCCCACTTGGGGACTTACAAAGACTTGTTCACCTTTGAACCAAGCCTTAGTCTCACAAAAACTCTCATATTCACTCACATATGCAAACCTCACTCTCACATATGCTCTCTTTGCAAGCCTGTCGAATTTTCCCAGCCTTAGGACTATTTATACAACTTTACTTGGCCAAACCGTGCATAACCATTACACACGCATGGGACAGCCATCTGTCCCATAAAGCAGTTCTGCTAACCGCCAATAACTGTGCTAACTGGCCAGTTCTTCTCCAACTCACGCCAATCATCCAACACCTGTTCTTTAACAGTTAGAACTCTTCTCCCACGCTTATAAACTCATTTATAACCGCTCCTCCTCATCACGCATCATTGGCATGCTTGTGAAGCTCGTAACTAACTTGCAACCGTCACTTGAGCCGTATTGTACCACTTGTTGTGGCATACCGAATTCTGCCTTGCGCCAACGTTCATCCCTCTTGGTCCTGCATGCTTATCATTCTAAACTCATGCACGGACATTCCTTAAGCTTCAAACATCGATGCCAGCTCCTTAGGCTCACTCTAGTTGCTCATGCGTCATATATGCTTCACTTCGCCAATTAGCTTGACAACAACAATGCAACTCTTGCATTACCAACTTGTTTGCATTATTCAAGCTTTGGCCAACCTTGAATATATTCCATAGACCAACTCTTAGTCTATTCTTCACTCTTGCATCCTCCTTGAGCTTGGGCCAACTCAATTCCATGGATCTGCATCGATGCCAACATCGCATGTTGCATCTGTCACTTTGGCCACGTCTTGCCAATCCCTCAATGAAGCCTTCTTGTGTCGGCCAATAAGCTTCATTGCTTAGCCAATGTGCTTTACAATGTAGCGCCACTCTTGCGCTTCACTGGCCCTGCATGGTGCCGCTATCTTAGTGCTTGACGGTCTATACAACATACCGCTATGGTGGCTTGCGTTGCGCTATTATAGCTTACGTTGCGCTATTATGGCTTCGCATTGCACCATTACGGCGGAGTACTGATTTGGCCTGCAACTCTGTGACGCACAATCATTGTGCTTCACTTGCATTACCGTAATAGACCTCCCCCACCTAATCCATTTAACGTCCTCGTTGAACGCGACCCAGTATGAACACCATACTTGTCTTAACTTTGCTTCACTTGCTTTCAGAATATTTTCTGAAAATCGGCAACTACTTTTAGCTAACCCTTGCCAATGGTCCCCTCCGATTGCATCCGCATCGCTTAGATTTGTTGCTTTGCCATTGATCTCATATCTTTGAGCCACTTCTCGGCATTGTGCACTACGCTTATGCTGCTACTCAAATTATGCATCAATACCCAAATGCAAATCTGAAATTCTTCTTAGCCAATTCCCTTTAGCTTGAATTTCGCCTTGAATCATTTACACCTAAGTTTACGCAATGAATGATTCTTCTTCTACTGATCACCACGATCATTTTCATAGTCTCACGCTTTCCGACTTTGCCTTATTATCATACTCAACCTGATAAGGACTTATAAACGACTTGGCCTCGTTTTTAATCAATTTTGCTGGTAACCCGCCTTTGAACTGTTGTTCTCCGTGATCCTTATTAAGCACGTCACAAAGTAAATATGGGTTCTCTTGTATAAGACACCCGCATTCAATACTTCATGCCTCGCCAAACTCTGATTATGCAAATATCATTCAAGAACTCATTTCTATGAATGTGGCCATCAAGTATAAGCTCTATACTTATGTCATCTTTCATACGCGTACTCATGACAAGTTTTCTTTGCACAACTTCCATACAACAAAACTATTGAGTCGCACAACCCATTTACAAAACGGTGACTAACTATCTCTTGGACATAACATAGCTAACCCTTTAGCTGTCCGTATGCCATGCTTTCAAAGCCAATATGTCTCCAAATACTTCTTTGAACTGTATTGCCATGAGTTCTTTATCTAAGTGTTTGTGTCTTTATCTAAGGCCATGAGTTCTACCCAACTCATGCTTGTTGATAAAATAATTTCTAACTTGCTGTATTGCTTGCACTGTCGCTGCCCATCTGCCATCGTACCATTTTTCAATCTCCCAAATAGCAACATCACTTCTATATCAACTAGGACCCCTGTCCTATGCTTTGCTTATTAGCTTTCAACTTGTCTTGTCATTGCAAACGTTAGTGATAGGTGTAGAATACACCTAATTTACTATCTAGTAGTTTATGCTTTCTTTGCTATTTTTCTTGTAAATTATGTATTTTACGCTTGTTTTGAGTTTTGTAGCTACTTTGGAGTCGCACGGAGGAAAAAAAGAAGAAATCACCCTATTTGAGCCAAAAGGGTAAAATTGTCATTTCATCAAGGAAGGAATACTATATGGAGCCCAGCTAAGGTTAAGGGGTGACTCAAATTATCAAGAAAGGACAATAATAGTTAAGGGAGGTCAAAGAGGTGTCCCTTATCCAAAAGAAGTGAGTGAGAATAGCACTTGGGGTGTACTTAGTGGGTGTTTGAATCCACCCATACCCTGAACTCTAACCCATACCAAAGCCCACATGTCTGATCCACCCTAACCTAAGCCCATCCATCTACCCGGACCCATAATCCAAGCCCATCCATCTACCCGGACCCATACCCTAACCCGGATCCAAACCCAGCTTTCATTACAACCCTAAACTCGAGAAATTCAGTATTCTCAATCATTATTTCCACCTGAAACTGAAATTCTTTGTGAGTGTCTTTCTATGGCGGAGATCGAGATGCAGGGAATGGGTTTTGGTTGAAGAACAAAAGCAGCAACTGCTGCTAAAGTAAGATCGAAGTTGTTCTGTTGCCATGGGAGAAGAGAATTGAAGGAGGAATAAAGCTTTTTCTTGCCTAGTATTGACATAGAGAGAAATTTGGAATTGAGACTCGCTAAACCGAGAGATTGAGAAATTGTTCGGGATAAAGATTGATATGGGTCTATGGGGTCTGAGAACTGAAGAAGAACAGGGAGAAGATGAAATCAGAGATGGGTTGTTGATGTTCATGGGGATTGAGTAGGGTTTATTGAGATTGAAAGTCGAGATATGTGCTGGAGGATTTAACATCAGGGCTGAGTTTGGATCAGATTCTGAAGCATGAATCAGTCGAGAGAAGTTGTTTAAGACTTGGGTCTGGCTCACATTCAATGCGTAACTAGAGCTCGGGTGAGGGTCTCGTTGATGGAGATGGATGCCAAGAACAATTGCGATTCCGGGTGAAATGGAGGATTTTAGATGAAGCTCAGAAGGGGTCTACAAATGCTTGAGCAATTCACAGCTTAGATGTATGTTTAGGGGCTGAAATTGATAACTGGTTGAACTTGATGCTGCAATGAAATGAGTTATGGAGGTTACAGGGAAGAAGTGAGATGGAATTTGCTGTTGAAATGAGAAAATGGAGTTTGGATGTTGTTGAGCTCAATGAGCTGTGTCTTGAATAGACTGTGTTGAATGGGTCTGCATTTGTGATGTTAGTGGGCAATGGAGCAACTAGGTTGAGGAATTACAGGAAGGTACGTGATTCAATTGTTGACTCGAGGTCGGTCTTTGTGATTGTACTTGGCATGAGGTTGAAATTGGTTCTAATCCGCATTTGGCGAGGGAATGGCCCGAGGTTGTATTGTGCCGAGTATGATACTTTGGTGATATGAGGCGCAGCTATAGGTGTAGATGGAATTGAGAGTCAAGCGTGCACTTTGGTGGTTGGTGAATGTGCGGTGATGATGGCAAAGTGGATTGCAGGCAGTCTTGGTTGTGGTCAGTCGATGCTGATGTGCTATTTGGAGTTGAATGAGTAAATGGGTTGGCAGCTCAGGGATCTGTGGGTTATGTGAAGCTCAGGGAAGCCTGTGCTATCAAGCTGAGAAAGGTTATTGACAAGATGGCAGACTATGCTCGTGGTCTTGCAATGTTAGCACTGTGAAGATTGCAAAGGAATGAAGTGCGGTGGCTGTGATGGAGCTAATGTAGTGTGGTCTTTGGTGGTTGAAATGAAATGGCAGTCGGGTGCATCGCTATGGGCTTGCAAGACTATGATGGTGCTTGGTTGTATGCTACAGTGATGGCCTGAGGGATGAAGATGCGGTGAGAAAGTAGCCATCATGGCCGAGTAGGTATTGAGTGAAGCACAAGGATTGTGCATCACAAGACTTGGCCCAGTGCAAAGTGGGTAGTTAGGACCCGGTCCGCCCGAGTTAGCTAGCTGACTCGGTTCTGACTCAGTGACTCACTCCTTGACCTTTGACTAACAGTTGACTGACGGTTGACCTGTTTGACCGTTAGTCCTAACGGAGGACCGGACGGAATTTTCAGGTGACCGGCGGCGACGTTTTCCGGCCAAATTCCGGCCACAATCCCAGTTTTCCGGCGAGCAAAATTCCAGAATTTTCTATGGACCTCTCTCATGGGTGTGAAGACTTGGGCTAGGAATTGGATGGAGAATTAGACTCAAATTTGGAAAGAGAAGGTGGAAGAGTTGAGAAAAGCTTGAATTTGGAAGTTGAATTGCAAAAGGAAAAGGATTCTAATCCTTGGAAGAATTGGAGAATATTGAAGCCTATAAATAGAGAAGTTTTCTACAACTTCTACACATCTCTCTCCACACATCTCTACACACACAATTCTTTTCTTTTCTTATTTCTTTGTGTGAACTCTTTAACATGAGTAGTTAATTTTATTGATTGAGGATGAATTCCTAGTTCTTAACATGATTTAAGTTTTTGTTTTCAAATTCTATCTTGAAGTTTTTCACATAATTATCGCTTGTTTTTACTAATAGGAGTGATCTTAAAGACACTCATGATTGATTGATAGATTGTTTGGGTGGCCAACTAAATTAATTTGTTAATTCGATCTAAAGCTTGTGAAAGTTAGGGGATAAGTAATCGTTCTTTGACTTTTTACATAAGTAGCAAACACGAGACCTCATGAGGATTCCGTGGAGCAATTGTGTGTAGAAACAACGTTAGCAAGTAGACCTTGAGCTAAGAGTCTAACTACTAATATCAACCTAAGAAATTCACAAAACATAATGCATGAGCCAAGTTACATCTAGGTTGAGCTAATTCTAGGTGGCTAGGTGATTAGAATCCAGTAGTCGAGAACTTCCGTGTCCGGTGATATAAGGGATTTAGGGGTTTAGCACCGAGCTAGCTTTACCTACGGTTGGTGATAATTTGTGACTAATAACAAGTAGAATAGAACATAACTTGATTCATTGTTTCGTAACGAAGAAGGATTCCTTGATCTTCTCTCTTATTGTTTTCATCTTTCAACTTTCGATTTTAATTACTTTGTTTATTTTTATTTTGCTTTTTACACCCCCTTTCGTGACAACTTTTACAACTAAGATCACTTGCTCCTCGTGGGGAACGAACTTGACTTCCATTATATTATTTTTAATTGAGTGGAAATTTTGAATTAATTTGATTGCACCTACGACACGCATCAAATTTTGGCGCCGATTCTGGGAGCAGCGGATGATTTTAGTTGTTTTTTATTTTTCTTTTGCTTTATTCTTGCTTTGTTGGATTCTATTCCGTATCTAACTTGGTTTTTGAATCTTATTTCAGGTATCGGTTTTCCATGTACGGTGGACAAGAGCAAGCATATTACAACAATCAATACGGTTTTCAACCTCAACATTATGGCAACTTCCAACCATCCTTAGGATACAATCAAAACCAATCTTTTGGCTATGATCAAATTCCTACGGAACATTATGGATATTCTCATACATATCAACAACCTTATGACGGGTATGTAGGTGGACAATCACAAGGATGGGAGGATAATTTTGTTTATGATCAGAAAATCTCTAGTTTTGCAGATAAGATGTTGGCCATGATTGGGGATCTTGGGGATATTCAACAAAAGATGCAAGAATCACATCGAGAAATTCAAAGGAATTCGGAGAAAATATACGAACTAATTAACCAACCTTTGGAGACTTTTGATGACGCTAGTGTAGATTACTCGAGCCTTGATCTTAATAATGATCAATCACCTATTCAAAAGGACGAGCTTGAGGAAGATGCATTTATTGCTTGGCAAAACTTTCTTAAGGAAAGATGGGAGTCCGCGGAAGTGTATGAAGTAACACCCGCACAAGAAGATCTTACAATCTATACCGATGAGAATCATTTTAGTGAATGGCCCGATTCCGATGATGAGAATGTTGAAAAGATGATTATAGAGGATGAAACCACATTCATTGATTTTGTGGAAGACCCAATTGAACTTGCGAATGATTTTAATGATGCCGAGACTTTGGTTAAGGTAGAAAACGACGAAGAATGGTTGCAAGGTTTAATAGAGGACCACGATATACAAGAGGTAAGTGATTCACTCGAATTTTTTAAGGATGAAGAGGATTCTATAATACAAGAATTTTTGAAAGGTTTGTCTAACCCTTTGCCTATGGATTCTTCTCCTTTACCTCTTATTGGTTTGAATGTATGTGCTTCGAAAGTATTTTTGGATGATTTTGTTTCTAAATATCCACCATTGGAAACACTTGATGCTAACACTATGCAGGTTTGCCAAGAGGAATACATGGAAGTTCCCGAATTCTATGTTCTTTATACACTTCCGAGTGTGGACGAGAATAAGTGTGGGGAAATTTCTATCGAGCGATAATTTCACTATTATTTTCTTGTGCTAATATTTGTATGGAGTTATTGTTTGCAAAAAGGTATTATGGGTGGATCCTCAAATTTTCGATTGTTAGTATATGGGGAATGAATCATGCAAGAGCCAAGTCGGGCCGTCGACTTTAAAACAAGCGCTTAATGGGAGGCAACCCATCGGTTTTGTATTTCTTAATTTTTTATTTTTTTGTTATTTCTTTTTCTTGTTTCTTATCATGTTAAAATTTCCCACCTTGACTTTACTAGGAGGATTCAATTACATTGAGGACAATGTAAGGTTTAAGTGTGGGGAGTGGTTAAGCATGTTTTTAAAACAAAAATTACAAAAAAATGAAAAAATTGAAAAAAAAAAAAAAAAAAAGTTATAACTTAAAAATTCCAACTTTTAAAGATTTTAGAGTCACTAGCATACTTCTAGGTATGTTTACATAGAGATTTTGACCGACATAATTGAACTTGGAAATGTTAGGGAACTACATTCGGATTTCTTGTTTGTTTGAGTGTTAAATAATGGATTTAATCATGCCGGTGATGCGAATTTGGTGCAGGGAGAAGTGCGTTATTAGAGTTGCTGATCAATCATTAGTGGAGACTACCCGTATTCATATCATGAGAGGCACCGACCAGAAATTTTCCATCTACTAAAGAGCTTCTTTTGAGTGTGTGTCACCATACGTTAATTCCGGGTAGAATGGTGAGCTACCCAACTTCCCACCACTAGAAGCACTACTCTTTGATCTCTTGAGTGCTAATTTTGTCAATCATGAGGATGACGTCCATGGATGAAAGCTTCCTTCTTGTAGTTCGATTTGCAGTTAGCACCATTCTCGCGCGACAACAACGGATCCATAGAAACACACTCATCATCAACAAGGAGCGACATCAAAATCTACAAGGAAAGTTGGAAAAGTTTAAGGTTTACAAGCAACGGAACGAGAAAAAAAGAGCAAATTTCATATTCAAGTAAAGCAACATACAAAGAGCGGATTTACATATATGTTGAAGACTTACACTACAATGAGGTAATTTTATATTCAAGTATGAAGACTTATTCATGAAAGCGAAGAAAATTAAAAGGTGAGAATTTTTGAAAGTTTATGATTTCAAGACGATACAAGTTGTGAAGAATCAAGCGGTAAAATACTTCTCCCACGGCCATGGTTTATTTTTGTATTTAATTTCTCTTGTCAAAAATATTAAAAAAAAAAAAAAAAGGAAAGAAAAAAAAAAAAGAAAAAAAAAGAAAAAAAAACAAGAGAAATATTTGTTCTTATTTAATGAGCCGTGGGGAAGGAAAATTTATAAGGAAGTTTTAAGCGACAAGGATTTCAAGGTAAAAGAGTTACAAATTGTTAAGGATTTATGAAATTCAAGGGTTTATCATCAATAGTTGAAACCAAGGAACTAAGAAGATCAAGATAAGGAGCGGAAGACGTTTCTATTGGATGCCGTGAGAGTGGTGTTATCATAATTGGCAATCGGATGTGAAGGTAAGTAAGTAATCTCATCCTCAATATAAATGGTTGATTTCCTTTCTTAGAGATCGTCGAAAAATGGTTTTTCAAAATATTAAAAGATGTGGGTTTTTAAAAATATTTCGGAAGTTATCCTTCCCACCATTCAACGTGTTGCAGGGAATTCTCTCTTCATTCCTACCGCACACATGTGAGAACCATAAAAAAGCTGTCTTTTTGAGTGCAATTATCATAAAATCTTATTTGGTGAGGCAGAAGTCGAGGCGAAATGCTTATTGATCGTTTCTCAAACACGCGTTCTCTCATTATGGTGTGGTTATTTCTCACTCAACAATTAAGAACGAGAATATGTTCTTTGGTATTTCTAATTTCTTATTACTAGCATGCATAAATTCTATGTCCTCATAACTCTTTGGATGCTTGTGACGCTTGAACGCTTTGAAGTTGTGAGTTTTTAGTTTGATTTGCTCGAGGACTAGCAAAGTCTAAGTGTGGGGGAATTTGATAGGTGTAGAATACACCTAATTTACTATCTAGTAGTTTATGCTTTCTTTGCTATTTTTCTTGTAAATTATGTATTTTACGCTTGTTTTGAGTTTTGTAGCTACTTTGGAGTCGCACGGAGGAAAAAAAGAAGAAATCACCCTATTTGAGCCAAAAGGGTAAAATTGTCATTTCATCAAGGAAGGAATACTATATGGAGCCCAGCTAAGGTTAAGGGGTGACTCAAATTACTGAAGAAAGGACAATAATAGTTAAGGGGAGGTCAAAGAGGTGTCCCTTATCCAAAAGAAGTGAGTGAGAATAGCACTTGGGGTGTACTTAGTGGGTGTTTGAATCCACCCATACCCTGAACTCTAACCCATACCAAAGCCCACATGTCTGATCCACCATAATCCAAGCCCATCCATCTACCCGGACCCATACCCTAACCCGATCCAAACCCCGGCCTTCATTACAACCCTAAACTCGAGAAATTCAGTATTCTCAATCATTATTTCCACCTGAAACCGAAATTGTGTTGTGAGTCAGCCGTTTCTATGGCGGAGATCGAGATGCAGGGAATGGGTTTTGGTTGAAGAACAAAAGCAGCAACTGCTGCTAAAGTAAGATCGAAGTTGTTCTGTTGCCATGGGAGAAGAGAATTGAAGGAGGAATAAAGCTTTTTCTTCAGCTAGTATTCGGCATAGAGAGAATGGAATTGAGACCGCTAAACCGAGAGATTGAGAAATTGTTCTCGGGATAAAGATTGATATGGGTCTATGGGGTCCGAGAACCGAAGAAGAACAGGGAGAAGATGAAATCAGAGATGGGTTGTTGACGTTCATGGGGATTGAGTAGGGTTTATTGAGATTGAAAGTCGAGATATGTCTTTGGAGGATTTAACATCGTATTCGAGTTTGGATCAGATTCTGAAGCATGAATCAGTCGAGAGAAGTTGTTTAAGACTTGGGTCTGGCTCAGATTCAATGCAGAACTAGAGCTCAGGTGAGGGTCTGTTGATGGAGATGGATGCCAAGAACAATTGCAGTTGCTGGGTGAAATGGAGGATTTTAGATGAAGCTCAGAAGGGGTCTACAAATGCTTGAGCAATTCACAGCTTAGATGTATGTTTAGGGGCTGAAATTGATAACTGGTTGAACTTGATGCTGCAATGAAATGAGTTATGGAGGTTACAGGGAAGAAGTGAGATGGAATTTGCTGTTGAAATGAGAAAATGGAGTTTGGATGTTGTTGAGCTCAATGAGCTGTGTCTTGAATAGACTGTGTTGAATGGGTCTGTGGCTGTGATGTTAGCTGGGCAATGGAGCAACTAGGTTGAGGAATTACAGGAAGGTACAGGATTCAATTGTTGACCTGAGGCTGGTGCTGTGATTGTACTTGGCATGAGGTTGAAATTGGTTCTAATGCTGCATTTGGCAGGGAATGGCCTGAGGTTGTATTGTGCCAGAGTATGATACTGGTGATATGAGGCAGAGCTATAGGTGTAGATGGAATTGAGAGTCAAGCAGGCACTGGTGGTTGGTGAATGTGCAGCTGATGATGGCAGTGGATTGCCAGACAGTGCTGGTTGTAGCTGGTGCTGATGCCTGTATGTGCAGCTGGAGTTGAATGAGTAAATGGGTTGGCAGCTCAGGGATCTGTGGGTTATGTGAAGCTCAGGGAAGCCTGTGCTATCAAGCTGAGAAAGGTTATTGACAAGATGGCAGACTATGCTCTGGTGGTCTTGCAATGTTGGCAGAATTGTGAAGATTGCAAAGGAATGAAGTGCAAAATGTGATGGAGCTAATGTAGTGTGGTGCTGGTGGTTGAAATGAAATGGCAGGCTGGTGCATCAGTGGCAGGGCTTGCAAGACTATGATGGTGCTGGTTGTATGCTACAGGTGATGGCCTGAGGGGATGAAGATGCAGTGAGAAAGTAGCCATCATGGCTGAGTAGGTATTGAGTGAAGCACAAGGATTGTGCATCACAAGACTTGGCCTGTGCAAAGTGGACTGGCTAGGGACCGGGTCAATGGGAGTTAGCTAGCCGACTCTGGTTCGACTCTGACTCACTCCTTGACCTTTGACTAACAATTGACCGGACGGTTGACCTGTTTGACCGTTAGTCCTAACGGAGGACCTGGGACGGAATTTTGTGTGTGGCCGTGACGACGTTTCCGCCAAATCCGGCCACAATCCCAGTTTTCCGTCGAGCAAAATTCCAGAATTTTCTATGGACCTCTCTCATGGGTGTGAAGACTTGGGCTAGGAATTGGATGGAGAATTAGACTCAAATTTGGAAAGAGAAGGTGGAAGAGTTGAGAAAAGCTTGAATTTGGAAGTTGAATTGCAAAAGGAAAAGGATTCTAATCCTTGGAAGAATTGGAGAATATTGAAGCCTATAAATAGAGAAGTTTTCTACAACTTCTACACACATCTCTACACACACAATTCTTTTCTTTTCTTATTCTTTGTGTGAACTCTTTAACATGAGTAGTTAATTTTATTGATTGAGGATGAATTCCTAGTTCTTAACATGATTTGAGTTTTTGTTTTCAAATTCTATCTTGAAGTTTTTCACATAATTATCGCTTGTTTTTACTAATAGGAGTGATCTTAAAGACACTCATGATTGATTGATAGATTGTTTGGGTGGCCAACTAAATTAATTTGTTAATTCGATCTAAAGCTAGTGAAAGTTAGGGGATAAGTAATCGTTCTTTGACTTTTTACATAAGTAGCAAACACGAGACCTTGCGGAGGGATTCCGTGGAGCAATTGTGTGTAGAAACAACGTTAGCAAGTAGACCTTGAGCTAAGAGTCTAACTACTAATATCAACCTAAGAAATTCACAAAACATAATGCATGAGCCAAGTTACATCTAGGTTGAGCTAATTCTAGGTGGCTAGGTGATTAGAATCCGGTAGTCGAGAACTTCCGTGTCCGGTGATATAAGGGATTTAGGGGTTTAGCACTGAGCTAGCTGCTTTACCTACGGTTGGTGATAATTTGTGACTAATAACAAGTAGAATAGAACATAACTTGATTCATTGTTTCGTAACGAAGAAGGATTCCTTGATCTTCTCTCTCTTATTGTTTTCATCTTTCAACTTTCGATTTTAATTACTTTGTTTATTTTTATTTTGCTTTTTACACCCCCCTTTCGTGACAACTTTTACAACTAAGATCACTTGCTCCTCGTGGGAACGAACTTGACTTCCATTATATTATTTTTAATTGAGTGGAAATTTTGAATTAATTTGATTGCACCTACGACACGCATCAGTTAGGCTAAGTATGCTACTTGCAGCATCTCCCCATGAACTAGCTTTACATCGTAAATAAAGAGGCAAGACTTTATAAACGAAAACACCTTCATTCATTACTGCTCTTACATGACAATACCATGTACCATTACATGGTTGATCCCCTTGATCACTTTTGGAAAGATAAAACTTCATTAACAAAGCAACTTGCTTACACCAAAGCAAAGTATATACAAACTTGAAGACTCAAATAAAAGTATGTACAACTAAACTCTACACACAGAGTTTGCAACAAATAACAACTCAAGCTACATAAAACAAGGCCAAAAACACTCCTGTTTTGGCATTCAAAGTGTTGCCAATGGAGACAGCAATACTTACTTGTTTTTAGCTTAGTTTCTTTTGTCGAAGTTAGCAACCACTTCGCTACGAGGTATCTTCCTTGAAGCTTCACTTCGGCCTTCACGAGTCTTGCTAGAATGACTCCCATAATCATCCCTAACTGATACATTGAGTTGCGCCTTGAGTGGACAGCTTCTAGCTAAGTGTAAACCTTTGCAAATGAAACATCCCCTAAACTTCCGGGATGAAGGGAGCAGTTCCCCTTCCTTAGGTTCATGCTTGCGCTTACTGCCAACAGATCTTTCCTTCCCTTTGGCTTTTCCTTCGCAGCTTTGCACATCTTCAGTCGTTGTGCTATTGGCAAGCTCTCTTACCGTCTGCATAGCCATCTGGATACTTTGCACTTTGCGCTTCTTAAGTTCAGCAATCACACTTGAACTTGCGCCAACCAGAAATTGGAACATCTGATCTTCTTCACTCATGCCACACGTCTCTTGCACCAATGCAAAGAAGTTTTCAACATAGGCCTGTGGTGTACTTGTCATTTTTAGCCTACATAAACTTTCCGTTGCATACCAAGTACCATTGCTTGGCCAGAACTGACATCTCAGTCCATCTTTCATGTCATTCCATGACATAGGATTGGCATAACCAGCAGCTTTATCTTCTTGCAGCATAGTTCTCCACCAAACCTTTGCATCACCACCAAGGTAATTGCCTGCGAGAGTTACTTTTTGTCCTTCCCAAGTTCCATTCGCCTCAAAGTATGCCTCAATGTCATACAATAAATTCTCAATTTCTATAGCATTTCTGGAACCTGCGTAAATTCTTGGCTCGGAGACTCGATTAGAGCTTTCTCCATGCACGTTTGCCCCTACAAACATGCCGTTACTGATTAACCCGCGAATGCTTGCCACTTCCTCAGACATTTACTTCGCATGGCTTGTTAGTATGGTCTTTATGTCACTGAATTGCACCTTCAATTCAGTCACTTCAGCATTGGTTTTGCAATTCAGAAGGGTTGCATCAGACACCTTGTCTTCTACAGCACTTACCCTGCCATCGAATTCTTTAATCCAATCTGACGTTCTTCCTTCAAGTAGGTCTATCCTGCCATTTTCTACAGAAACAAGAGGATTTTCAATGCCATATGCACTGAAGTCAATGGTTAGATCGCCAAGATCACCATACTCCTCAAGTTGATCAAACGTACCCGGTAGTTCTTCGTCGATCATCATGCCATTAGAACTCATTTCTAATGCAAAACTCTGAAAATAATACGCCACTTACTTGCTCACAGGAAGATAGCTTTAGAGATAAAGAAGTACTAGTGTATTATCCAACAAATACACTCGAACTGTGTACCAAACACAGCTCTGATACCCGACTGTCACACCTCCAAATGCCTCTGCAAATTTTCTGCAAAAGTGTAACTCGGCAGCACAATGGTTCGGTGAATAAAGCTTCAGCCAATTGCACTTCAGCCTTATAAGTTTGTACCAATACAAACAGCTAACTCTTCAGGTTTATCAGCGGAAGTCTTTAACCTTCTTTCTCTTCTCAAAACTCATCAAATACACCCCATAATGCATTCAATCTTTGCCATACTTTACCAACAATAATCAGCCAACCAAGAACACTTAGAACATGACACAATCAACTCATTTTATTGCATCAAAGGGAAAAAATACAAAACTTTCCCACTTGGGGACTTATACAGACTTGTTCACCTTTGAACCAAGCTTTAGTCTCACAAAAACTCTCCTATTCACTCACATATGCAAACCTCACTCTCACATATGCTCTCGTTGCAAGCCTGTCGAATTTTCCCAGCCTTAGGACTATTTATACAACAGCTTTACTTGGCCAAACCATGCATAACCGTTACACACGCATGGGACAGCCATCGTTCCATAAAGCAGTCCTGCTAACAGCCAATAACTGTGCTAACTGGCCAGTTCTTCTCCAACTCGCGCCAATCATCCAACATCTGTTCTTTAGCAGTTAGAACTCTTCTCCCACGCTTATAAACTCATTTATAACCGCTCCTCTTCATCACGCATCATTGGCATGCTTGTGAAGCTCTTAACTAACTTGCAACCGTCACTTGAGCCGTATTGTACCACTTGTTGTGGCATACCGGATTCTGCCTTGCGCCAACGTTCAGCCCTCTTGGCCCTGCATGCTTATCATTCTAAACTCATGCACGCAAATTCTTTAAGCTTCAAACATCGATGCCAGCTGCTTAGGCTCACTCTAGTTGCTCATGCGTCATATATGCTTCACTTCGCCAATTAGCTTGACAACAACAATGCAACTCTTTCATTACCAACTTGTTTGCATTATTCAAGCTTTGGCCAACCTTGAATATATGCCATAGACCAACTCTTAGTCTATTCTTCACTCTTGCATCCTCCTTGAGCTTGGGCCAACTCAATTCCATGGATATGCATCGATGCCAACATCGCATGTTGCATCTGTCACTTTGGCCACATCTTGCCAATCCCTCAATGAAGCCTTCTTGTGTCGGCCAATAAGCTTCATTACTTAGCCAATGTGCTTTACAGTGTAGCGCCACTCTTGCGCTTCACTGGCCCTACAGGGTGCCGCTATCTTAGTGCTTGACGGTCTATACAACATACCGCTATTATGGCTTGTGTTGCGCTATTATAGCTTACGTTGCGCTATTATGGCTTCGCATTGCACCATTACGGCGGAGTACTGATTTGGCCTGCAACTCTGTGACGCACAATCATTGTGCTTCACTTGCAGTACCGTAATAGTAGGGAAGGTAAAGAGTGGAAAATGTCTAAAGTTGCTAATGGTTGTCACAACCACGATGATCCGGATACTCTTATTGGACATGTAATGGTTGCGAAGTTAAAACCACATGAAATGGATTCGGTGAAGTCTATGAGGATTTGTAAAGCGAGTGCGATCTTAAGTAAGATTAAGAAGGACGACCTCGACAACCTTTCATCTTTGTCTACGATCAAGGCGACCCTAAAATGACGGAATGGGATGGTAGAACGGTTATGCAACAATCAAAGTGGTTAGCGGAGTTACATGACTACATGCTGCGAACAGAAGAAAATGATGGTAAAGTGGTACGTATTTTCTTGGCACATCCTTTGATGATCCAATTGGCACAATGCTTTCATCAAATTTTGTTGATAGATGCAACTTATAAGACAAACAAATATAACATGTCGTTGTTGAACATTGCTTGTCACACTTCGGACAAAAACACGTTTACGATTGCATGGGGTTTAATAGATCATGAGAACAATGTGAGTTTCATTTGTATGTTGGAGACATTGAGGTCCATTTATAACGGTGATAATTTTCCAAGGGTTATTGTAACGGATAACGATCAAGCCTTAATGCATGCAATACCGGTAGTGTTTCCGGAAGCCCGAAACTTGCAATGTACGTAGCACATTCAATACAACCTCAAATCCAATTTCCATCATCATTTCCAAGCTAAAAAACCAAGGAAGGGTACCAAGAGGTCGAAGGAAGAGGATGAGCGCATTAGTAAATTAACCTTGGAAGAACGAGAGGAAGAGAAAAGGTTATTTGATGAAAAATGGAAGGAGGATGGAATAATTTGGAGAAACTTCATGAAAGCATGGGACAAGATCGTTTTGTCGAAGACCGAGGAAATTTACGAAAATAACTTGAAGAAATTTGAGGATGAATATGGCACGGACTACCCAAAACCCGTTGGGTATTGTACAAAACAATGGTGAAAAGACGAGGGTACCCAAATACACCACAATCTTTTTATTTGATCACAACCTATTCAATCTCTACCGTGTATAAACCTCTTGGAGCAACGATCACTCAAGGAATATTTCAACACAATGTCCACTTGAAATAGGGTTAGTCCGAACTGGTCTAACACGTGAATAATTATATCAGACAAGTGGAGAAATCCAATACACTTTCTGTGATCGTCTATGGATATGAATCGAGACAATAATACGACAAAGTGTTCACTTGATAACCGAAACCTTATAAGATAAATATCAAGTGCCTAGTTAACGTACAAGTGTAATTACTTTAATTATAGTATAAAAAAAATTATAATGCGGAAATAAAGTAAAGCACACACCAGAATTTTGTTAACGAGAAAAACTACAATCTTGTAGAAAAACCCCGGGACCTAGTCCAGATTTGAATACTCAATGAATTAAGACGCTACAAAAACTAAACCTGCAACTTCGTGTAGACACTACTAAGTAAACTAAGATCCTAGTTACTCAGCTTCAGCAATATTCTTGATTTGATAATATCTAGCAGAACCGAAGTTCTCAATAGATATTTGATACCCAATATCCTAGCGAGTAACGTACGTTCTCTTTAGGAGTAGATCTAATATATCTTCTTAATGATTCACAACAACTTCTTCTTCAATTCTTCAATCTTCGATTTAATCTTCAAAGTAACAATCTGCAAAAACAAACTTGATTCCTTATTGATTTGTCACACAGAATGGAGTCTGTTAACAATGGCAAATCAATGAATCTATCTTACGGATCTAGAAAGACTTAGATCCGTAGAAACGTTGACCTTTGATCTAGTTTGAGTGAGCCTTATATCAGAAGAGAAGGTTCTCAAGAATAAACAAACTAGGTGCAATCAAAGATTCAACAACCGTTAGTCAATCAAATCAATCGAAAACAAAAGATAAACTGCAAGTATCTAGTTTCCCACCAACGGGTCGCGCTAGAGCTTCTCAATCCCAAAGAAGACTTTAAATTGAGCGGCCGTAAGAGATTTCGCCTAATTAAGTTACTCTCCTCTCCGAATAGGCGGCTACACCAGTAACAGTACAACAAAGGAAGTTTACTGTCACAAAGGATTAGTTTGTCCGAAATGCAAACTTCAAGTATTTATAGACAAGGAAGTTTTGACACCAAGGAATTTCCAAAACCGAAAATATTCTCAAAGATATTCAATACATTCCAAATTCGGATTCCATAATTCCTGAGAATGCTCTGTCCAAAAATATTGATCGAAAATCTCATTGGAAAATCTTTAACTAGTAAATGCACATTACTAATTCTTATTTTCCATATATATAATTAAAAACCTTAATTAAAAGATTCTTAACTTGTTTAATTTCGATCCTGGGATTTTCTTCCTTTTAGCTGTTAAGGAATAACTTTGAACAGTTAAAGAAATAAACATTAATAGCACGTGTTCAAAGTATGTCGACATCTTAACTTTGTAAGTTCTCTTTCACACTTACAACCTTGAAACCGATTTGCCACACTTCCAAACAAGTTTAGAATTGGTTCATCTGACTTTCAAGAACTATGTGATTGATCAAACCAACATTCAATCACAATCATGGGTTTACGGTTCTACCTCCATGTGAGTATTGTGCATAGTCACACTAGATTCCCAAAAGTTCGGTTGACTAGGTACTAGGATCGGTTCCTCACATATATATGGTATCTAACTTATATGTGTTGCACATGTCCATATGATCGGTTCCCCTTTCTGCTATAAACCTTGTTGCACCCCATACAAGGATCGGTTCCCTTTAAATGCACCTTACTAGGATCGGTTCCCTTTCCCTTTCAAGGATCGGTTCCCTTTCCCTTACAAGGATCGGTTCCTTTTACCTTACAAGGTCAGACATACAAAATCCGATCATACCACAGGTGATTACTTAAGATCGGTTTTACTAATAAAAGTTATACCAATACATAAGTCAGGCCTTTGTGAACAGTTTTACCAAGAACACAACAAGTTGTGAGCGGTTATACTCTATCACACATATTGGTTGTTCATAAGATATGCAATGAATAACAAAACCAATAACACCTGGCAATTTCCTTTTCGGTTTATAAACAAGTTTATGAACTTACTTACTTAGAACACATGTAAAACATTGTTCCCTAGGATGAAATCCTCACCTTATACTCATACATAATCACAATAGAATTCAACCGATTATGTCGATATCTTATCTACAAAGTTTAATGTTTAAGCAATAAACCTCGTATTATATTCCTTAATACTATGTCTAACTAGAGTGTAATCATGCTTTGCAGTTTTGTTTTCAATATACATGACTTGAAAGACACAAGATAGATATGGAACAAGTCAAGTCATAGTTACTAACCTCAAGCTGAAGGATAATGTCTTTGTTGTCTTCAATCCATCTTCAGATCTTTGTGAGTAACTGGAGCACAATACTTCTATCATTTATAGTCCAACCTATCGAAGTTGATTGTAGTTTACATAATAGCGACTCGAGTTTTGGAACTAAATATGACAACCAATCTTGACATACCAACGCTTGGTGGGTTCAACCGAGCAGTGCTCTAACAATCTCCCCCTTTGTCAATTTAATGACAAAACTCTATTACATATGGAGAAACAAATTACAAAAATAACTCATTCTACATACGCATTCACATTTCAACAACACAATAACCTGGAGATATTCAAACCATAAATGCCGTTGTTGACATTATAATAACAAAGCGATACTACTCCCCCTAAAGGTAAGATAGGTAGATTTTCAATCTACACGTCTTTGTTATACCATGTAATATGATATGTTACTCCCCCTTAATCTGTGCTTTCACCCTTTCGTTTAGATAAACGTTCAAGTACTAATGTTCTTTTCCTTAGCGATACCAATTAATATAAAATCAACGCCAGTATCACTTATTTACTCCATATATTTCTCCCCATTTTTGTCACAAAAATGACAAAGAAAAAAAATAAAGGACAACACGAAAAGAATCTTACAAATCTCAGAATAGACTTGCAAACCTGTAGAGTTAGGCACGAGGGTTCCACACATCATGTTCTGATAACCAATATCAAAACCGAAACTACAAGTAGTCTTAGTTTGATATGTTACCAAGGAAACAATTGTCCGAAACAATTTTTCCAATTTAGTTTAGCAAACCAAAAAACAACTAAGCACCTTAGTCCCTTTGCTAAACCGATTGTTCAAAAACAACCGCTTTATTCGATAAGACCAAAATAAAGATAAACTCCATTTTTCTCATCAAGTTCTAATTATCCATAAACTTAGACCTTTCAATTTTAAACAAGACAAGTACTAGGTTAGTTAACTAGCATTCCTTGTTAAGGCATTCGATTAGACTTGAATAACCGAAACCTCACTTCGATAAGTCTAACTAAGATCAAAATTGACTTAGTTTATATTATCCGGAATCGAATTGGACTAAACAACTCATCCCGTACACAATATATTTTGTTAAGCCATAAATAATTCATACAAACCAAAATAAATCAACTTGCATAATTATTCACCTCAACCGAAAGCAATTGAAACAACATAGACAATATAAGCACCGCAATTGCACCGAAATTTTGTAAGCCCAAACAATTGATACCACACAATAAAGCAAGATAACAATAGTTTGTCTTAACCGGAACCAATTGAATAACACACATCATGGAATAAACATCAATTGTACCGAAAATTTGTTAAGCAAAAGCAAAATATATGCAATAAAATCATGCTTTTCTTAAACAAAAAAATGATTAACTAACAAATTTTTTACCTCAAATTTTCGCATCCTCTTGTCCTCATTGTTCTTCTTATCCTTTCGCAAAGACATAAGAACAACAAAAGAAACCTTTACCAGAGAAAGGTTGAAGTGGTTTTAACTATTACATGCCAATAGTAATAAGCTAATACCAAAGACTCATATGTATACTATATACACAACTTATGAGAAATAAATTGATAATAGTATAATCGTGACTCACATATGGGATTAATTGTCATCATCCTTTTATGATTATTTGATTAAGCAACCCAACAAGTTAGATATGAAATCCGCTAAATCAAAAGTCACAAAATCATAAAAAGGTAACCGATTATGAGACCTATCTCATATAACGACGACAACATGGAGATACATTCATTTGTTCAAGAGCGTTTAACAAAATATTCTGAATGTCATGAGTATTGAAACTTATCATTCGAGTGTCATCATTGTGACTATCTTTTGATACCATCCTGGTTGTCTTTAGAGAAGACTTTGGACTCCATTTAGAAATGGGTTTTGCTGAAACAACTTTGTTCTTCCCATTATTTCTTCCTGAAATCCAAGATGAATCTCTTGAAGAAACATTAGGGTAACTGAAATGTTGAAAACTCTGAGAGATAGCCTTTCTCAAATTTGGAATATCAGATCTGGTCTTTACAAAGTTATCTCTCCTTTTGTAGTTTGAGTGATTCTGAGAAAACTTTGTAGAAGCCTGATAAGCAAACTTTGAACTATCATTACAATAATTCTTTTGTTCATTTTTAGGACAATGATGTCCTAATTTAGCACGAGAAGCATTATTGAGTTCAACCAATTTTGATAGTAACGTGCATCTATGGCTTTCTCATTCCTTTTACGGAATCTGCAGCACCTTTCCAAGTGTCCTTCATTTCCACAATAAGAGCAATGCTTAGTAACACACGAAACATGAGGCTTAGTGTTACCTTATTGTGGATTCTCTTTTATTGGAGTTTGACGGAATTTACGTTTTCCATCTTTTCTTTGAGGATGAAGGTGCTCTGATTTTTTCTTTTATGGAAGAGCAATCTTTTGTGGCAACTGTTGAAGCAATTTCTTCAGCAGAGTCTTTAGGCTTTACAAACTTTGTCTCCAGTTTAGCATTCAAAGTGTGTTTACCTTTGTAGCCCAATCCTCGCGTGTCACGCGGAACTCTAGTTGATTTCAACATTGAGTCAAGTTGTTTTGTACTAGTATCGAACTTTGTCAAGTCCGTTTTTATACTCATATTCTCTTTTTCCAATGTTTTTATTTTTTCAAGAGCATTATCTAGATCAACCTTAAATTTATCAATTTGAACTTTTGTTGATGGTGGTTTTTAGCTTAGGTTTAAAATCGTAAAACCGCACATCTGGCATGACGTCATTATGACCAATAACACATTTATCGAATCGATCAGCATGCTTACGTAAGAATTACCAGGGTACCTTTTTTCTTTCTATGTGTCATGTTCCACGACAGAACCCTTAACATTAATTGACATCACCTGTGAAAAAACCTAAATTCTCATGCTACCGCGCCAAGGCATGCCAACCATGCCAGCCGCACCACTGTGTCGATGGCAAACCGTGCCAGCTACATCTCCGCGCCAAGGCATGCCAACCATGCCAGCCGCACCACTGTGCCAATGGCAAACCGTGCCAGCCACATCTCCGCGCCAAACGCACCTTGCCTTGGATCTAGCCATACTAGCCGAACCATGTGACAAACGGCCCATGGCCCTACCTCGTCAAGCCAAACGCACCTATCCATGCTAGCCGAACCATGTGCCAAACGGCATGCCAAGCCCTTGGCCCCACCATGCCAAAATGCACCTAGCCATGCTAGCCGAACCATGTGCCAAACGGCATGCCAAGCCCTTGGCCCCACCATGCCAAACGCACCTTGCCCTAGCCACGTTAGTCGCGCCACCATGCTGGCCTTCCCTATGCGGCTACTAAAACGAAGGCGTGCTACAATCAACGGTCGCCCTTCAATCCCAGGATCGAATCCTAGCCATCCAAGGTTACCAGACAACGCATGGTAACCTTTGGCCCGAAACCCTAGTTTGGCCACGTCCAAACCGCGCCAAGGCATGCCATGCCAACCTAGCCGCACCACCATGCTGGCCTTCCCTATGCGGCTACTAAAATGAAGGCATGCGACAATCAACGGTCGCCCTTCAATCCCAGGATCGAATCCTAGCCATCCAAGGTTACCAGACAACGCATGGTAACCTTTGGCCCGAAACCCTAGTTTTGCCACGCCCAAACCGCGCCAAGGCATGCCATGCCAACGGCATGCCAACCTAGCCGCGCCACCATGATGGCCTTCCCTATGCGGCTACTAAAACGAAGGCGTACGACAATCAACGGTCGCCCTTCAATCCCAGGATCAAATCCTAGCCATCCAAGGTTACCAGACAACGCATGATAACCTTTGGTCCGAAACCCTAGTTTGACCACGCCAAAACCGCGCCAAGGCATGCCATGCCAATGGCATGCCAACCTAGCCGCGCCACCATGCTGGCCTTCCCTGTGCGACTACTAAAACGAAGGCGTGCGACAATTAACGGTTGCCCTTCAAACCCAGGATCGAATCCTAGCCATCCAAGGTTACCAGACAACGCATGGTAACCTTTGGCCCGAAACCCTAGTGTTTATGGGTGAATACTATTTCTGCCGGTTTTGGTAATTTGGGGTGTGTGGATGATAAATGAGTCTAAACCTTAAACAAATGCACTGCACGGGAGTGCTTGTAGATTCGAGAAATCAATCTGTGCAAAAGACCAAACCCAGGTTTTGGTCAAAACCTCAGTACCAAAAACCAAATAACCCTTTAATTTATTGACCTGAATTATTTTTGTTATTTTATTTAAACCATTGATCTTTGTTACGCGTGGACAGCCAAAAAAAATATTCATAATAAATTAATTTAAATCTCTTCTTTCTCTTTTTATCTTCTTCTTTCCCCTACCTAAATGAACCAGCCACCATTTTCTTCCTTGCCTCAGCCACCACGTCTGCCTCCGACATTTTTTTTTCTTCTTGAATGATAGATTAGCTGAATCAGAATCAGTGTCGAACTTATTTTCTTCTTTCCCTCAAATCACTCTGAAACAATCCCAAATTGCTCCATTTCAATCCATCAACAACAATATTCTCAAAACACTTTTAGATTCCTTACTACAAAAATCAAATCATTAGATTCTCCACTTTTTGTTAAAAATGAACTTCACTCAAATGAGTCAAATCACAACCCTAACTTGAGTAAATTCGAGTTGAATACAATCAAATGTTCAATCAATGTTTTCATCTAAAATTGCAGCAACATCTTCATTGGAGAGATCTAAAAGTTCTTCAATAATAAATTGCTGATTATCGGTATAAACTAGTACTTGCTCAATTTGGTATTGGTTGTTTCTGGGTGCTGATGTAGGATGTTGAATTTGCTCAATTTGTTGTTGATTTAATTTGGGGATTTTGGGGTTTTAATTTGAGCATCAATTTCATTTTTAAGGTTAGTGATTCGTGGGTTCTGTCTATTGTTTGAATTTTAGTTGAAATTGAAATTTAGATTTGTATTTGATATTTATAATTGGGTATCTTGCAATTGAACGAAATCGTTATTTGTGAATGTTCAAAATATTGTATTGTGAGGTTCTTGAATTAGAGTAAATTGAGGGAAATTAGGGAGTTTGTTGTCAAGAATCATCATGGAATTGGGAATAATAAATTGATGAATTAGGGTTCTTCTGAGAGAGTTTAGGTTTAAAGCTAAGGGTTTTGAATTGGAGAATTTTTAGAGTGAAAAAGAGACAGATGGTGGCGGTGATGGCTTGGAGAAGATTGGTTATGTAAATGTTAAGAAAGCCAAGATTATTAAATTAAATTCATATAATAATTTCATTTTATTCATATCTTAATTAATTTATTAATAATTTTTAAACAGTAGTCAATATTTAGTCGAGTCAATGTGGGTGAACGTCCAGTCCAGGTACCAAGCACTAACATTGGACAAATGTTAGACCAAAGCCTAGTCTTGGACAAAACCTAAGTACCAAGTCTAATTATCCCTTTTCTTAATCCCAAAAAATGTAAAATGACAGAATTAAAAACCCAACTTAATTTTTGTGGAATAGTAATTGAAGTTGTTGTTAACAAGACATGTGATAGTTGGGTCTTAAAGTTTTGCATTTTAACCAAGTCAAACTTGCAGCTAAAAGAAAAAGAAGAGTTCAAGGCAAGTAAATTCAAGGAAAGACAAAGAAAATTTGAAAGTTAACTAGTCAGAAGAACAAAGAAAAATCTCTTCAATAGTGAATTTTTTTTATCGCGTAGTGCGCAAGCAACGGACGTCTTCGTATTCATCTGATTGTTAAGATATAAAGTCATCGCAATACTTAACTACAATTACCTCCTAATTTGTTCAAAATATTATGGATTTTTTTAGATTTTAAACAAAATATGGAATCTTGTATTTTTGGAAAATACCTATATTTTCCTTGTATATTTGGGCACCAAAATCTAGGCAGATCGGTAACATCTTGAAAGAGTCAAGCAAGTTTAAACTAAGAACGATTGGTTAAATTATTCTTAACCAGTCCCCAAATTGAGTCTTCTTTTTTTTTTGGCGGTACCTACGAAATGATGTAATCTCTGGACTACATTGTAGTACATTATCATTCACTTGTACTCACTGGACTAATATTGTACAGTTAACTTATCTGCATCGAGTAAGACAGGGATGGATCACTATGGTGAAATGGCTTGATGACCATCTCTAATTATGTGTAGAAAATACTAACATGACCTTATCAGTCAAGCTCAACATGAGAGTATTTAAAGGTCCTTTCACTCAACATTAGGATAATATACTCTTTTTTGTTTCGATGAAAGATAATTAAATACATTAGTTCGTACGTATCTAATAGGTCTTCAAACTACAATAAAATACTATACACATAGAAAAAACACGGGGTACCAAAATATACCACCAACTTTTTCTTAGGCAATCTGTATGGACAAACTCAACATAACTCCGAGAGTTCAACTCAATCAAGGAATAATATCTAGAGTTATCTCTCTCTCTCTCTCTCTCTCTCTCTCTCTCTCTCTCTCTCTTGTAATTAGAACGTTTACAGAAACGAATCTGTGAACCTAATTACAAAGGGATTACATGGACGGTACCAAAGAACAATGTCCAAGGATCAATTAAGTCGTATCCAACAAGGTCGGATGGATGTACTATGATTGAGTAACGCACAACCTGTGATATTTCAATTATAAAGATAAACAATATAATGCTGAAAAAGAAATAACACATACAGCAGAAGTTTTGTTAACGAGGAAACCGCAAATGCAGAAAAGCCTTGGGACCTAGTCTAGATTGAACACCAAACTATATTATGCTGCTACAGACACTAGCATACTACCAATTAACTTCGGACTGGAATGTAGTTGAGCCCTAATTGAGTCTCCCACTGATTAAGGTACAGTCGCGCTCCTTACGCCCCTTGAATCCCAGCAGGACTCCGCGCAATTGATTCCCTTAGCTGACGTCACACCAACTAAGAGTTGCTTCAACTCAATTTAAGACTTTAAACCAATCTGCCTCCCAAAGATTAAGCTTATATGTGATTTCCTTTACGATCAAAAAGTTTGACCAAGGTGATGGAAATCAATAGCAATAGACAGAGTCTAGATAACCTCAAAATCCGAACTTATGCAACCCGAAGTGCAGCCTAGATTATTATTCACCTCACAAATATAAAACTTGTGGAATCAACAAAGTTTGAGATGAATAGAACTTTGATGATTTCTATCTATCTTGATCGAGTGAGCAGCCCAACAATCGATCAAGATCAGGATACTCGAGTTATCAAGAAAAGATAACTGGACCTGGCTTGATGAATCCCTATGAAGTCTTTGTAGTCGCTAAACCCTAAAAGGGTTAGTAAGAGGACGACTCTAGTTACAACTAGGACAAACCAAAAAGTCGTGTCGGGATTCAAAGATCCCAGTTGCTTGAAGTTCCCCTTTTGTAGACATTCAATGCATAGGTTTCTTTAGGTTTAAGCTAAGATAGCTTTGGAACCAAGCAACCAATATCCACCGTTAGATGAATCTTTGAATCTAATTTGCATAAACAAGATATACACTATAGTTAGGTGAAACCATAATCGAACCGTGTATAAAGACTATGTTCAACATGGTTAGCCGAAACTAGCCGATTTGAACTTAAAAGCTTAATACTCATTTTCATGAACACATAAGACATTAAATCTTAGTCACAATCATGTTATCAATTAAGTCTAGTATTTTAGAGAGCTAATCAAATGCTAATTATCTCATAGAAATAATTTAATCGCACTTGAAAATAATCAACATGGTTAGCGTATGTACAAAGTACAAATACTATAGCCGTTCGTGAGTCAGGTCAGTCACAGTACGTGTACCGGTTGGTGAACTATTAAGAAAAACCAAGTTTCGGAGTTCACAGAACTATTTAGGTATGCGTACAAGTATGTGTACCTTAACGCTATAACCGGTTTCGAAGTCCACAAAACTATTTTGGTATGCGTACAGGTATGAACACACAAACCGAGTTCCGGGACACAAAACTTTTCTGGTACATGTACCGGTATGGATACCAAACCGGTTCCGTGACCACAGTTCCTTTTTGGTTTGCATACGTGTATGCATACCGATGATAGGTGTAGAATACACCGTATTTACTATATAGAGTTTATGCTTTCTTTGCTATTTTTCGTGTGAATTATGTATCTTATGTTTGCTTTTGAGTTATCAGGTGCAATGGAGTCGCACGGAGGGAAAGAAGAAGAAATTGTCCAATTTGAGCAAAAAGGGCGAGATTGTCATCTCACAGGCGAGCTATATGTGGAGCAGGCTGAAACACGGCGAGGGAGCGGAAGAGAATTAGGCTGTCGGTTACCTGGAACCGACAAGCCAAAGTAATTGGAGGTGGCCCTTATCTAATTCTGGGCGCTTAGAGCTAATGGCTCTTCTTACACTGCCCAAAAATTGAGAAAATATTTCTCAATTATTAGTTTCACCTGAAACCAGATCGAGAGAGAGGAAGTGAGGCAGCCATGAGAGCTTCAGAGATTGTTTTCTTTTCCCCCCCCCCTGAACCGATGGCTGTTAATGGCGAGAAACGATGATGTAAATGGAGACTGTTGGCAGAGAGTGGGTGTGAACTAGATCGGTGCATCCGATTGTCGATGTCGATTTGAGCTGAATTGAGAGAAGCTAGGGTGACTGTGAGATTCAGCAAGGAAGAATTAGGGCACGGATTCATTTCGAGCAGACGAGATTCGATGATTTGGGTCTGTTGGTGATTGAGATGAAGAACAGATTTACGGGTTTGTGAAGAACGAAGTTCGAGTTAACTTATTTGAAATGAAATCGATCTTAGTGGCAATTTCATGAGTCTCGGATGTGATGAGTATTGACAAGAAATGGGTTTAACTCGAAATGTCAAGAAAAGATGATGTCGCTCAAGTCGTTGCCAAGGTTCAATTGTGTGAAGTTTTAATTTGATGTTGCCCATGGAATTCTTTGTTGGAATTGGCTCGGGGTTGGAATGTTAGGTTGCTGGTGCTGTAATGGGAACTGAGCTGGACTGATCTTGATTTCATGTTGCAGGTGGAGTTACTATGTGGCTGGCTAGGCAAAGGCGAGCCGAGCATTTGAAGCCGATAAGTCTGCAGATTTGAAGTCGGAGTTGCAGCCAAGGCCGGGGTATGGAGAAGAAATGTGACATGTGAATGGAACCGGTGCGTGTGGAGATGCAAGACCTGCCGTGAGAGCCGGTGTTGTTGCGAGGTGGTAGGATGAAGTTGCACAACCGGGTTATGGCCGGATTGTGTGGAGGCAGCAGCAGGGTATTACAGAGAATAAGGAGTTGATGCTGCTGGTATCTGAGCCAGATGGGTATGCAATAGATGAATGTTAGGTTGTGTTGCAGTGGTGTAGATTGAGCTCAGGCTCGGGTAGATCTTGTGAATGGCTTGGCGGTGGTGCAAAGTGGAGCCGTGTTATAAAGTAGAAGCCGGTGGTGATGGAGGCTCAAGTGAAGGATGTGCTTGAGTCTCATTGAGGTGTGAACCGAGCCGTGAGCTTAGAAGAGAATTGGCAGGGCTGTAAGTTGTGCTGCAAGGGAGTATAGCCACATATGGAGGCTGTCTTGGCTGAGGAGAGAGTGGGTCTGGTGGTAAGCTACATGAGCCAAGGGATTGAGATGGCAGATGCAAGTAGCCTGACTGAGGTAATGATGGTGTTGTGTTGTGTTGGCTCGAGTTGTGGTACTGAGTTGAAGGAAGGAAAGGCATTGGTGGCCTTAGCTGAGGCTTGAGATGGTACTGGTGTGGGCAGGATGATTGCAAGTTGGATGTTGCAGCATCAAGAAGCTACATATGATGGTGATTGTGGCCTGGAGTTACAAAGATGTAGAGGAGCTGCTGCAGTTGCAGCTGGTTTTGTTACACAGGCCAGACCTAAGCTGTTGATGATTGAAGTGCTGCCATGGAGTGAGCTGAGGTTGGCCTGGCCTGAGGCAATATTGCGAGTGGTCCAAAAGTTTTGGTAGGAGGTATTGCCTGGTTTATTAATTGGAAGTCAGTGTTTGGGAGATTTATGTGATGAAATTGCAGGCTGGAGGGAGGACTGAAATGGCTAGGCAGAGAGGAGTTGAGATGTCGGGCAACAATGCTGGAGATTGTGTTGAATAGGGAAGGAGCCGGCAGCCTTGGCTGTGTCTTTAGTGAGCAGTGCGCAGTGAAGCCGAGTTGCAGTGGGGAGAAGGTATAGCAACACGCCCATCGTGGCCGCGGTACGTAAGCCGCACAACCGCAGAGACTGTGCCCGGGCAGTGTGGTTCGACAACCGATTAGCTAACCAGCAGTCGCCCCGATTCACTATGACTCGACCCGACCGATGTTGACCCGGCTTTCGATCCGAGTTCACCCGTTCCGATCCGATTCGACCGTAGAGTTGACCAGCTGGGTCCCGACTCGTTGACCCGGTGGCCGGCGGACTTTGCCGGTCACCGGGAGCCGATTTCCGGCCACAATCCCGTACTTCCAGGACCGATTTTGGGGCGTATTTTCTACACACGGGTTTCTCATCCTTGTGGGCTTGGTGGACTCTCACCTAATGGACTTTGAAGACTAAACCTAATTTTGGAAGGAGAAAAAGGCTATAAAAGGGAGGTTTTCTACAACACATAGGATATCATATCTTTTGCTTGGAATTCTTTTGGAGAGCCACTTTTGTTTACACTTCTAGGGTTTGGTTTTGTTCTTCTTCTTCCTTGTTTTATTATTGAATATTGATGATGATGAACTCCATAGCTATGAGTAGCTAAACTTATTATTGGTTATGGGATAAAAGTTGATTTCTCAACATGCTTTTGATTCAATGAATTAGTTTTGTCTCGTAATTATTGTTTGTGATTCACAATTAATAGTGTTATAAGATTTGAAAACTTGTTAGGTTGAGTCCGGAATCAATCCGATTTGTGTTCATCTCTAGAGCTATATTAGGGTTTTCAATACGAAAACGTTGTTTATCCCTGATTCTAAGTAGCATAATTGTGGTTAGTGCTTGTAGTGATACATCCTATTAGTCACAAGTGAGTCATAACTTTTGTTAAAACGTCTAGTGCTTTTACACATTCGTTTGCATTGATGAGTCTTATTCCATAAATCTTAATGCTTTTAGGAGTTAAACTTAATTGTGCTTTTACACTTTAGGTTGCTTTCGACGAAGAATTCACATATGCATCTTTTAATGTGGTTGTGATGAAAACAGGGAATTAACGGGTTATACTTGTGATCAAGATATCCTAGGACTTTTAATAAATACGAGATTAAAATACCAATTCTAATCATTGATGAAAATACATGTTTGTGAATGATACTATCCCTTGACCAATATCCTCTCCTTATTGATTTCTCAAACTATTTACTTTGCTTCAATTACTTTTATTTTCTTAAACACAACAAACATACCTTGGGTTATTTTAGAAACCGAAATTTACATAACAACAAACGCCTCTCTGTGGATACGAACTCTTCCTTACCTTGTGCTTCATTTAAATTTAGTGCGTAAGAAAGTGAAATTAATTTTGACGGATTGACAACCGGTCAAATTTTTGGCCGATTGTCGGGGGAGGCATACGGCTTGTTATTAAGTTTTTAGTTTCTTTTTACAATTTCTGCTTTTATCTTTGCTTTTCGTTTCTTGTCTTGTTTCTCACTTGTTTGCGAGAATTGTTTGCAGGTGCATAATCTCTGGCTTCTAAGGATTGGAATTATCCAAGGTGCGGGATAGCTACTAGACGCGGCACAATACTCCAACCAAGTAAAGGCACAACGGACGAGCACGAGGAGGAAGTAGGAGAAGAGATTTTCCGACAACGTGAAGAAGAAGAAATGGGTGATGCAAATCGTTCACTCAAGGACTTAGCCTCTCATAGGCTTGATACACAACAGGGGTGTATTCAAACAAACTCTACTTTTGAGATAAAGCCGGGGTTGCTTAGAGAATTACCAAAATTCCATGGCATGGTGAATGAAGATCCTAACAAACATCTTTTGGACTTCCACACCATTGTCACGGCTATGCTTCCAGCAAATGTTGAGGCGGATGGTGCAATGTTGAAGGTTTTCCGTTTCTCTTTAATGGATAGTGCTAAGGATTGGTTGTACTATTTACCTCCCTAAGTGTCACAACATGGAATGGGTTGAAGAAACTCTTTTTGGAGAGATATTTTCCTGCATCCAAGGCTACTCAAATTCGCAAAGAAATTTGTGGGATGAAGCAAAACGTGGGAGAATCCTTATATGAATGTTGGGAACGGTACATGAGATTGGTTGCAAGCTGCCCTCACCACCAATTTAGTGACGCTATGATCATCCAATACTTCTATGAAGGACTCCAATCAAGTGATAGGAATCTTATTGACGCTGCGGGTGGTGGTGCACTAGTTAGTAAGACGGTGGCACAAGCTAGAGAGTTGATTGAAAACATGGCAGCGAACTCACAACAATTCTTAAGTCGTGGGTCGGATGTGATTCTAAGAAGGGTGAGTGAAGTGAGCGAGGTGGAGGACCTTCGTCAACAAATGGGTAACATGAACGCAATGCTTCAACAAGTTGCAGCCGCGGTTGTACCAACTTCTTCTCAATCTTATGAAGACGAGCAAGCTAATGCGATCTTTCCGAATCAACCAAGACGGTATGATCCCTACTCCAACACTTATAATCCGGGATGGAGAGATCACCCCAATTTTAGCTATGCTAACAAGCAAGGAGCCGTTCAACAACCTACTTTCAACCGTCCGAGTGGATTTCAACCACAACAACAACAATTTCAGCAACCTCAAGCACAACAATCACAAAATCAAGGTGCGGATATTGATGCAAAGCTTCAAACTTTTATGCAAGGTATTTCCACCATGTTCAAGGAGAGTCAACAAGAGACTAAGAGTGCTATTAAGGAGTTGCAAACACAAATGGGCTCCATGGCGGTTGATATCAACAATTTGAAGGCACAAAATAGTGGGAGACTTCCTTCTCAACCTATTAACCCAAAAGAGGGTGTCAATGCTATTACGTTGAGAAGTGGTACACAACTTGTGCAACCCGAAGTTGCTGATTCGGGCAAGGTGGAGATACCAAAGGAACCTGTTTTGGAGGAGAAAACCGAGAATTCTCCCCAAACTTCTGAGGTACCTATTCCTAACTCTAAAACTCCGGTTTCTACTTATGTTCCTCCTCTACCTTTTCCTCGCAGATTTGCAAGTTCTAAGAAGGCGGAACTAGAAAAGGAGATTTTAGACGTTCTAAAAAAGATTCATGTGAACATACCACTCATTGATGCTATCAAGCAAGTTCCAAAGTATGCAAAGGTGTTGAAGGACTTGTGTACCAACAAACAAAGGCTCAAAGGTAATGAAGTGCTTAGTGTGGGGGAGAATGCTTCGGCAATCTTACAACACAAACTCCCACTTAAGTGCAAGGATCCGGGGTAGTTTCGACATTCTAGTCAAAATTGGTAACACAACTTTTAACAAAGCTATGTTGGACTTAGGTGCTTCCGTTAATGTTATGACTGCGTCAATGTATAATTCACTTGATCTTGGTCCTCTTAAAAAGGCTGAAATTGTATTGCAATTAGCCGATCGCTCTAATGTTTACCCAATGGGTATTGTTGAGGATGTTCTTGTGCAGGTTAATCAACTAGTATTTCCTGCGGACTTTTGTGTGTTAGAGATGGATGAAGGTGCACCGGACTCGTCTCTTCCATTGCTTCTTGGGCGTCCTTTCATGAAAACGGCGAAAACTATAATTGATGTGGATAAGGGAACGCTAACTATGGAGTTTGATGGAGAAATAATACGTTTCAACATTTTCGAGACGATGAGATATCCTAGCGATGTCCACTCTTGTTTCTCCATTGATGTGATGGATACATTGGCACAACAAATGTTTGAATTAAACGGTGATGATGCTTTGGAAACCGTGTTAACTACATCCATGGATAATGGTGTAGAGTGTGGTAATGAAGTCAAGGAAGCTCTTGGTGATCTCAATTCACTACAAGAATGCCCGAAAACTCATAATATCTCTTTTATTTCTTTACCATGCAGTGATGAAAAGCTTGTACCTTGATAGTTAAATCTCCGATTTTAGAATTGAAACCTCTTCCCGACCACCTTAAGTACTTGTACTTGGGTGATAATGAAGAGTTACCGGTGATTGTTTCTAACAAGCTTAGTGATTTACAGGAGCAAAAACTTCTAAGGGTGCTAAGGAAGTACAAGACGGCCATAGGATGGACAATTGCCGATATCAAGGGTATTAGCCCTGCCGTTTGTATGCACAAAATTCGTTTGGAGGATGATGCAAAGCCTAAGAGGGATGCGCAACGTCGTTTGAATCCTCCCATGATGGAAGTTGTGAAAAAGGAGATACTCAAGCTTTTGGAAGTGGGTGTTATCTACCCCATATCCGATAGCAAGTGGGTAAGCCCGGTACAAGTGGTACCAAAGAAATCGGGAGTAACGGTGGTGGAGAATGATAAGAATGAACTTGTCCCAACTCGTGTGCAAACCGGTTGGAGGGTTTGTATTGATTATAGAAAATTGAATGCCACCACTAGAAAAGATCACTTTCCTTTACCTTTTATTGATCAAATGCTTGAACGTTTAGTGGACACTCATACTATTGCTTTCTTGATGGCTATTCAGGGTTATAATCAGATTGTGATAAAGACAGGAGGACCAAGAGAAAACCACTTTCACTTGTCCTTTCGGTACTTTTGCTTATAGAAGGATGCCTTTTGGCCTATGCAATGCTCCGGCTACTTTTCAAAGGTGTATGGTGAGTATCTTTTCGGAATATGTTGAAAACATAATCGAAGTGTTCATGGATGACTTTAGTGTCTTTGGTGATTCTTTTGACCTTTGCTTGAACAATTTGTCTCTAATCCTTGAACGATGTGTTGAAACAAATCTTGTGCTAAATTGGGAGAAGTGCCATTTCATGGTAACTCATGGCATAGTTTTAGGCCATATAATATCTTCTAAAGGTTTGGAAGTCGATAAATCTAAGATAGACCTTATTCGTGCTCTAACCCCTCCCACTACGGTGAGGGAGATACGCTCTTTTCTTGGTCATGCAGGTTTCTATCGTAGGTTCATCAAGGACTTTTCCAAGATAGCGTCACCACTATGTAACTTATTGCAAAAAGATGTGGTTTTTAACTTTGATGAGAAATGTATGGCGGCATTCAATCGTTTGAAAGAACTTTTGATTTCAGCCCCTATCATTAAACCACCGGATTGGAGTAAGCCATTTGAGCTCATGTGTGATGCTAGTGATTATGCGGTTGGTGCGGTGCTTGGGCAGCGTGTGGGGAAGCTTCCTCATGCTATCTATTATGCTTCTAGAACGTTAAATGAGGCTCAACAAAACTACACAACCACTGGAAAGGAGTTATTAGCCATTGTTTTTGCTTTAGAAAAGTTTCGCTCTTATCTAATTGGTACAAAAGTTGTTGTTTTTCTCGATCATGCAGCGCTTAAGTACTTGCTTACAAAGAAAGAGGCGAAACCGAGGCTCATACGATGGATACTACTCTTGCAAGAGTTTGATATTGAAATCAAAGACAAGAAAGGGATTGAGAACACCGCTTGCGGATCACTTGAGCCGAATTGCTTGTGGACAAGGAGACTATCCCGTTGCGTGAAAGTTTCCCGGACGAGCAACTTTTCTCAATTGCCTTTGGAGAACCATGGTATGCCGATATTGTGAATTACTTAGTTTCTAAACAAATCCCAAAGAACTTGTCTCGTGCTGAGAGGGACAAACTTAAGAGGTTAGCGAACCAATACATATGGGATGATCCATACTTATGGAAACATGGTAGTGACCAAGTAATACGGAGGTGCGTACCCGATTCCGAATTTAACTCTATATTGTCTTTTTGTCACTCTTATGCTTGCGGAGGACATTTTGGGAGTAAGAGGACAGCGCACAAGGTACTTGAAAGTGGTTTTTATTGGCCAACTTTGTTTAAGGATGCGCATATATTTTGTACAACTTGTGATAGGTGCCAAAGAACCGGCAATCTAGGTGTCCGAAATCAAATGCCACAAACTTTTATTCAATTTATTGAAGTTTTTGATGTATGGGGTATTGATTTTATGGGGCCTTTTGTCAACTCCCATGGGAATTTTTATATCTTACTTGCGGTTGATTATGTCTCGAAATGGGTGGAAGCTAAAGCCACCCCTACTAATGATTCTAAAGTGGTTTCAGATTTTGTGCAAGCTAATATTTTTGCAAGGTTTGGAATTCCAAGAGCCATAATTAGCGATGGGGGTTCTCACTTCAAAAACAGGATTCTACAAAGCTTGTTGGCGAAGTACAATGTGTCGCACAAGATTGCAACACCTTATCATCCCCAAACCAATGGACAAGCCGAGGTGTCAAACCGAGAGGTGAAATCAATTCTAGAAAAGACGGTGAACCCGACAAGGAAGGATTGGAGCATGCGACTTAATGATGCTTTGTGGGCGTATAGAACCACATATAAAACACCTATTAGAATGTCTCCTTTTAGGATTGTGTATGGTAAACCTTGTCACTTACCCGTGGAAATTGAGCATAAAGCGTTTTGGGCTATTAAGCAATGCAACATGGAGATGGATGGGGCTGGAAAGCAAAGGAAGTTACAACTTCAAGAGCTAGAGGAGCTTCGCAATGATGCATTTGAAAGCTCACGGATTTACAAAGAAAAGACGAAAGCATTCCATGATAACAAGATTTCTAGGAAACAATTTTGTATTGGGCAGAAAGTGCTTTTGTTTAATTCTCGCTTGCAATTATTTCCGGGTAAACTAAGGTCACGATGGATCGGACCTTTTATTGTTACTAATGTGTTTTCTCATGGTGCAGTGGAAATTCGTAGTATAGCTACAGGGAAAGAACTTAAAGTTAATGGGCACCGGTTGAAACCATATTATGAGAACTTCACTTCCGAGGTGGTGGAAGGAGTTAACTTTGTGGATGTGCTCCTCCGGAGGAGTCATAGAAAGCAAGGAGATAGTCGGGCTGACGACTTTAAACCAAGCGCTAATTGGGAGGCAACCCAACGGATGAGTATTTCTTGTCTTGTATTTATTTCTTTTATTGTTTTTAGTTTTTCTTGTTTTGTTTTCTTTGTTTTTGCTGATTTCTTATTAGGATTTCCCACCTTGACTTACTTTGGATGATTCAATTTACATTGAGGACAATGTAAAGTTTAAGTGTGGGGGAGCATTTATATGTTTTAGTTTGTTTTATAAAAAAAAAAATCAGAAAAATAGAAAAAACAGAAAAATTTGTGTGCTTTTTGAACTCCGAAATCTAGAAACTTGTGCCTTTAGGATGACACCATTAGTGGATGGAACCATTTTGAATGCAGGAGTTGAGGAACCAACTAACTAAAAGGGAAGAATATAGCTCAGAAATCACAAATTAACATGATAGTTGTTACCATATCTCGGAATATCACCATATCACATTCTATTTTTATTTTTCCATATTTATCTATTGTTCTCTAAGTGCTTTGGTGGGTCACTAAAAATCGACGTGTTATTACTGCTAGGATGAAATAGAGTGGTTGAGTTACTAGAAAAAGAAAAAAGAATTTGAAAAAAAAAAAAATGAAAAATATATTGAAAAGAAAAAAAAGAAAAAAAAAAAAAAAAGAGACCGATCATTTAGACCAAAACGGAATAAAAAGACACTTGGGAATAGCAGTATGTGTGAAACGTAGTCCCTGTCTCCGTCGCCTAAACAAGCGTGGAATGCAGGATCCAAGGCAACTATCATGTACTTGCTGACAAGAAGCATGCGCTCGGATCCAAAAGATCTAATCATGCCGTCTAAAAAAAATTGGATCCAGTTTGATCCAATCAAAAAAAAAAAAAAAAAAAAATATATTATTGTGTTGAATAAAGTCACTTTTGGTTCCCTTGTATATGCCAATTGATTGATGTAGCATTCAGCACTAAGTAGCTCAATCCAATAGGATTAGGTTCATCTTAGCAGTGACCTTCAGACAGATATGGGAAACATCGAACACTTGTGAATATTCGCCAACATCTACATCTATATCCATCTTCTTAATCTTTTCATTGTGATTGTGGTTTGTTAGTTTCAGAGTATTGTGGCTTGTTCGACTATCTAATTAGAGTTTATTTACTAATAATTGAATTGAATTTGCAAGGTATCTCCTCTTGTAGTCAATTTGGATCCATTCATTGATTTGTCACGAATAGACGGAGTTTGAAATATAGGTTTTGTAGGTATATCTCTAGTAAACCTTCACGAGACTATAACTCGTCCACTAGGGACACTTAGTGGTTTAAAGGCTTGTTATTTATGCTAAAAGTGACCGTAGCCTCGACGACACGGAGTTGTTGTATTTTTATTATTTTGTTTGATTTGCTCGAGGACAAGCAAAGTCTAAGTGTGGGGGAATCTGATAGGTGTAGAATACACCGTATTTACTATATAGAGTTTATGCTTTCTTTGCTATTTTTCGTGTGAATTATGTATCTTATGTTTGCTTTTGAGTTATCAGGTGCAATGGAGTCGCACGGAGGGAAAGAAGAAGAAATTGTCCAATTTGAGCAAAAAGGGCGAGATTGTCATCTCACAGGCGAGCTATATGTGGAGCAGGCTGAAACACGGCGAGGAGCGGAAGAGAATTAGGCTGTCGGTTACCTGGAACCGACAGGCCAAAGTAATTGGAGGTGGCCCTTATCTAATTCTGGGCGCTTAGAGCTAATGGCTCTTCTTACACTGCCCAAAAATTGAGAAAATATTTCTCAATTATTAGTTTCACCTGAAACCAGATCGAGAGAGAGGAAGTGAGGCAGCCATGAGAGCTTCAGAGAGAGATTGTTTTCTTTCCCCCCCCCCCCCTGAACCGATGGCTGTTAATGGCGAGAAACGATGATGTAAATGGAGACTGTTGGCAGAGAGTGGGTGTGAACTAGATCTGGTGCATCCAGTTGCTGATGTCGATTTGAGCTGAATTGAGAGAAGCTAGGGTGACTGTGAGATTCAGCAAGGAAGAATTAGGGCACGGATTCATTTCGAGCAGACGAGATTCGATGATTTGGGTCTGTTGGTGATTGAGATGAAGAACAGGATTCTCAGGTTTGTGAAGAACTCGAAGTTCGAGTTAACTTATTTGAAATGAAATCGATCTTAGTGGCAATTTCATGAGTCTGGATGTGATGAGTATTGACAAGAAATGGGTTTAACCTGAAATGTCAAGAAAAGATGATGCTGCCTGAAGCTGTTGCCAAGGTTCAATTGTGTGAAGTTTGTTGATGTTGCCCATGGAATTCTTTGTTGGAATTGGCTCGGGGTTGGAATGTTAGGTTCTTTGGTCTTTGTAATGGGAACCGAGCCGGACTGAGCTTGATTTCATGTTGCAGGTGGAGTTACTATGTGGCTGGCTAGGCAAAGGCAGAGCTGAGCATTTGAAGCTGATAAGCTGCAGATTTGAAGCTGGAGTTGCAGCCAAGGCCAGGGTATGGAGAAGAAATGTGACATGTGAATGGAACCAGTGCAGGGAGATGCAAGACCTGCTGTGAGAGCTGGTGTTGCTCTGAGGTGGTAGGATGAAGTTGCACAACTGGGTTATGGCTGGATTGTGTTGAGGCAGCAGCAGGGTATTACAGAGAATAAGGAGTTGATGCTGCTGGTATCTGAGCCAGATGGGTATGCAATAGATGAATGTTAGGTTGTGTTGCAGTGGTGTAGATTGAGCTCAGGCTCGGGTAGATGCTGTGAATGGCTTGGCAGGGTGCAAAGTGGAGCTGTGTTATAAAGTAGAAGCTGGTGGCTGATGGAGGCTCTGAAGTGAAGGATGTGCTTGAGTCTGTTGAGGTGTGAACTGAGCTGTGAGCTTAGAAGAGAATTGGCAGGGCTGTAAGTTGTGCTGCAAGGGAGTATAGCCACATATGGAGGCTGTCTTGGCTGAGGAGAGAGTGGGTCTGGTGGTAAGCTACATGAGCCAAGGGATTGAGATGGCAGATGCAAGTAGCCCGACCGAGGTAATGATGGTGTTGTGTTGTGTTGGCTCGAGTTGTGGTGCGAGTTGAAGGAAGGAAAGGCATTGGTGGCCTTAGCCGAGGCTTGAGATGGTACTTGGTGTGGGCAGGATGATTGCAAGTTGGATGTTGCAGCATCAAGAAGCTACATATGATGGTGATTGTGGCCTGGAGTTACAAAGATGTAGAGGAGCTGCTGCAGTTGCAGCTGGTTTTGTTACACAGGCCAGACCTAAGCTGTTGATGATTGAAGTGCTGCCATGGAGTGAGCTGAGGTTGGCCTGGCCTGAGGCAATATTGCAGGTGGTCCAGTGCAGCTGTAGGAGGTATTGCCTGGTTTATTAATTGGAAGCTGGTGCTGGGAGATTTATGTGATGAAATTGCAGGCTGGAGGGAGGACTGAAATGGCTAGGCAGAGAGGAGTTGAGATGCTGGCAACAATGCTGGAGATTGTGTTGAATAGGGAAGGAGCCGGGCAGCTTGGTCGTGTGTTGTAGTGAGCAGCTGCGGCAGTGAAGCCGAGTTCTTTGGGGAGAAGGTATAGCAACACGCCCATCGTGGCCGTGCACGTAAGCCGCACAACCGCAGAGACCAGGCCCGGCGAGTTGGCTCGACAACCGGTTAGCTAACCGTGAGTCAGCCCCGATTCACTATGACTCGACCGACCGATGTTGACCCAGATTCGATCCGAGTTCACCCGTTCCGATCCGATTCGACCGAGTTGACCAGCCTGGTCTCGACTCGTTGACCCGGTGGCGGGCAGGTTTTTGCGAGTCACCGGAGCCGATTTCCGCCCACAATCCCGGACTTCCGCGACCGATTTTGGGGCGTATTTTCTACACGGGTTTCTCATCCTTGTGGGCTTGGTGGACTCTCACCTAATGGACTTTGAAGACTAAACCTAATTTTGGAAGGAGAAAAAGGCTATAAAAGGGAGGTTTTCTACAACACATAGGATATCATATCTTTTGCTTGGAATTCTTTTGGAGAGCCACTTTTGTTTACACTTCTAGGGTTTGGTTTTGTTCTTCTTCTTCCTTGTTTTATTATTGAATATTGATGATGATGAACTCCATAGCTATGAGTAGCTAAACTTATTATTGGTTATGGGATAAAAGTTGATTTCTCAACATGCTTTTGATTCAATGAATTAGTTTTGTCTCAGTAATTATTGTTTGTGATTCACAATTAATAGTGTTATAAGATTTGAAAACTTGTTAGGTTGAGTCCGGAATCAATCCGATTTGTGTTCATCTCTAGAGCTATATTAGGGTTTTCAATACGAAAACGTTGTTTATCCCTGATTCTAAGTAGCATAATTGTGGTTAGTGCTTGTAGTGATACATCCTATTAGTCACAAGTGAGTCATAACTTTTGTTAAAACGTCTAGTGCTTTTACACATTCGTTTGCATTGATGAGTCTTATTCCATAAATCTTAATGCTTTTAGGGAGTTAAACTTAATTGTGCTTTTACACTTTAGGTTGCTTTCGACGAAGAATTCACATATGCATCTTTTAATGTGGTTGTGATGAAAACAGGGAATTAACGGGTTATACTTGTGATCAAGATATCCTAGGACTTTTAATAAATACGAGATTAAAATACCAATTCTAATCATTGATGAAAATACATGTTTGTGAATGATACTATCCCTTGACCAATATCCTCTCCTTATTGATTTCTCAAACTATTTACTTTGCTTCAATTACTTTTATTTTCTTAAACACAACAAACATACCTTGGGTTATTTTAGAAACTGAAATTTACATAACAACAAACGCCTCTCTGTGGATACGAACTCTTCCTTACCTTGTGCTTCATTTAAATTTAGTGCGTAAGAAAGTGAAATTAATTTTGACGGATTGACAACCGGTCAACCGATCCGGTTCACGAGTCAAACTGATTTTTTAAATGATGTGCATAAGGATATGCGTACCACAAATCTGCAAGTCGACATATAGCTACTCTACGTGTACGAGTACATGTATCTGGCTTGAGACCTATAAAAGTTTTCCCAGTTTGTAAGACTGATAACACTGTCTTATATCCGAATCTATAATAGTTCTATATTTCTCTCTAAATCGATTCGAAACATTCCTGAATAACATCAATGACACATATCGGTGTTCCAGGCTATTTTCGAACGATAAAACTTGAACCATGATTTGATTGCGAACAATAAATTGTCCTTAACCGAAATTCATCAAGTATGAACAAATGTTCATTAAGCTTAGTCATTATATTTCGAAGGCTAATTATCAAGATAACAATGACTCGGAATTCTTGAATATGCTTATGATAGTCTAATTAGTTATGCGACATCGTCTGATGGATAGAAAGATGAATATAACTTGAGAAATAGGTGGTTCAGTCTTCACTTACCTTTTGTTGATGAAGTTCTCCGAAAGCTTCGGTTGATCTACGCTTTCAAACGGTTGAACGCAATGATGACTGCTGTGATCCAATGTTTCTCAACTACATTTCTATCCTAGTCCGAGACTTAACTAATTGTAAACTAGAAATCAAGATATAGTTTTGACAACAAGCTTGAGATAGCAACACTTGTGAGTTCGACCGAGCAATGCTATAACAATCTCCCCCTTTGTCAACTTTAGTGACAAAACTATCCAATTTCAAGAATTTTAAAAGTCAAACGTGGACATTGTAGACCAGGTTTAATAGCTTTAGCTTTAACACTAAATGTAATAGTTGCTTTTAATTAAGTTTCAAAAGTAAATGTAGTAGTTTAACTTTTAAATTAAGGTACTATTTTATGTAGGTAAAATTTAAATGTATTAAATGTTAGAAGAATCATCTTTTACCTGACAAAGCTCAGGAATAATTCTTTGAAACAAGTTGCGGCGCATGCGGAATCGACGATGAAAATCTTGATTAAATGTACACACGACCATCATTAAAATAATCATGCATCATCTTGTCGTGGTAAAAATATCGGTTTCGCCATTCCATCTTCTAGTGAAAACTTTTTTTCGCTCTAAAGGCGGTATCATCCCTGAATATTTGCAACATAAATTTTAGCCGCCATCTAGCCTCAATTGACACAAAATCTATACATACGTTTGTTGCTCTTATTCGTACAAGATATCATCCATTTACGTATCTTACTCAGAAGAATCAATATGGGGATTCATGGTTGAAAATGTTAATTGATTGAAATTGAGAGAAAATGGATATGTGTAAAGAGTGTTGACATGTGATTAATTGGTACTGAGAGAAAATAAATATAGGTAAAGAGTGTTGTGATTAAGGTAGAAGATAACTGAGTAATTTATACAAATAAAAAAATAGTTGTTTAGTTACGTCGAAAAACTAACTATTGGCGGAAGAGGCTATACTGCCCGCGGATAAACTAAATCTCCAGCGGCTAAATCTCATGTTTAACCTCGTCTTGACTTTCGTCGTACGCTTTTTGTCTAGACGCCCAATGCGTTTAACCCTAGTGGAAACCGAGTTTTCCCATCCATCTTGCTGATCAAAATTTTCTATTTGCCAAGTTCCATAGGAACTGCCGTTAGCATTAGGCCCTTTTATCAAAAGAAACTTCGTTGGTTGGTCCAAGGCTCATATAATTATTTATCATAGAGTCCAACCGGATTTTAAGCTTATGTTAGGGTCCAAAATTCTTTAAAACAAGGAAATGACCATTGTATCCTACTACTAATACGTGTGAAGCAACCTTTTCTGCATTATCTAACTACACCACACACAAAAGAAAAACTTAAATATTTTCATAGAAACGACACCAAAAATCCATTTCTGATCAGATTATCAAGTGATCCAATCGCAGAATCACAAAAACTAAACCCTAGATTATGTTTTAAGAGAAACACAGAAAAACCTAGATTCTATATTTCATAAAAATCTAAACCAAATCTGCAAAAATTGATTTTAGATCTAGGTGAGAAAGTTGGAGAAAATTGGGAAGATGAGAAGTATCTGTAAAAAGATTCAAGAAGAAGATATACTGCCGCTCATAGGTCAGATGAAGGTTCACCAAGATGAAAAAGCAAAATAGGTGAACAAAAAAACCAACAAAGGAGTATCGGCATCAAAGAAGAAAGGTACTAGAGTTTTGTTCTATTTCAGTTTTCTTTGTAATTTTTGTTTACGAGACAATGATCTACTAGTACGTGTTTCGCATAGTGGTGAAAATCATGAGAAAGTTATATGCAAGTTATTATTTTGGGTTTCTAATACAATGATCCACTAGTACATAACTCCTATACTGGTGAAAAAAATAGATTATGCTAGAAAAAATATGAAAAGTAACATGCAGCTTGTTATTTTTCTTCCAAAAACCATGATCTACCAGTACATATCTTCCACACCGGTGAAAAAAGTTTATGTTGGAAAAAATCAGTATTCTACTTGTTGTTTTTGGGTTATAAGACCATGATCCATCAATATATATCTCTCATACCGATGAAATAAACATTAGCTTACTTTCATTTATGATTGTATATCTGTTAGAGAATATGATTTTGAGTACGTGTCTCTCATACTGATAAAAAACTATGTTTTGTGCTTACATATATGATCGTGTATGTTTTAAAAACTATTTATTGGCAATACATAACTCCCATATTAATTAAATAACAAATATTATGTTTTGAAATATGATTGTAGGTGTGTTATGCACTATAAATTTATAGTACATAATTCCCGTACTGATTAAACAACCTTGTTTATGCTTTCATTTATGGTTTTATGTCTGTTAGACAATATGAATTTGAGTACATATCTCCCATACTAATAAAAAACTATGTTTATGCTTACATATATGATTTCGTGTGCTTACATATATGATTCGATCGAAGGTGTCGAGAAAACTAATGCTGCTATTAAAGTTTTGAAAAAATGGTGCTTATATTGATCTTGAAACGATGAAGGATAGTGGGGTAAAATGAGAAACATATGCTATGTATCGAAGAAAGGACTTTTGATTGTTTACGGTAGCAAAGGATCTAAGATTGCTAAAGCATTTAAAAACATTCCTCATACTGAAATTGCTAATTTTTGTGAGACTTAATTTTTTGAAACTTGCTCCTGTGGGTCATCTTGGTACATTTATTATTTAGACTAACTCGGTATTTGAGAAGTTGGATTCGACTTATGGTTCGTTTGAGAATTGACAAGAAAAAATGATATGTTTCGACTAGATCGAAAATGGTTAATGCTGATCCTTATAGGATAATTGACTCTGATGAGATTCAATGTGTTGTTTGACCTATCAAGAAGGATTCTAAGATAGCACCAATGAAGATGAATCCTTTGAATAATTTGAATACTCTATTGAGATTGAACCCTTATGCTACTACTGCTAGGAGGATGGATCTTCTAGCCGAAGCTCAATGTGTTAAAGCTCGATAAGGAAAAGCTCGAGAAGAAAGGAACTAATATTTCAAAGGTATATTTCGTTTTTTATTTTATTCTTAATTGGTTATCTGTTTTGGTGGATTTTCTACTGATTAAATAACAATTGTTATACTTTCGTATATGATTGTAAGTGTGTTAGGCACTATAATTTTTCAGTATATAAACCATACTAATATAAAATCCATGTTTATACTTACACATATGATTTTGTGTGTTTTAGACACTATGAATTTGCGGTATATAAGTGTTATCCGAAACAAAACTAGTTAATTTTTTGTAAAGTTGTCACGAAATCCAGTAATAAGTCACATAGAACTGGTCCAACTACATTACATACTCATTTTAATCTGAAACTAAATTTTACAATATGATCCATCAGGTAGTGATGCCGGGAGACATAGTTTTATAGTGCGGGGGTGGTCTTGGTGTTGGTAGCATATAAGTGAAAGATGTAGTTCTATGTTTTAAAATTTTCTCTTTATTTGGCTTCTATTCTTCTTTTTTGTTTTAATCTTGGACCCTTGATGTATATTTTGATTGCTAGTGTACCTACAATTATTGGGGTAAGCTAATTTTATTTACTTTTATGTTTAACTGTGTAGAAGAACATAAGTAATACAATGAACAATTCTAATTTTATTCGATGATTCTGTAGATTTTGATTCCATTAGCATGTTAGGGCTAACAAAAATGAAAACTAGGTCGATTTTTACAATATGATCCTACAGTACATATATGTACTGAAAGTACGTATTAGATGTACTTAAAAAATCTATGTCAAATTTGATATTATGAAATATCATATATTGGTTATACTAAAACAAAATAGATCGATATCAACTAACATTTTATATTGGCCATACAGAAAAAAAAAACTGATTATCAACTGTCGATACATGTTGGCTACACTGAAAAAAAATTAATCATTTTTTATCAAGAACGTTAGAAACCAGAAACAAAAGAAAGAAGTAACAAAAACAAAGGAATAAAAACTATATTAGGAACGTAAAACATCATTTCAACAGAGATTTAGTGTCTGCTAATGAGATACAGATACTTTTATATGTATTAAAGGTAGAAACAGTAAACCAAGAATGCGAAAATTTACAAAGAGTTAAAGTAAATAATGATCATAAGTTTTAGATACATTTGATGTCTTCCTTCATATCTACTTGGATCCCCCACTGCTCTGTTGCCACTAGTAGTTAGTAACTCAACATCATTTTGTACGTATCCGCAGGATTGTTTACAAATTCGAGCACTGTACTGCTTACAGATTCATAGTAGTTCTTACAAATTCAAGTACACATCCATTCACAGTATCAGCGAGTAACAAACAAACTAGATGTGGACATATCCAAATTAATTAAGAACATTAACGCATACTTGTGGATAGTCCACCTGTCACGCAAAGTTTCCAATTGAGACTCATAATACAGGGAAAGCTGCAAGCCAGCCTATGCGTTTTATCGACCAATAAAGTCTAAAGGTTTAAGCTGTCGGAAAGGATGTAATAGCGAAAGTTGTTACTCCTCACACTCAGGTGATCCAACTGGATATTTACCCTTCAACATCAGTTTTACTGTCTTCAAATGGGTGTTCATACTGATACCAACAACTTCAACAATTCACTGAATTCATAAGTATGTTTGTCAGTATTCAAAATACATGAATGTTCAAAATATATATGACAAAATAAAAATCAAACCTACAAACACTCCAATACATTGAAAAAATAGTTCATCGTATACGCACTAACGTACTGTTGGATCATACCCAAATCAATCGAGTAAATATGATAATTTTGAAACAAAAAAGATTAATCAATTACGATTTATAAAAAAAACATACAAAATCTCACAGCCTGAAATTATGATAATCTCATCAATCGAAGAAGAATTAAACATGAATTCAAATCAGGGAAAAATGAACATCAAAATAACCATATGAGATAACATAACGAATAAACATAGCAATTACATATCATACATATTAACAAAAAAGAACTCAAATAAACTGAAAACATGTACAAAAAATTAACGATAACGAGTGAGTGATACCACCTCAAACTCCTATAAACAGTAAATGGTAGTCTTTAGAATGGTGATAAACATAACATAAAGGTTCAACATGATACTCACTAAAAAAAAATAAACACTTATGCAAAAGCAAAAAAACAAGGACAAAAGACACAGTACAGACGATATGTGCTGATTTATCTGTGTCAACTGAAAAAAGAAACCGCTTCAATGAATCTAAGGTAACTTCTAAATAGCCATTCCAACCAAAATCATTTTGCATGCAATTCATATAATTAACCTTAAACGCAACATGAATCCACCCAAAACCAAAATTAAAGAAAACAACGAATACACAAAAGATACCGGTTCATTAGATTGTCAAACTAATTCTTATATTTTCGTACAAAGCACACACACGTATACACAAATTCTTAGATGTTACATGTCTTATTGATACACAAAAACCATATTATACTATGTACATCATATATGTACTCCTTGGTCACACAATTAAAACACCAAGAAAATCATGATTTCAACAAAAATACAAATATAATCAATTGAAACGGTAAAATAGGCTGAGATTGACTATCTACCCAATCAAAAATAGTATCAATTACAAAGATACCGATTCATTAGATTATCAAACTAATACTTATTTTCGTACAAAGCACATAAACGAATACACAAAATATGGATGATACATGTCTGATAGATACCTAACAACCGAATTATATTCAATATATCATATATGTACTTATGTTAGAGCATGGCTCGGTTGAACCCACCAAGCGTTGGTATGTCAAGTTTGGTTGTCATATTTTAGTGAATCAAAACCATTTTAAGAGTCGCTTGATTATGTACTAGAGTTAAACTTCATATAGGTTAGCTTGAAAGTATTAGGATATGAGACATTACAAGTATTGCGAAGACTTGTAGATGTGAAGAAGCAAGGAGCTACAACGACAACAATCATCCTTCCACTCGAGGTTAGTAATATTTGACTTGAACTGTTTCATTCCTTAACGTATCTTTCAAGTCATGCATATTGAAAACATAACTGCGAAGCATATTTGAACTCTAGATAGACATAGTATTAAGGAATAGAATACGAGGTTTATTGCTTAACAATTTAACTTTGTAGATAAGACATCGCCATAATCATTTGAATGCTATTGTGATTATGTATGGATATGAGGTGAGGATTTCATCCTAGGGAACAATGTTTACATGTGTTCTAAGGAAGTAAGTTCATAAACTTGTTTGTGGACCGAAAAGGAAATTGCCAGGTGTTATTGGTTTTGTTATTCATTACATATCTTATGAAAAACCAATATGTGTGATAGAGTATAACCGCTCACAACTTGTTGTGTTCCTGGTAGAATTGTTCACAAAGGCCTGACTTATGTATTGGTATGACTTTTATTAGTAAAACCGATCTTAAGTAATCACCTGTGGTATGATCGGATTTTGTATGTCTGACCTTGTAATGGAAATGGAACCAAACCTTATAAGGGAAAGGGAACCGATCCTAGTAAGGGGTGCATTACATCAAAGGGAACCGATCCTTGTATGTGGTGCAGCAAGGTTTATAGCAGAAAGGGGAACCGATCCTATGGACATGTGCAACACATATAAGTTAGATACCATATATATGTGAGGAACCGTCCTAGTACCTAGTCAAACGAACTTTTGGGAAGCTAGTGTGACTATGCACAAGTATACTCACATGGAGGTAGAACCGAAACTTGTTTTGGTAGAACCGTAAACCCATGATTGTGATTGAATGTTGGTTTGATCAATCACATAGTTCTTGAAAGTCGATGAACCAATTCTAAACTTGTTTGGAAGTGTGGCAAATCGGTTTCAAGGTTGTAAGTGTGAAAGAGAACTTACAAAGTTAAGATGTCGACAAACTTTGAACACGTGATGTGAATGATTATTTCTATAATTGTTCAAAGATATTCCTTAACGGCTAAGGGAAGAGAATCCCAGGATCGAAACATAAGTAAGTTAAGAATCTTTTAATTAAGGTTATTAATTTCATTTTGTAGGGAAATTATAGAATTAGTAATGTGCATTTACTAATTAGATTTTCCGAGAGATTTCGATCGTTATTTTTGGATGAGCATTTCGGGAATTATGAAAACCGAATCTGTGCTTTTATGAATATCTTGAGAATATTTTCGGTTTTGAAATTCCTTGGTGTCCAAACTTCCTTGTCTATAAATACACGAAGTTTGCCTTTCTAGCAAACTAATCCTTCGTAACAACAAATTTACTCTTTTGTTGTTGTTCTTGGTGTAGCCGCCTATTCGGAGAGGAGAGTAACCTAATTAGGCAAAATCTCTTACGGCCGCTCAATTTAAAGTCTTCTTTGGGATTGAGAAGCTCTAGCGACCCGTTGGTGGGAAACTAGATAATTGCGGTTTATCTTTGTTTTCGATTGATTTGATTGACTAACGGTGGTTGAAATCGATTTCACCTAGTTTGTTTATTCTTAAGAATCTTCTCTTCGATATAAGATTCACTCAAACTAGTTCATAGTTTAAACAGGGGATCTTTAGATTGTTGTTAGTTCTAAAGACGATCTTGTGATAATCCATTGTTAACGAGATTTCCGATCTCAGGTGCGTGATTGATCACAAGAGATTCAAGTGATTGTGTACAAGTTTTTATTGAAGATTTAAGAATATTTAAAGACAAAGAAGATATTGAAGATCGTCTTGGGTTTATAATCTTTGGTGTGCACAATACTTGTTTCGGTAAAATAGGATCCAATTAATAATCGGTTTATCCTTGTGGTAGATTGGATTGATTAATTGAGTAGATCGGCATCAATACGTTTCCTTGTATTGATTGGCTTAATCTTAAACGATTAACTTTGGGTGATTGAACATAAGATAAATCTAAGGACCCGACGAAGGAGTTTATGTTAAGATAAACAGAAGAGCCTTTGTCCGAGTCATATCACTTGGTTGAATAGAGTTGATACCAAAGCAGATTTGTTGTTCCTTTCTTGTTTGGAATACGAACCAAAGGAATTGTTCCAAGTACGTGACTTATTCACAAGTCGGAGGCGTGGGAATACAGACGAAACTAAGTGAACTATAGGGTTAGTTAGTTGGTCTCAACTATACGAAGTTAGGTGTAATTTTGTGTAGCGGCTTAATCCTGAGAGTATTCAATTCCGGACAAGGTCCCGGGGTTTTTATGCATTTGCGGTTTCCTCATTAACAAAATCTTTATGTGTCATTTACTTTTATTTTCCGCATTATAATTATTTTATTATAATTAAAGTAAATCACACAAACGTTAATTCCTATTTACTTGATATATAAGCAATCCTATTGTGTTTGGTTAAGTCCGAACCTTTGTATCAAGTAAACATACTTCGTTGTTGTATTGTCTCGATCTCGTATCCATAAATGATCACACGAAGTGTGAACCGATTAGTTGTATTGTCTCGACTCAGTCCATAGACAATCACATTCGGAGAAAGGACTTATATGTAGGAAAAGTTTTAGCTTGAGGTATATTTAGGAAAAGTTTTAGCTTGAGGAAGAATCCCAAAAGGATAGATATTAAGAAATATCATGATGGATATTATTCCACAGATTCTGAGCTATCATTAGCTCTCACCAACAACTGATGTTGGCCTATAGAATTTCCCTCGATGTGCTCAACCCAAATAAAAGGGGAAATTCTTAAAAGGAGCACAAGAATTTGAAAAACATATAATAGATTCCTGAATATTTAAAAGTATTTTTATACTTTGAGTATCTTTCTATCCTTGGGAAGTCCCTGACCAAAGTTTTTGGTAAATTTTTCCGACCCTTTGGTCATACTGGTTCGGAAATACTCGTGTTGTTTTCAAGAGTATATATATTTTCGCAAATAAGATACCACAATTAGGTATTTCATACTTGGGAATCAAGTCTGAATTATTATATAAACCATCTTTTGGACCGATATGCTTCTTCGTTTTGTCTGCGGTCAAAGATGGGTGAAAATACTATTGATATTGAATCTCAACTACGAAAACTTGAAACCTTTCCTGTTGAATTCAAGTGTTACTTCTCAGAAGAACATAAAAAGAGTCATATCTCTCTTGAGCTTATGTTTGCGTTAATGGGGGACTTCGAAGTTACTTGTGAACTTTTGGAAGCTGCAGTAGCGAATGAAAAACTGCTTGAATCGAACCTCTTAAAGTCGATTGTGGAATTGAATCTCCTGAAGCAAAGACTCAATCATCTGAAAGAGAAGAGAAGATCTAAGAATCAAAGCACCGAAGAATCTTCGGTAAACAATTAGAAGTCATCTAAGAGATTAAGTTATTTGCTATAATACTTAATCTAGTTTAATAGACATCAATTTTTGATTTCTTTCATTGATTGTATTGGTCTATTATGAATAAAACTATTATGAATAAAATTATTTGATTGGTAATTTTTCTTGTGATAGTTTTTGGTTTACATAGCCTGTGCTTAATTGCTTTAAACCTTATTGCTATGTATGTTTATGGGATGTTTGATTTCGATTTTACTACCTTAATATTCGATCTCATATATTGTGAACCCTCATGGTTTGGGTGACTTTTTGATTTAGCGGGATTAAGTTCTAGCCCTTGTAGGTAGGCTTTATCAAAGGATTATATGAGGGGTTCTAATAGAAACAATATGTGAAAAAGTCACAATATGTTGAATCGTTTTTGGTTTAGAATAAAAGCATATGTGTTTCGACGGTTTTCAACTTTTGCTTGCAATTGTTAAAACCGGTTTTCAACCTTTCTCTGGTAAAGGTTGATGTGTGTTGTTATTCTTTTGTTCATGCATAAGGATGACAAAGTGGTGATATTTCGACATCAATTCTCCCTGGACGAATATGCAATCATATTGGAGAAGTGGATGCGAAATTTGAGGTAACAATCTTGTTAGTTAATTATTTTCCTGTTTAAGAAAAGCTTGAGTTTATATTATATATATTTGTTGCTTTTGCTTAACAAAATTTCGGTTCAGTTGATATTTATTCCATGATGTGTGTGTGGATGTGTGTTTCAATTGGTTCGGTTAAGAAAAACTATTGTTATCTTGCTTTATTGTGCGGTATCAATTGTTTAGGCTTACAAAAATTTCGGTACAATTGATGTGTGTGTGTGGATGTGTGTTTCAATTGGTTCCGGTTAAGAAAAACTATTGTTATCTTGCTTTTGTATCGTATCAATCGTCTAGGCTTGCAAAGTTACGGTGCAATTGCGGTGCTTATAATGTCTATGTTGTTTCAATTGCTTCCGGTTGAGGTGAATAATTATGCAAGTTGATCTATTTTGGTTTGTATGAATTATTTATGGCTTAACGAAATAATATGTGTATGGGATGAGTTGTTTAGTCCAATTCGATTCCGGATAAGAAACTAAGTTAATTTTGATCTTAGTTAGACTTATCGAAGTGAGGTTTCGGTTATTCAAGTCTAATCAAATGCCTAAACAAGAAATGCTAGTTAACTAACCTAGTACTTGTCTTATTTAAAATTGAAAGGTCTAAGTTTATGGATAATTAGAACCTAATGAGAAAAATGGAGTTTATTTTTATTTTGGTCTTATCGAATTAAGCGGTTATTTTTGAACAATCGGTTTAGCAAAGGGACTAACATGCTTAGTTGTTTTTGGTTTGCTAAACTAAATTGGAAAAATTGTTTCGGACAATTGTTTCCTTGGTAACATATCAAAATAAGACTACTTGTAGTTTCGGTTTTGATATTGGTTATCGTAACATGATGTGGAACCCTCGTGCCTAACTCTACTGGGTTTGCAAGTCTATTATGAGATTTGCAAGATTCTTTTCGTGTTGTTCTTTATTTTTTTCGTTTCTTTGTCATTTTTGTGACAAAAAGGTGGAGAAATATATGGAGTAAACAGGTGATGCTGGCATTGATATTTATCTTGATTGGCATCGCTGTACTTGAATGTTTTTATCTAACGAAAGAGTGAAAGCACAGACTAATGGGGAGTAACATGTCAAATGATTGGTATAATAAAGATGTGCGGATTGAATATCTACCTATCTTCCTTAGGGGGAGTAATATCTTTGTTATTACAATGTCAACAGCGACATTTTCAAGGATTGAATGTAAGCAGTTTTACTGTGTTGTTGGCGGATTGTAATGAATTATTGTAATTTGTTTATCCATATGATGTAAGAGTTTTGTCACTAAAATTGACAAAGGGGGAGATTGTTAGAGCATGTCTCGGTTGAACCCACCAAGCGTTGGTATATCAAGTTTGGTTGTCATATTTTAGTGAATCAATACTCATGTTAAGAGTCGCTTGATTATGTACTAGAGTTAAACTTCGTATAGGTTAGCTTGAAAGTATTAGGATATGAGACATTACAAGTATTGCGAAGACTTGAAGATGTGAAGAAGCAAGGGGCTACGACAACAATCATCCTTCCACTTGAGGTTAGTGATATTTGACTTGAACTGTTTCATTCTCTAACGTATCTTTCAAGTCGCGCATATTGAAAACATAACTGCGAAGCATATTTGAACTCTAGATAGACATAGTATTAAGGAATAAAATACGAGGTTTATTGCTTAACCATTAAACTTTGTTGATAAGACATCGCCATAATCATTTGAATGCTATTGTGATTATGTATGGGTATGAGGTGAGGATTTCATCCTAGGGAACAATGTTTACATGTGTTCTAAGGAAGTAAGTTCATAAACTTGTTTGTGGACCGAAAAGGAAATTGCCAGGTGTTATTGGTTTTGTTATTCATTGCATATCTTATGAACAACCAATATGTGTGATAGAGTATAACCGCTCACAACTTGTTGTGTTCTTGGTAGAATTGTTCACAAAGGCCTGACTTATGTATTGGTATAACTTTTATTAGTAAAACCGATATTAAGTAATCACCTGTGGTATGATCGGATTTTTGTATGTCTGACCTTGTAAGGGAAAGGGAACCGATACTTGTAAGGGAAAGGGAACCGATCCTAGTAAGGGAAAGGGAACCGATCCTAGTAAGGGGTGCAGTACATCAAAGGGAACCGATCCTTGTATGGGGTGCAACAAGGTTTATAGGAGAAAGGGGAACCGATCCTATGGACATGTGCAACACATATAAGTTAGATACTATACATATGTGAGGAACCGATCCTAGTACCTAGTCAACCGAACTTTTGGGAAGCTAGTGTGACTATGCACAAGTACTCACATGGAGGTAGAACCGAAACTTGTTTTGGTAGAACCGTAAACCCATGATTGTGATTGAATGTTGGTTTGATCAATCACATAGTTCTTGAAAGTCGATGAACCAATTCTAAACTTGTTTTGAAGTGTGGCAAATCGGTTTCAAGGTTGTAAGTGTGAAAGAGAACTTACAAAGTTAAGATGTCGACAAACTTTGAACACGTGATGTGAATGTTTATTTCTATAATTGTTCAAAGATATTCATTAATGTCTAAGGGAAGAGAATCCCAGGATCGAAACATAAGTAAGTTAAGAATCTTTTAATTAAGGTTATTAATTTCATTTTGTAGGGAAATTATAGAATTAGTAATGTGCATTTGATAATTAGATTTTCCGAGAGATTTCGATCGTTATTTTTGGATAGAGCATATCCAGGAATTATGAAAACCGAATCTGTGCTTTTATGAATATCTTGAGAATATTTTCGGTTTTGGAAATTCCTTGGTGTCCAAACTTCCTTGTCTATAAATACACGAAGTTTGCCTTTCTAGCAAACTAATCCTTCGTAACAAAAAATTTACTCTTTTGTTGTTGTTACTTGGTTTAGCCGCCTATTCGGAGAGGAGAGTAACCTAATTAGGCGAAATCTCTTCTGCCGCTCAATTTAAAGTCTTCTTTGGGATTGAGAAGCTCTAGCGCGACCCGTTGGTGGGAAACTATATAATTTTGGTTTATCTTTGTTTTCGATTGATTTGATTGACTAACGGTGGTTGAAATATGATTGCACCTAATTTGTTTATTCTTGAGAATCTTCTCTTCAGATATAAGATTCATTCAAACTAGTTCAGAGTTTCGACAGGGATCTTTAGATTGTTGTTAGTTCTAAAGACGATCTTGTGATAATCCATTGTTAACAGACTCCGTTTTGTGCGTGATTGATCACAAGAGATTCAAGTGATTGTGTGCAGGTTTTTATTGAATATTTAAGAAGATTTGAAGACAAAGAAGATATTGAAGATCTGACTTGGGTTTTATAATCTTTGGTGTGCACAATACTTGTTTCGGTAAAAGAGGATCCAATTAATAATCGGTTTATCCTTGTGGTAGATTGGATTGATTAATTGAGTAGATCGGCATCAATATGTTTCCTTGTATTGATTGGCTTAATCTTAAACGATTACCTTTGGGTGATTGAACATAAGATAGATCTAAGGGCCCGACGAAGGAGTTTATGTTAAGATAAAAAGAAGAGCCTTTGTCCGACTCATATCACTTGGTTGAATAGAGTTGATACCAAACAGATTTGTTGTTCCTTTACTGTTTGGAATACGAACCAAAGGAATTGTTCCAAGTACGTGACTTATTCACAAGTCGGAGGCGTGGGAATACAGACGAAACTAAGTGAACTATAGGGTTAGTTAGTTGGTCTCAACTATAAGAAGTTAGGTGTAATTTTGTGTAGCTTCTTAATCCTGAGAGTATTCAATTCTGGACAAGGTCCCGGGATTTTTCTGCATTTGCGGTTTCCTCGTTAGCAAAATCTTGCTGTGTCATTTACTTTTATTTTCCGCAATATAATTGTTCTATTATAATTAAAGTAAATCACACAAACATTAATTCATATTTACTTGATAAGCAATCCTATTGTGTTTGGTTAAGTCCGAACCTTTGTATCAAGTAAGCATACTTCGTTGTTGTATTGTCTCGATCTCGTATCCATAGACGACCACACGAAGTGTGAACCGATTAGTTGTATTGTCTCGACTCAGTCCATAGACAATCACATTCGGAGAAAGGACTTATAGGTAGGAAAAGATTTGGCTTGAGGTATATTTGGGTACCCTCGCCTTTTCAACTTCTGGACCATGCAACCAAAAAAACAAGAAATGTATAAACAAAAAGATAACCAACCGAAAATATAAAATACGTTGAAATTGACAATCTACCCGATCACAAATAGTATCAATTACAAAACAGATACCGACTCATTAGATTATCGAACTAATACTTATTTTTATACAAAGCACACAAACATAGTTTAACAAAACCATTAAGATTTACACAAACACAAACATGGTTAGGTTTTTCTTTTCTTCCCCTCTCTCACACTCCTTATTCTTTAACAAAACCATCAACAAAATGGACCAGATCTGAGCAGATTTCTTCATTATTTCTTGTTTTCTAGGTTAGTTAGTAGTTTTAGCTTAGTTTTTATTATGTTTTCTACTTATCTACACCACTATGGTGGTTTTATCTACTCTTTTGAGGTTTATTTTAGTTTTAATGGCGGTTCTTAGTCATTGGGTTGGGTTTTAAGATCAATATAGTGATGCTCTCCAACGACGACATCTTCATCTTTGTTGTCTCCGGCGACGAAATCTTTACCGGAATCTTCATCATCAACTTATCCGGCGACGAAATCTTAATCGATGATTTCTTTGACGACGGAAGTTTCATCACTAGCTACAAGAAATTTGAGCAAATCACTCCTATTTTGGGAGCACATCTTTCTAAAGAAGAAAAACAAACTAAATGGTTGAAATATGATTTCGAGAAAAACCATTCTTCCTCCGATTTAATCGGATCTTATTTATACTTGTATTTGTCTTACTCCAGTAATCCTTCTTTTTTCTCTTGTCGGATTTTTCGGTATTGTACCTTTACGGCATGTTCTTGTTACTTTGTATTCTCTTATTTTCAAACTTAAATTCGTTGTAACCTTAAATTTTTATTAATGAAAAGATCCTTGTTTATCAAAAGAAACTAGGCCGAGGCGAGCACCTATTGGTAATTCCTACTATAGCAAAAGCATTTTCAGTCACAAAAGAAAACCACAACATTGGTACTGCACCTGGGTAGCACTGACGCGAACGCGTACAAATTCTAGAGAAACTAAGACGCATACACGTTATGAAATTATTTGTATTTCCCACGCAAGATACAGTGACGCAGACGCAGACAGTCACCCAACACGAAAGACACATTTATGGATGCGCCATGTCGAACGCACTTCTTGTGAGTTGTGACACGTACCTAATTCATTCAGGAAAACAAATTCTTTAATTAAACCCAACACATTTATACATCAATATATCATGATCATTGATCAATATTATAATAGGAAATGTCAATGCAAATTTATTAGGTAGAAACACGTACTAACTACTACTACTGACTGATATGGTATACATCATGATGAAATTGGTAACGTAAATGTGCAGGTAGAACTGGTAGCTGGTAGCAGTGGTTGTAGTTCTTTGGCTTGAGAAAGCATCTGAACAACTTCTCTCATAGTTGGTCTCTCAAAACTATGTTCTTGAACACACAACATCCCTACAAAGAATACTTGCATGGCTTCATTTAGAAAAGGGATACTTATATTTTTGCCATTGTTCATCAGTACTAGTAATCTTTCATCTAATATCTTCGTCACATTTTCTTTGTTCCAATCAGTAATCATCTTTGTCCATTGAACAATATCTACTAATCCATTATCTTCTTCCCCGTTACCAAAATCACCAACTGGTCTTCTTCCTGTTATGAGTTCTAGCAGTACAACTCCAAAGCTGTATACATCACTCTTTTCATCCACTTTCAATGTGTACGCGTACTCTGCACATATATACGCAGTCGAATATTATTATATAATAAATATAAAATAATTTATCCATAATGTATATATATATAGAGGGAGGATCCCCTCACCCTTTTATTATCACACTATCTCACACGTTGGGCGTCATTTCGCGAATAAAAACCAAACCGTAACGGATTTGAAGCTAATATTTTGGGGATATGTTCTTCTTACCAAGTTCTACATGCCTACCAAAAATGAGCACATTCCGAAATATGAAACCTCACAATCTACCGCTCTTAATTTCGACGGCCAGAAATCCGTTGATTTTCAACGGCTCATTTTCAAAGTAGTAGATGGTGGTGTTATATGTCTCGGAATACGCTCATTTTTGGTAGGGATGTATAACTTGGTAAGAGGAACATATCCCCAAAATATTAACTTCAAATCCGTTACGGTTTGGTTTTTGTTCACAAAAATAACGCTTAATGTGTGAGATAGTGTGATAATAAAAGTGTGAGGGGATCCCTCCTCATATATATATACCCATCCAAGTACCCTAACCCCAGTAACTGCAATTTCCCCGTGATTGAACATTGCACGACAAATTTCAAAAAATCGGTCGAAGTGTCTATTTTATCCTTTTTGTAGAACCCCTTAATAATATTTATTTAAGGGGTGTCCTTGGGGTACCCATTTACCTAAACTGAAATAAAATTAGCAATTAGCAGAGCTTTTGGCAAGAGATAGATAGGTTAACTGTGAGTGTCGTTGCAAAGCCAATGTTCTCTTGTCATTGATAATTATTGTACAGGCGAACTTGAATCTCACGCTGTAAATACCACCACTTACTTTAGACACATCTACAACAATATGACTACCTAGTACTCCCAACTCCCAAGTAAAGTTCAATAACTAGCTAGATGGGAAGCTTCTTGCATATTCCAAGAGGCAACCACTCTGTATCTAGAATCTATATGCACTTGCCAGGACTCTAGCTATGCTCATGAGTATTGATTGTGCTAACGCATGGAACAACCTAGCTAGTCAGGATGAGTTGCATCAAACGGGACATACTATGTTTTGAGCTCTAAAATATATGGTTGAAATTTAAGATTCTATGTCATTGCCATCACTCACCCACTACTGCACCCCTTCACTTTACAGACCACAGAGAAGAAGCTGATAAGGAATTTCATCTTCCCCTATGAAAGTTAAAAAAGATCACCTCATGCACTGTAAAAATGAAAAGATAGTTTTGCTTTGCCTTTTGTTTTCTCCTTTTTAGTTTTATCTCTCTAACTTTAATCTGTCATTTCTTGGTTTTGATGAAAATACAAAGATTTGATCAAGTCTTGGTTAAATTCCCTTTTTAATGGATGAGCAGCAGGAGCTTATTTTCTTCTAGTCTTTCTTAAGTTGAGAGAAATGTATTAGTTGCATGAATTTGTTAAGCAATAATTTCTAGACCAATGCATCTGCCGTGTTTGGTTAGTAAAGGAGTTATTTGTTGATTGGATTTGTGGTGATAGTTGCCCTTAAACTAGCTAGGGGTATAAAAGAATCACTTGCATATACTTCATGCATGTTCATGTTATCTTAGGTTTTTTGATCTCCCTAAACTGTATAGCTATATATCTCTATCTATTGGGATGGGAAAGAAAAAGAAAGAAGAAGAATAAAGAGTAGAAAAGCAAAAGTAGAGCATTTTTGTTTCTTTTTATGCTTTTAAAGGGGGTTGAACCCCACATGCATGAATCACCAATTCACCATATAACTTGTTACTTTTGGTTGGACCAGCAAAATTGGGAATATAAAGAACAACATGTATTTATTTATTTTTTATCTTAAGGAAGTTAAAGATGCTTATTAGGAAGGAATGATTACTGCCACTATTACTACTTCTTTAACTCAGTTACGAGCTCAGTCTGTTGGTATTTTGGGGACAATGAAGATCTATTATGTAATCTTGGACACGTTTATTGTGAAAGTTCCAAGACAAAGAATGACTAGCTAGCGAGGTCAGTAGTGTCTGAGTTTCAAATGTGTGACTCGGAAGTGCTACATTTCCCCCACTCCCTTCCCCGCTCCTTTCCCCATTATGCGTCATCGTTTTTAGCCCTTGATCCCTGGATTGAGATTAGCAGGGGGTTTCATTGTTATTAGACTTAACCGATAGATGCTTGACACATAGGCGGGGGAAAGGAGTGGGGGATAGGAAGCATCTTGACGTTTAGTTTTTCTGTGCGCCTGATTTAGATAAAACATCTGACTTGATCAGGATTCAGGAGTTGCATACAGTATATAATACTACCTCCATTTCTGGAAAAGTGATACTTTCACTTTTTCATTTTAACCTAATAATAGTTCGAATTGAAAAAGTGAAAGTAACATTTTTCAAGAAACAGAGGGAGTATATCTACTTCAGGATTGATCGAACGAAGTTGGTATTGGTATTTATTATCTAACTTAACAAAATACTAGTATATTATTGTCATGGAGTATTGAAATTATAAATGCAGCTAAAAAATATAGTACAATAAAATTATGTACCTGGAGCGATGTAACCGTAAGAACCAGCGATGGCAGACATGCATTCCGATGTTCCTGTATCCTGCAAGAATTTAGCGAGTCCGAAATCTGCAACATGAGCTTCAAAATCGGAGTCTAGCAAAATGTTATTTGATTTTACGTCGCGATGAAGTATCAAAGGAGAACAATCATGGTGCAAATAACAAAGACCCTTTGCAGCTTCCATTGCAATTTTAAGTCTGGTTTCCCAATTCAGATATCCTCCTCTCTTTCCATGAAGAAGTTCGCCTAAGCTTCCGTTGGGCATGTACTCATAAACAAGCAAATTTGTGTCTTTATTCGAACAAAATGCTATCAATCTAACGATATTTCGATGTCTAATCCTACCCAATGTTTGTACTTCTGCTGAGAACCCATTATCATCATGAGAAGAGCCTTTGGTTATCCCTAGTAATCTCTTTACAGCGATGCTTTCTCCGTTTGGCATTGTTCCTTTATAAACTATACCAGCTCCACCTCTCCCTATGATGTTATTCTCTTTTAGACATTCTAAGATATCGTCCTGCCCAAAGTCTAGTTTCTGAAATGCTGTGAGTTTCCATGCCTTGGGATCCTTTCTTCGTATCGATTTAGTTTTCATAATCGCCACAACTGCAAATGCTAAAGAACAAGCTAATAGACCTAATGCGAAAACCAGCTTATACCTGCCAAAGATTGTAGACCTAGTACGTCGTTCAGCAAACCCTGACGATGATAAATTCGACGAAGAGATACACTGGTTTATGTTCAGATCATTAGACCCACCACCGCACAGCTTTGGGTTACCCACGAAGGAAGTTGAGTTAAAGTATGCGAATTGACCAGTTTCGGGTATCAATCCAGACAAGTCGTTATGAGAAAAATCAGCTGAGGTTAAACTTTTGATAGAACCAATTTCTTTGGGAATACTTTGGTTCAACTGGTTCCAAGATATGTTGAGATAATTCAGCACTTGAATTTGAGCAATTTGAACCGGGATTGGACCAGAAAGTTGGTTTTGGCTCAAGTCGATGTAAGACAGCAACAGACAGTCACCTATCTCAGGTGGAAGCTCACCAGACAGTTTGTTCTTACTCATATCTAACTTCAACAGATGTTTCAAATTACCCAACTCAGACGGTATCTTACCACTGAAACGGTTGCCGCTTAGTTGAAGAATCTTCAGACCCGTGAAGTTCCCTATCGAACGAGGAAGTGATCCCGATAGGCGATTGTTTGATAAGTTGAGTTGGTCTAACTCTGTAGGTGAAGACAGCTTGTTGTGCTCTTCTGAAATACTTCCAGTAAGGTAATTACTTTGAAGTTCCACTAGTGTCAACATTGGCAAGTAAAGAAAGCCATCTGGTATCGACCCGGTTAAGTAATTCTGTCCTAGTCGTACTCTCTTGAGTGTCTGACACTCGCCGAGATCCTTGGGTAACGGACCAAACAGAAAATTCCGCAACAGAATCAAAGTCTCTAATGTCCTACCAAAACAAAGTGATTTAGGAACCAAACCAGTGAGTTTATTTGTTGAGACATCAAGAAACTTTAACCTCCCATTGGTTCCGAGCTTTGGCGGTATAATTCCAGTAAAGTTATTCTGCCATAACTGCAACACTTCTAAACTTGGCAACTCCGCAATGAAATCTGGGATCTCACCATGAAACCTATTCATGAATAAATTGAGTAAAGTAAGCTCCTTGAGTTCAGACAACTCAGCTGGCATCTCTCCTGTGAGGTCGTTATTCGAAATATCCAGTGATCTTAAGTTACTTAATTTTCCCAGCTCTGGTGGAATCAAACCAGTCAGTTGATTTGTCTGCAAGAAAAGAGTATCCAACTGCTTCAAAAATCCCAGCTCTGATGGAATTGAACCTTGTAATCCACAACTTGACATGTCAAGATAAACAAGGTTCCCAAGCTTTCCGAAATCCGATGGAATACCGCCTTTGAAAACGTTGTAATAGCCCAAGTAGAGATATTCAAGCTGAGTAAGATTACTGAGCTCACTTGGTATGACCCCTTTCAAATCATTTCCTTTTACCGACAGAAATTTGAGCTGTTTCATAACTCCGTAACTAGGTGGAATATTTCCAGTGAAGAAATTCCCACCAAAATCCAAGTGTATCAGTTTAGGAAGTTGGGTTACACCTAGAGGAAGAAACCCGTTGAAGTTATTATCATAACAATCCAATACTTCTAATTCTTTCAACTCAATGAAACCCCATTTCAAGGTTCCATTGAAATGATTTGTTGAGACATTCAAATACTTCAAACTTGTGATTCGATGAATTTGTGATGGAAATGAACCCGAGAAATTATTATTAGAAATGGAAAGATTAACTAAACTTGTAAGTTGAGTGATGACAGGAGATAAAACACCAGAAATTTGTGAATTTGATATATCCAGAGAGACTATTGTTTGATTATTACATTTGATTCCGACCCATGATGAACAGAGTGATGAGTAGTTTGGTTCATTCCAAGAGATTAAAGAAGAAGGAAAAGTCTGAAAAGATTGTTTCAATGATATCAGGATCTTAGCTTGTTTTAAGAGTACTACTGATGAACTATGTGAAGTTGAGAAGAAGAAGAGACATAGAAGAAAATATAACAAGATAATCTGCTTAATAGAATTATCTGCCATTGCTGAGCCCAATTCTTTGTATTATAATGATGATGCTAAAGAGATGCACAGGGTTGTAGAGAGACAGAGCGGAGAGTAGAGAGTGATACTGTCCTAGTGGTTTTTATATATTGAACGGTCATTCAATTTTCGTTCATCTTGTTTTGATTAAAATTTTTTTTAATAATATTTTAGATTTGATTTGGTTTTGATGTTTTCTTTCCCTTTTAAAAGAGAAAAAAAGCAAAAGCATTTGGTTTGTGTGTAACTGTGTATAAAGTTAACTCCACCATACATAGCGCAGACCGTTTTTCTTTTCTTTTAAAATCAAACAGATACATGGAGGAGACTGGAGAGTGAAGACCTTTGATTATTGGGCGGCTTCAATCTTTAATCTGCAACCCAATGAAGATTTGGTAAACTCTTACAAGGCTGCCAAAGGCCGTAGTAGGATGATAAAAGATTTGTGGCTTGTTGCTAATCTGGCAATTGTCACGGAATTGTGGAAGATGCGCAACAAGGTGTTTTTTTGAGGATTTTAAGATGCACTGGCTAGGTTTCAAAGGCGAGTTTATCGGGTGATACGTGATAACTCTATTAGGATGAAGGGCCATATGTATAACACGCAAGAAGATTTGCGCGTCTTGAACTATTTCAGGGTGCAACACAGATCGTGCAAGCTTTCAACTCCAAAAGAGGTTAGTTGGTTTCCTCCAAATCCTGGTGAAATAATGATTTGTTGTGATGGTGCTTCTCAAGGTAACCTGTGCCAAGCCGGAGCCGGCATCACTTTTAGAGACGCTAATTCGCCTATTCTCGGCGTTCTTTCGTTGGGCTTGGCTACCAAACCAACTATTTTGCGGAAGTTTGTGCTGTTATTTATGGAGCGATGCTTGCTAAAAGGTGGAACCTCAAAAATCTTTGCATTCGTTCGGACTCGATGAGTTGCATTCAAGCCTTTCAAAAGGGTGAGTTGCCCTGGCAGCTAGTTCCGAAGTGGAAGATTGCGAAGAACTTCTATGACAATATTCGTTATGTTCATAACTATAGGGAAGTTAACTTTTCGGTGATGCTTTGGCCAAACAAGCATGTTTGTTGGTCAAGATATTTTTGAGTTTTTTGAGGGTAGGCCGGGCTTTCTCCTTTCTCGCCGAGTGGCCCGGAGAGGTTTACTTTCGCTTCAAGTAGTTTAGGCTTGCGGTGGCCAAACGGCTAGCGCTAGTCTAATCTAGTCCCTGTACAGTTTTCGTTTATTTTATTTTTATTGATCGAGAAAAAAAAGAAGACCTTTGATTATCTTTCTATCAGAAGAATATCCATATGCTTACACTTCATTTACATCGGATTGTGTAACACACTCACTCACATGAGTATAGCGTGGATTTCAAATGAACGCGCAATTGGGGGATAAAAAAACTAATTGGGGATAGAGGAAAAAGACAAAAACTGAATTTAAATATCAAATCAGGGTCACCCCATATCTAAGTATTTTATTTAATTCCTAATCTACCCCTTACTAATCATGTTTAGTGGTTAAATATAATTAGTTAAGTTAATAGATTAGTTTGATAATCATTAGAATAAATCATTATCATTGAATTTGTTGATGCAACAACATCAAATCAAGATATTTATGATCATGAAGGTTTAGTTGAAGAACCAACCCAGGAAAGTAAACTAGCTGAACATATAAGTGCTCCAATTACTCATATATAGGTATTAATGTATTGAAATTTGATTTTTTTTCATTGAATTCGCCATTGTTGCGCCTGAAAAACTCAGTGCCGGCATGGTAAAAGTATGAATACCATGCCAATAGTGACCAAACCGGCATGGTATTCATATTTTCACCATGCCGGTACACAATATCCCCCAAATTTGAAAATTGGAAGTACACTACCGGCATAGAAAGTTCATTATCGAGCATGCCGGTAGTAGTGCCGGCATGGTTGATTCCCAAGTGTACCGTGCCGGTTTGAGGACAAAAACATACATAAAACTTGTCTGAAATAACAAGTACCGGCATGGTATTCATCTTAAAAAACCATGTCGAAACTAGTACCGGCATGGTATTCATCCTAAAAAACCATGCCGGAACTAGTACCGGCATGGTATTCATCATAAAAAAACCATGTCGGCACTAGTACCGGCATGGTATTCATCCTAAAAACTACACTGGAACAAAAAAATAGTAGGGTATTCATCATAAACATAAGATGGGAGTGGATTGAAAGTTTATGATTCTAACCCAAACAAAGTTTTAAAACAACAACAACACTTTAAATATGATTAGGTATCATGTACCTTCTCAATAAAGCCATTTCTTCTTCTTCTTCTTCTACTTCAAGAACAATTCAATTTAACCTATCTTTAAGATTGTTAGGGTTTGATTTTGATTTTAATTTTTAGTTTTAAATTTTAATTTAGATGGAAGGGTATTTTAGTATTTCCGCCCCCAAAAAACACCCCTTAACGGATATTATTGGATGGGGTTAGTAATTCATATCCTCCAATTGCGCGTTCTTTCAAATGTCGTATAACACCCTAGTCCAATATTGTGCACACTCATTAAAGTTAAAGGAGACCGTATAAAACAAATCAATCTGATTAAGTTAAATCAAACAATTATCTTTTAGTTAAATTTGATTTTCTAGGAATTTTTTTCTTCTATTGTGGTTGTACAATTTTGAAGTTAATTGTTCACATTTAACTCCTAAGATGTACTGATATATTATTAATGGAAAAAAAAATGATTACATACTACTAGCTTTTGAATCTTGAACTGATTTGATGTTCAGATCTATCCACTTAAAATGGATCCATGAAGACATATACAACATAACCCTTGTCTACTGTATCTCCGGATGTACTAATTTCGGAGCCTTTTATAGTAAAGCTCGAAAACACAATATTTAAAGTGAACATATCAGAGAAATATCACAACCACTAATCCGGATCATTTTTTTTATTTTCTTTTTGAAAACACAATATTTAAAGTTATGACTGGATATTGATACATCTTTCTGATCTTTTATGTGGACAAAAATATAACTTAAATAAAAAAAAATCAAATCTAATTAAAAGACAATTGTTAGTTAGTCTGATCCAATCAGATTAGTTTGTTTTGTGCACACTCTTTAAACGACTGTGCACAAAATTAGACTCCATATGCCATATTTATAGTCAACAAGATCGAATTTCAAGATTGAGGTTTATGTGAGAGATACCAACCCATGAAACCTAAGGATGATTTGTTACTTCTCTATTCTATGGCGTATAATGCTTATAATTTGTGGTGCTTTCTTAACTTTTTTTTTCTAATAAGAAAGGAAATTTATATCACGAAAGAAACTACAAATTGTTTATGTCCTGCTGGATTAAAATCTTTACCCAACTTGGACCACTAACAAACCAAACAAAACTATAATCTGAGACCTTGCAAATTGCGCAACAGAGTCTGCAATATAGTTAGCATTTTTATGAACATAAATCTGGATTAAAATCTTTACCCAACTTGGATCACTAATAAACCAACCAAAACTACTAATCTGAGACATTGCAAATCATGCAACAGAGTCTGCAATATAGTTTGCATAATTATGAACATAAAAACAATACCAAAAATCAAATTCTCTTAGAATGATAAGAGCATCATGAATCATATTATAGGTTGTCCATATGACTGCTAAAATATTTCCTTTTAGCGCATATATTATATTGCCATAATCTCTTTCTAACTTCTAACTTCATCTTTCTTTTTCTTGTTTCTTTAGCGCAAATTACAAACCTCCTAAAAGGCCTTTGCTTTAGCATGTTCGTGGTTTACCGCTTTAGCTGGTCTTCCTCGCAATCCATTGCATTCACTTGCAACAATTCTACAAATAGTCCCATGCCATAAAATCGTATAGCCATTATGTGAGAAGCATCAAAATTAATTTTATCTATCAAGTGTTCAGATTAGAAATATCAATATCTCTAATACCATTAGCTTTTGGCATTTGAGAAACATTTGAGACCCACTCACTTACATCAGATTAGATATTTGGGATGATTGCGAGTAGTTTAACAAGGTTTGTTGTGATAGAGCATCAAGGGGGAACCCATGTGCCGATGGATACAATTTCCTTGGTAGAAATTCTTGTGATCAATTCATTGGAGCTGTGGCTGGTGGTTTGGGGGTTAGTTCGAATTTAATTGCTGAGGTTATGGCCCTGATTTATGCTGGTGAGTGGGCAGTTTCAATGCAGTTTGAAAATGTGTGTTTTGCTTCTGATTCTCAAGTTGTTTTGATTGTTTTTTATCATCTTAAAATTCCTTGGCAGGTTCAGGCAAGGTGGTATACGATTCACAGTAAAGTTCGACATATTTAATTCCAACACACACATAGAGAAATAAATTACGGATAAATTAAAAAAAAAGGGCTAGAGTGAAAAAGGGTGAGGTAGTTTTTTATAGTGAGAAACCATATTTCCTTGATGGTTTAAAGTCTTCTCACAATTCTTATTTCTGTTTTGTGTGATTTTTTATTTATTGCTGGCTCAGTTTGTTGAGCTTGTGTTCTACAGGTTTTCTTTTGTTTTTCCTTTTGCTTATTCTTGGATGGCCTGTTTTGGCTTTATTCTTTTGTAAATCAATGAGTTTTTCTTGAGTAATAAAGTTCTTATGATTAAGAAAAATAAAAATAAAAATTCCAAGCGATTAATCGCTACTCGTTAAATGATCTTGGTAATTTCCAATTCCAAGATGAATCCGAGTTTGAGTGATTAAATAGGTCTCCAAGGCCGATTTTAGGCGATTCCAAGTCGATTATTTTACTAGTTACTTTAATGTTGAATGTATGTAATGCCGAACTTATATATAGTTTTAATTTTAGTGTTGCTAAATCAATACATGATAATGTTAAAATTTAGAATTTAATGAGGTATAAGTCATGTTAGTAGCAATATACATGATCAGCGGGAATAAGCCTTTAAAATGTTCATCTGAGTATTAGGCCGAGTTTAGGCGAATTCTAAGCTCGGGAAACCATTGCTCCAAGCTCTACCTCCCCAACCGAGTAGGACCTTGGAGCGAGTTAAAATACTTTGTCGTCTCATTGACATGCACATTTTCAAATAATTCATAACTTCTAGATATATATAGTGAAGCTGACAGTTTTAAAACTGTTGCATATCAACCTGAATTTGAGTATTGTTAGAGCTAAAAGTATCACACTACCAAGTATGGAAATTAGTAGACTAAATAACATAATAAACAAGAGAATTAACACTTGCCCACACTTTTCTTTAGCATTTTTACACTCTACAAATAGATGTTGTAAAGACTCAACTCCACTGCCACACAAAGTACATGTACTATCTTAGTACCTAGTAAACCTGGAAATTTTCTCTTTAATAGGGATGCAGTTATGCAAACACTTCTCTGGATTCTTGGTGAGACTTTACTGTTAGAGCACTGCTCGGTCGAACTCGCAAGCGTTGCTATCTCAAGCTTGTTTGTCAAGTTTAATTGTCAAAACTATAAGTCTTGATTTCTAGTCTACTTATAGCTATGTCTCAGATTATGATAGAATGTGTAGTTACGATTTAGACTTCATGACGTTCATCGATTGAAGATGAAGATCTACTAAGGGGAGCTTGGAGAAACTTCATCAACAAAAGGTATGTGGAGACTTGAACTCATCTATCACTCAGAAGTCTATTCTATTCTATATCCTATTGAGACAAAGTCATATAGCTATATAGACTTTACATTATACACATTTGATATTTCGAGCTGAGTTTAACTCGCTTATATCTTTCTTGAAATATGTGTTGGAAAGCTTTTTGCTTTAACTACGTTCATCATTATTCTTGACGAAAGTCAAAAGATGATCATGTAAAAATCGCATAGTAATATCTTACATGATTTGTGTGAGACAATCATTTGACGTAGACTCAGAATGTTTCGTATTGATCATTCGATCACTTGAAAATTGCTTATAAGCTAATAGTTTCTGTGAGACAGCTATTGTCGTCTTGTAAGAATGTTTCAATGATTGAATGGGAGTTTAGAAAAATTAACCATTGTCTGGATATAGCACAGTATACATACCCGTATGCAAACTGTTGTAAGAATGATTCAGGTCCGGGAACCAAGTATGCATACCCTTTTGTGAACGGTTTTAACTGTTAAAGTCCGGGAACTAAGTTTGCGTACCCATTTGCAAACTAATTTACCTGAGTTCGGTCCGGAACAATAGTATGCGCACTCGTTTGCAAACTGTCGGACATGACCAAAGTCCGGAACTTAAGTTTGCGTAACCGTTTGCAAACTTATGTGGTTAAGTTCTAAAATCGGTCAAGTATGATTTCATACTCATGAACAAATATATTTATATATTAAGGAATGCAATCTTTGCAAACCGTGTCTAAATGTTCATGAATTGATTCTCGTGAATCAAATCCGACTTTGCTTCAACTGTGTCTTGTATACTTCTATGAGGATATAAACAATTGAACAACTCTATGAGTAACACAATTAGATTCATTTGAGTATCATTTGATCTAGAAGTGTTAAGATGAACATGGTTAACACAAAAGTGTTCATATGGCTAACTTTGGTTAACTGTTTTTGAGCCAACTCAATATACACGTTTAGGTACGGTTACCCATATCTAAATGAAAGTATATTTCATTTGTGTGTGACAAGCTAAGACCATCTAACGGTTTAGCTTGAATCTTAAATCAAGTTTCATCCAACGATGAATATTGATTGCTTTGTTACAAAGTTATCAAATCCTGATTTGAAGACTATATAAGGGAGAACTCTAGCAACTAGGAAACCTAATCCCCACACCTCATGTGTGATACTAGTTGCGACTAGAGTCGATTCTCCTTTAACCTAGGTTTTTCCTAAAACCATTATAGGTTAACGACTTAAAGACTTCATTGGGATTCTGAAGCCAGACCCAACTATTTTCTCTATAGTTGCGTGTTCTGATCTTACTTGTTCTATCATGTTGAGTATTATCTTCTCTAAGATTTGCTCGAGATTTATCTCCAATAGATAAGATATAAAAAGTAATCACAAAGCTCTTCGTCTCATTCTTTGTGATTCCACAATAACTTGTTCTACTCCCATATAGTTAAGTTATTGTGAGGTGATTGATATTTCTAGGCTGCTCTTCAGGAATATAAGACCGGATTATCAATTGGTTCTTGTTCACCTTGATTTATCAAAAGACGGAACAAAAACTTCGTAGGTATTTCTGTGGGAGATAGATTTATCTATCAGAATAGACTTTTCTGTGGGAGACAGATTTGTTTATAAAGTTTTCAACTTTGGATCGTAGAAACTCTTAGTTCTAGGAGAGATCAGCTAAGGGAATCAAGTGTGTAGAGTCCTGATGGGATTCAGAGACATAAGGAACGCGACTGTACCTTAATCAGTGTGAGATTGGTTTGGGCTCAACTACATTCCAGTCCGAAGTTAACTTTTAGTAGGCTAGAGTGTAGCGGCTTAATACAGTGTGGTGTTCAAATCTGGACTAGGTCCCGGATTTTTTCTACATTTGCGGTTTTGTCGTTAACAAAACTTCTGGTGTCTATGTTATTTATTTTCGGCATTATATTTTTTTATATAATTGAAATATCACAGGTTGTGCGTACTTTAATCAATTGGTAAATCCAACCTTTGGTTGTTGATTGAAATTGATTGACACTTGAAAATTGGTCTTTGGTACCGTTCAAGTTATTTCTCATAATAACTGCTCGCGGATTCTATTTGTTTGATTTGCTGATTACATTGAGAAACAGAGATATAACTCTTGGATATATTTTCCTTTATTGAGTTGGACTGTCTAGTTGATTCTCTTGGAATTATATTGGAGTTAGTCCATACAGATTGCCTAACAAAATATTGGGCGTGGTTGTTAGACCCCCGCTTTTTCAATTGGTATCAAAGCAGGCAAACACGTTAAAGACCTCATAAGTCTGTGTTTATAGCAATCTGACTCTATGGACAGGAGTGCTATCTCTGCAAACGCATCATCAGAGACAAAATTTTTGTTTCTATATATGAAATCTATTAAAGAGAAAGATTTTTCAATCTCACACATATATGAACATTCTGTTCCCATGAAACAGACAAGTATTGACAAGTGTTACCCTGTTATCTTATTGATGAGTCTGACTCTGAAGTAGAAAGGGAAGCATCCCAAGAGAGTGCAGAGATTCTAGAACTTGTTAGAATCCAGACAGTTGTAATCAATAGGCTGAAACACAAGGTCAATATGATGATTGGTATGGTAAAAGACCGTGATTCCCAACTAAGGGTTCTTAGTGAGGAAAATGTTGTAGTTTTTTCATCCCGAACCTTACTCGAGGCTAAACTCAAGGAAGATGCCATGGAAATAGAACGACTATTGAGTAATCTCTCTATTCAAGATAAAAGTTGCTCTGGGGAGTCTGTCATACCAATTACTTCTGAGACAGCTGTGATATTAGAAAACGTGGTTACTTGTAATCATGTTTCTCTAATGAAACCAGCTTCAGAAGCTAAACTGCAAACCCTTCCTATTGCTAAAGAGGTTCTTGGTTCATCCATTGATCAAGGAAACACCACATCTCACGAAAGGAAGAAATCTTCTAACAATGTTGCTAATCCTACACACTCTAATCACTCCGTGATCAAAAAAAGTATGTCTCTTTTGTGATTCAAAAGAACATGTTCAACGGAAGAGCAAACTGAGGTTGAATGACAACTAATTTTGTCGACTTCAACACACCTTAAATTTAATACTCAAAGGTGTAACTGACATTCGGATGACTAAACCTATTGGTTTTAGTACTCACCATGTGAATTCTTCCAGGAAAGTCAGTTCAATCTGCTCATCGAACGTTCGAAAAAATTATAGCATTAATACAAATCGGTCTAGGAGATTTCATAAAGGTCCTTCTCAACCTAAATCGAAGGATGATGTTCAAGATGTGATAAAGGTACCAGTAGGTGGAAGCAACAATGGAGATATGAAGGACAACCTTAATCGATAATTGAAGGATACAAGGATCTTATCAAGAGGTCATCAAAATGCTCAAATCAAACTTCTTTTGGTAAGGATTCAAACTTAGTCTCATACCTTGATGAAAGTAAGTTTTATGATACCTTTTCACATCAAAAAGGGTTTCCTCCAAAATCGAAGAAAAAAATAGGATTAACTATGAAAAATATTCATTTGATGAGCATGAAGCTCAAACTTGTGTTAATTAATCACAAGGGTTGAATTCTTACTCATGAAAAATCCCGCTGAATAAGATATGCTAATAATCAGATATACTTATTGGTAAAATGCCTTCTAATTAGTTGAGTTATTTTCTTATCGTTCATAGCTAAACTATTATCTACAGATAGCTTTGCCTAAGTATTGTTTTTGTCTGTACAATTGAGTTGTGAGCTACTTTTGTGCTCTAATTTTTTTTTCCTTCTGTGGAAATATAAAATGTATTGAGCCAAAAATTGTGAAAGAGATTTTTCACGTAGCAAAATTTTGATGTGTCCTTTTTGCCTTGTAAAGAGGTACTTTACAGTTTTTTAAGTTTTTAGGACCATATTGGTTTTCGTACGGGTATTCACATTGACTTGTCACGAACCAATTTTTAGAAACCCTAAATTTATTCCCTCAGAAACCATTTAAATACCAAGCCTATTGAGTCACGTACGCGTACTCTAGGTTTTTCTCTATTCGTCAAGAATGGCATCACCTTCTCGCACTTGTGATTTTGCAAGATGATTTCTTGATAAGGGTATTGGTTTCGAGTCCAAAGGGAAGAAGAAAAGAACTCTAGTAGAAGTTGATGATATCAAATACCAAAGTCCTAAGGATTATTCTTATGTCTCATGCTACTATGCTTATACTCATCATCAAGATGCAAAGAATGATGAGATGGTTTCGGCCGAAGTGATTCATGATTTTCTTAAATACTTTGAAGAAGCGAAACTGCAACTCGTTGATATTATGAAGGGTCTCGATGTGTTAAGAACTGAGTTGAAAAAGGTTAACTCTGACCTTGTTCTCATGAAGACACATGTTAAAGATCTTCTCAATGAGGATATCTTCTATAAAGAAGCAGTGGATGCTGTCAATCACAAGCTCAAAGGTCTCAAGACTCGTGAGGGTTCCGGAAGTGCTCTTTGAATTCAGTTCATGATCGATTTTGTTGGATTGGGAGTCTTTTGTTTTTAGCTTGTTGATTTTTATTATGTCTAGGAAACTTCTTATGAGAATTTATTCTGTGTTTTAAGAAGGATAACTAGGGTTTGGAATATCAATTATTGTGATTACACATAGCTATCGCCAACGATTTTCATCTTGCAATGATTTATTTATTTAAATTCTAAATTATTTGGAAGATGATTTTGCAATATTAATCTTTATTTTTATATATTGCAAAAATGTAATGGGATATGTGTGTTTACGTCCGTCAACTATGATTGCTCCATATACGTCAAAAGTTAAGTCTATTATGTCTTTATGCAAATTGAAAAAAGATAGAATGAACTTTTGAATATTCCGAAGTATTGATCTTTCCCTGATCCACTTCTATGTGAAAGTAATGTATGGCTCCGTAAGTTTTCTTATGTTGAGCATTTCCGATTAAATTAATCATTAAGGTTCCTTTGTGGTTAATTTATTTGAGTTACTGGATACAAATTCATGTCTCATGTGATTTGTTAATGTCCAATAACACTTTATGGGGAGAGTTCTTAATTGAACTTGTGCTTAAATTCAAAATCTTTGTGGGGAGTGCGGCTGTGGAATATTGTAGGAGTTATCTTGTATCTTTATAAAATCCTTGATGAATACACTAAGTTTCGACTATGTGAAATCATCGAAACAAATTTGATATGTTCTCTTTTAGTCATGAATAATCTCTTTGAGAATTTCATTATGATCCCACTAGTTTTTGTACCTTTGCCAATTTATATTGACAAAAAGGGGGAGAATTATTTTGTAGTTCACACTACATACATATGGTTTACAGATCATTACGTAAGGAGGAGTGGTTTTCATTCTGAGATGAAGTATTAACTAAGGGGGAGTGATACATATCACCGTAGTTTTATTGTCAAAGTTGTGATACAATTGAACTTTGATGTTGTGTAATAATACTATGACACTGTATAACAATTATAATCCTTACCTCCGCAGGTGTTGGCTTAATTGATTTAATCGAAGCCTTCCTTTTCCTAGTCCTGGTGGCTACGGAGTTACCAGCAGAGCCCGGAGTAGTCCCAGCAGAAGAAGTAGGGGCAGGATACAAAGGAAGTATCAAAATACTTAGCAAAGGCCGCAAAACAAAGATGAAAAATAAAAACTTATGTAACAAACGAATCTCACCTCGTGAGAAACAACAGGTTAAATACCCAAGGCTGATATCCATCATACTTAGCAGCAGAGATGAAGCCACATACGAGGACGTTTGGATTCGGGTAGTAAAACCAAAGGCCCAGGGACCCACCACACAAAGAGGAGTACGCGCCCAACGATCATCATGGTCCAGACGAATGCGAACATACTTTGGCAAGAAAAGCTTAGCAGAGTAGGGGATGATAGCCAACCCAGTCTTGTCAATCTCCTCCAACAAGCGAAGGCTATTGCCTTCCCTAATTTGCTTGCAGCGAGTAGCATGGATACGGCATGTACCAACACTCCAAGGAAGAAGATTTCTTTTCTGCATGGCATCAGCATAAGTAGCATTGAAGTTGGCGGGGGTATAATCCTCTTGCTTAGACCTCCCAGCAGCAAAAGGGTCATAAGACTTCAGAGTAGTCTTACCCTTGCTACAGTACCAACACTCACGGAGGGCACACCAGTAGTTACCAGTATATTGCATGACCCCTCGAACCTGAGTTTTGTTCATCGAGTCATCCCTGGTAGACAAAATATCATAGTAGAAGGGATCCTTTCTACTAAACGAAGGCAAAAACATACCTGCGGCCAATTAGCCAACACTAATCAACAAATTGTTCTCATCATAAGGGAAGCTCCGGATCAGAGATTCGGTGAGAACATCAGGGCCATCAACGAAAGAGATGTCAAACTTATGCATGCGAAAAGACTTGGAGATCTCAGCCAAGGATAAATGAACATAGCTATCCTTGTTACGCAGCTGCAACCTTCGGAGCTCATAGTGAGGTGGAGGAGGAGAAGATCCTCAACAACAACCTCTTCAGCCTCAGCTTCCACAGCCATCTCAGTTCCCTCAGGTATCTCAGTATCCTCAGTGGGTGGAGAGGGCGTAGCATCAAGATGATTCATATGCATAGGTGGATCAGTGAACGACCTAGGCCTTGGATCCTTCCGCGCAGGATTCTTCGAAAGTCTCATAATTCCTAAATACCAGCAGGAAGAACTGTCCTTCAACAATGGCGGACAAAAATTGCAGTCGGCTCAAAAACATATTTGGGGCAAAAATAAGCATACTTTGGGCATGGGTTTAACTAAACCAACCACGGGAAGCAATTTAATCCAACCATAAGACAAAATGGGGGATTATTCACCGCCATTGATAAAGTTGCAGACGAAGAACAATCATGGTAAAATCGCGAAATGAGAAGTAACCCATGTTATCAAATGACATAAAGAAGCATGGGAAGAGGAAAATCAATACATGCAAAGAGGGCAACAACTTCAATAGTCAAAGACGGAAAAAACAGAGCCAAGCATGGAGAATGCAAAAAGTTGCAGTAAAGCCGAAGAGCAACACATACTAACATGTTAATGAAGAACGAGCAAGGGCTTTTTGGAGTCGAAGAGAAGACCAACAGTTAGAAGAAAAAGAGACGAAAAAATCTCTGAGAAAGGGATAGAGAGCGACAGTTTGTGAAGAGAAGGAAAAGTTAATGAATATCCTTATTTCATTCTGTTCTTATAAGCGGCTAGAGAATCCAAAATTTTGGATGTCCCGAAATTCAAGAAGAAGTTATTTCATGAAGAGACACATGGGACCACCCAACCCGTACGTGCAAAAACGGCGGCGTTATGGAAGTTTTTCTTCCAATCCTACCAAACGGTAGAATATGAAAGAAAAGGGGCAAAATGTGAATATCAATATTCTGCGCGCACATGTCACGTTCTTAGTGGTCGCGTATGGGATAAATGTGTAGCCCTCGCTATACGGGAGTCCGAGGAGAAGAAGATACCTTCTCGGATCCACTTTATCCCATCTCGAGGAAGGATACCTCGACGCTAAGATGGAAAAGTAAAACCTAGCCTAGAGAGGGTAGCTGGCGAAGGGACGAGGTGGTAGATGACATATCCAATCAGCATTTAATACGCTAATCTTTTATCTACATGCTTGGCCAAAGCACGTGAGAGAGATGAGATGGCGAGTCTGGATCAGGCGAAGGCTAGTGGTGGGCGAATGTACAATCTGTGACGAGGTGTCAGGTAGTTCCCGAAGGAACGTGGATCAGCTGAGGTGGCAGAGTCCGACTGGAGAAAGCGTGCGGTGAACGAAGGTACCATTTGTGCGGAAGGTATATCAGGGGACGATGGACCCAAAGACATCAAAGATATATCTGGAGCAGAAGGGGCTATAAATACCAAGCTTCACCAACAAACAAATGCATTCAATACCCAGGAGAAGAAGATCTATTCTTAAGATTATACCTTTTTAATGTTTAGAACTTAAGTATTTACTTGAACTTGAGTTCTCTCTATTACTTTGGGAAGCATTTAAGATATTTGTAACCACCAAAACTTAATACAAACAATCACTCATTACCCCGTGGACACAGACAAAAGTCGAACCACGTAATCTCTTGTGTCTCATGATAACTTAGAGCATTTATATTATATTTGTGTTCTTCGTTATTATTGTGATCTTGAATACCTTTTATTACTTAGCATTATCAGTTCAACGGAGATATCAATACTACTTAGTATCCGATTCTCTGAATTGTATACATTACGTAGACTATGGGAAAAGTAGTAGTCACAAGATGCAAGCATCCCCTTTAAATTCCACAACCACACACCCCACAAAGATATAACAATTAAGCATAAGTTAATTTAAGAACTCTCCCCATTTGATGTCATTCCCAAGAGAACAACATGAGTGACCTTGCTTTATAAAAGAACCTGGAACTCAAGTTTTATTGCCCAAAAAGATATGAATAAGTTCATGGGAAATCATTAGAACTTGATTTAATGAACCAAAAAGCACCAATAGACTTAGTAGGTGTTGAAACATTACGTTGTCTAGAGGTTTGGTGAGAATATCAGCCAATTTTTGTTCGGACGGGAACAAACTCTATGATGACAATACCATTTTCATAGAGATCTCTAATGAAGTAGTATCTTATGTTAATGTGCTTAGTTCTTGAGTGTTCAACGGGATTCTCAGTAATTCGAATTGCATTTAAGTTGTCACAAAAGATCTTCATTGTTCCAGTATCGATTCCATAATTAGTAAGCATTTGTTTCATCCATAAAAGTTGAGTACAACACGACCTACATCTATGTATTCCGCTTCGCACGTCGACAAAGACCAGAGTTTTGCTTCTTGCTATGCCGGGGAAACCATGTTTAGTCATATATAGTAGAATCCTCTAGATGTACTTTTCCTATCTTCTACACAACCCACCCAATCTGCATCGAGAATATGTTATAAAATCGTGTTAGTATCAAACATATACGAGAGACCATAACCGATAGTATATTATACATATCTTATGATCCGTTTAGCTACTGTAAGATGAGATTCTTTTGGCTTAGCTTTGAAATCTAGCACAACAACCAACGCTAAAAGTGATATCTGGTCTTAACATTAGATATAGAAGACTTCTAATGATGGATCTGTAAAGATTTTTGATCAACATCAACACCATTCTCATCCTTATGCAACTTCCCAATAGTGGGCATATGAGTTAGTTTTGGAGTACTCTACTCAAGACCAAATCTTTTAACAAGATCTTTTGCATATTTTTCTTGAGAAATGTAAATTCCATCCTTATATTGTTGAATTTGTAGACCCAAAAAGAATATTAGTTCACCAACATTGCTCATCTCAAATTCCTTGCCAAGAGAGGTTTGAAACTCTTTAGCAAGTTTCTCGGAATTAGATCCATAGATTATGTCATCCACATAGATTTGAGCAATAAGGACATCCGTCCCACTCCATTTGGTAAACATAGTCTTATCTGCTCCACCTCTTGAGAATCCTTTTCGAAGAAGTGAAGTGGTAAGTCTTTCATACCATGCTCGGGATGCCTGTTTTAATCCATACAATGCCTTTTTGGGCTTAAAGACATGATCACGATATTCTGGACTTTCAAAACCTTTAGGTTGAGCAACATAGACTCATTCCTTCAAACACCCATTTAAGAATGAAGATTTTACGTCCATTTGAAATATCTTAATTTTGAGAAAACAAGCATGAGATAATAGTAGGCTTATGGACTCAAGGCGTGCAACAAGAGAAAAGGTTTCGTCAAAGTCGATTCCTTCAATATATGAATATCCTTGAGCGACAAGTCTAGCCTTATTCCGGACCAATGTCCGAATTCATCTGACTTGTTCTTATATATCTATTTTGTACCAATAATATTAATGTTATAGGGACAAGGTATGAGTTCCCATACGTCTTATCTTTTCATGCTTAATGTTCACCTAAAAGGGATCATTCGAGCTTCATCAACATTTTTAGGTCCACTGCAGTGATAACAACCTATTTGCAAATATTTGGAGTTGATTTCTCGTCTTAGATGTGGATTCATTACCTCCAATAATATTGTCGGCATTATGATTCCTTTGAACCCACAGATGTCGTGGAGTGGTACGTTGAATAGGAAGACCACGGGTAGGGATTTTTCCTTGTCACTTTAAACATCGGGATCGATGAATCGTGGTACAAGCGCCCTTTGATTAGGAACTTCTTAGACTTTCTCAGCTTGTCAACAAAGGAGGTAACTTAGCAGGAGAGTCATCGTGGCCAAAATCTTTCAAATCATCAATGATAATATTTGATGATTCCATCATAAAACAGGTTATGAGATTATATACTCTAAAACCACACTGTCGATGATGCATAGCCAAGGAAAATACCTTCATCACTTTTTGAATCAAATTTTCCTTTTTGTTCTCGATCTTGAGAATCAAAAGACTTACGCCAAACATACGGAGATAATGTAAGTTAGGTTTCTTACCATACCATAACTCATAGGAGTATTTAGGGTTTGTGAGCACAAATACACACGGTTGATCAAGTAGCATGCTGTAAAAACAACTTCTTCCCAAAACCTTAAAGGTAAGTTTTTGTTGTGGAGTATTACTCTGGTCATTTCATGTATACTTCTACTCTTCCTTTCCTAATTCCATTAGCTTTGGGGTGATGGGTGGTGAATATTGTTGAATAATACCACTGGTCACAAAATTCGAATACTTTAGTATCCTTGAATTCGATTCCAAGTAGGTTTTGTCACGATGACTTAACGTAACGGATATTGGCTCTGCGCCCCGTTGCCATTAAAATTAGTGGTTAACCGATCCGTTAAGTGCCAAAGGAAATATAAAATTCAAAACCATTACCGTTACGTTGGACTTAACGGATAACGGATAATTTTCCAGTACCATCCTATGTCACGAGACAAACACAAAACAAGTTTAAAACACAAAACAATTACACAGAACAACTTCTAAATCCAAGAAAACAAGTTCTAAATCCATGCCACACAAAAAAACATACAAATGTTCATGTTCTAAACCAAATTACATGTTCAGAATCTTCAGATGTTCTAGCAAAATAAAAAACCATGTTTTTGCAAAAGAAAAGACAACGGATTAAAGGAACTCCATCTCCATTTGTTGCAGCAACTGCAAATGCATTCCTCCATCTCCAGATTCTCCATCGCTAACTGCATCTCGCAAATGCATTCCTCCTTACTCCTTAGTTCTAAACTTTCGCATTTTAAAAGGAAAATCGTTAAACGGTGAAGCAACTTAAGTTGGCAATGTCGGTGCAATAAGCCAATAAATATAAAAGCAAATAAAAGATTAAGATGTAAGGAAACTTACAGTAACACAACTATCGCATCACTCAGAATGAGATCGGCAGCCAATCACCCAAATAAAGCAAAGCTTGACAAGATCCGGATCTAATGAACTCTGTGAGATGTGGGAACCCTTCCACCAATACTAAACATAGATTTTGATGCTACACTTTTCACTGGAACTGCCAATACATCTCTTGCAATCCTTGAGAGAGTTGGGTACTTAGGAGCATGATTCTTTTTCTTAAGATATCAAACCTCATTTCTTGATGGCATTTGTGCCTTTAGGAAAAACCGGAGTTCTTTAAGTATGTCTCCATTCGACTTCTCAACCTCAAACATATTGTTTTCCATAATAAAATCATCATAACCAAATTCATATGGTGTTGTTGTACCTGCGGAGATCTCAAATCCAGGTGAATGTATTCCAAGTATCAAAATAATCGGAGGCAGTATTTGGTTTCATAAGCTGAAAAAAGAGCATTGAGTTCAAGCTCAAATTTGTTATAGTGACTTTTATAGTTTTCCACACCATATACTCTCTTCATAACAAACTCCACCCATTTAGCCTTGACCTAGGATCTAAAACAACCCCAATGCCCATCAAAGTGTTACTTTCTTTCCAGGTAGCCATTAAATTTCATCCTCATATTCTTGGCCATGTCTACGATATACTCATGCTCGCTGATTCCCGAGATCTTAATGCATCTATTAACTTCTTGCACCCATTATAATACAAATTTGCTGTGGGATACTTAATCCCAGCAAATTTGGTTGAAATGACATCAAACAATTCCAAACATTCACATATATGTACTCCTTGTTGTCATTCCTTAGAAGTTGGTAGTATCTGAAGTCATTATCCAAATCAGCTAGCCTAACAAAAGTTTGTCTCAGAAAAATTACATCCTTTAGCATCTTAAAGGTGGAGTTCCACCTGGTATCCACATCTAAACCCACAGACCTTGAAGCAGGAAGCTTAACTTGGGCAATAACACATTCAAATCTCTCTTTTCTATCCTGACTTGCTTTGACATATTTTACATACTCTATAACTGCATCTATAAATGGAGCAGCCACTCTCATTCCACACCCTACACTCAAGTGCAATACATGATTACTACACCTCATTTGGAACATATCCCCATTAAGAACTAAAAAATCTTTGCTATCAAGCCATTTCTTCAAATTTTCCATCATAACATTGTTGGAGCTAGCATTGTCAGCAGCTATAGAAAAAAGCTTAGTGTCTATGTTCCAATCTAGACATACTGATTTCACTACAGATGCTAGAACTTCTCCAGAATGTGGTGATGGACCTAAAGTATATGCTAGTGTTTTCTTAATCAGTTTTCACTCATCATCTATGTAATGCATTGTCACACAGCAATAACCATCCTTTGTATGCTTACATGACCACTTATCTGTTGTTAAACTACACTTAGATGTAATTGTCTCAAATTTTTCTTGTAATTGCAGTTTGAACTCAGTTCTTAGTTTCATGATATCTTCCCTAACTGTATTCCTAGTGTAAATCTTAGCAAACAGGATTTTAAAGACTTCACAAACTCAACAAAATATGGATGCTCAACTATAGTGATTGGATAACCATGTTTAGCAATCATCTTGGAAACAAGTATCCTATTAGCAACAACATCATATTTACAATTAGCAAGCTTAGTTTGTGCATTACCCTGCTTTGATTGTAGTAATCTTTCTTTGTCCTTTCTTGTTCTGAGTGCTTTTCTTTGCAGGTTTTAGAATGGTAATGCTATTTGTTGGTTCCTTGAATCATCAGGTGCAGGCATTCTCCTCTTATAATGTTTGCATGCAACTATAAGTATCCCAATCTCCTTACCTTTTACCATCTTCTTTTCAATTAACCTTTCAAAATCATTCCAAACATCATACCTTACCGCATCGTAGTTTTTTCTTTCTTCGCCTATAATTGATCTTCATCCACTTATTTCATCGCCATCGCTCTTCGTTGGAGGTGCAAATGTTGTTGTGGTGTTGAATGAATTCTGAACCTTGAACTTGGTTTGATGCGAGAAGGTAATTGAGATGCAACCGAAAGTGAGGGATTGCTTCGCTTGATGAACCAACATGATTGGATGCTCCTCTTTCGCTTTGGGACATGATTAATTTCACTAATCTCAACTGCTCGAAAACCCTAATTTGAAAGTCCCAAATTGAAAATTTAGTTTTTAGGATTGAAATTAAACTCAAAAGAAATAGAAGAAGATAACCCTAGTTTTTATAGTAGAAGATGATGATTTTGCTCGAATTGGAAGATGAGGGTTGAGTTTTCTTCTCTTTTTTTCTCGTTTGTGTCGACTAACGCCGGGAAGTGATTCTCTCAAGGATATTAACCTAGGTATAGGAATTTACACGTGCTAATCACATCGTTAGCGGCTAACTAAATACCCGGTCGATGCATACGGTAGGATAAAAATAACCGCTACATAATCGGTTACGGATAATCGATTACCGATATAACGGAACTAAACCTAACGGAAACCGTGATAATCGGATTCGGCCAATTTAGGATACTTGCATATCCATTGATGCATAGTTCCAATATCGCCCTAATTTTATTTAGATACGTGGACCTAGATTCATTATGGATTCTATTTACAATAATCTTGAACTCACTCGGGGTCTCATTCTTGTGTGCTAAGAATGCCATCCAAGTGAATGTGGTGTTAATCATCGACCGTTAAAAAAGCATATTTCTTCCTCCAACGATGGGTTGTTGAATGGGTCCAAAGAGATCCATATGAATTAAATCAAGTGGAGCCTTGGTGGTAATTTCTAGATGATTTATGTGGAACTCTTACTTGTTTACCTTTTGACAAGCTCCACAAACACCATCGATCCGGCATTGATTTGGGGAACACCTCGACAAGTTATTTGTTAATGATCTTGCAAGAAGGAGAAGATGGATGTGACCTCAAACGCTCATGCCAAAGATCGTAGATTCTATTTTTTAGATTGCAACAAAGATTAGACTGAATATCCAAAAGATAACAATTATTTTTTTCACGCATTCCCAAAAATTACTTTTCCGAGACTTATCTTCAATGTCATATCCTTCAAAGATCAAGATAACTTTATGGCCTTCGTCACAAATTTGACTAATGAAAAGAAGATTTCTTGATCCTTTGATGTAAACAACATCATGGTTTTAGAGACACACCGGGAAGCTTGATAGTTCCTTTTTGCTAATGCTAGCAACAACTCCCATCTCCGAATGTCACAGTCCTCCATTAAAGTCTTTCGAATTCACGAACCACAAAAGGTCGTCACATATGTTTACTCATCCACTATCAAGAAACCATTGAAAATGTGAGGATGAATTTAAAGCAAGCTCCCATGATTAACATCATCGTTCCCAAAGGAATATTTTTTAGATATTTAGAACTCATAACATTGGAAAAGTTTTCAGCTTCTTATTCAGACTACTAGTAACCTTTAATTTCTTAAAGAGTTTTACAATATTTGCAATGATTAAAATCACCACAAAACATACATGACCCAACAATTGTTGAGTTAACATTAATCGATTCTTTCAACCAACTGGTTTCGCATCGAAGTTTTATCTTCATACGCGATAATTCATTATATATGAATCAAGAGAGTTTCTAATCCTTAGATAGATTGAAAGTTTAATAGGGTTCGTCATCAGAAGAGTTTTATTTGTAGACGGATATAGAATGACATATCCACAATTTCTCTTTATTAATTTGAATTTATTCATCCAATTTATCCTTGGAGAGTTTTTTCCCTTTTAGATCCTTCTTGAAGATCAGAATATTTAATGTAATTTCTAGTGAAGTCCATTGACTTTCCATATCAATCGATGTTTCTATGACAAAGTTTATCGATCATCTTCTTCAGATCATTACCAAAATCAACATCGATGGTTTTACAACAAACTTGGATTTGGCATAATCTGGTTCAGTGATATGTTTATAGAGATTTTGTCTCTGTCTATATAATCGATACTTCAAACACAAACTTATTAGGTCTTAGAGTGTTTGCTATTCACATACCAATCAAAACAGAAAGTACCAAAATACCACCACTTTTTTTATTAGGAAATCTGTATGGACAAACTCAATACAACCCACAAAGTTAAACTCAATCAAGGAATAATATCTAGAGTTATATCTTTCT